>QRFJ01000535.1:290523-405917 GCA_006176705.1 Cocos nucifera | reverse complement strand
GAAGAGAGGGCCTTTAAACCCATCTTCATTTCTTATGATCGGACGGCCAAGAGGAACGCTTAATCAGGAACATGTAATATCTACAAAACAATATCAAGATCTATATCATATATCTCATATATAAAAGAGATCTAATCATGGCATATTTTGCATACATTCTCATGTATCATAATCATGCATATTTTCAGATTTAAATATATCTCATAATAATCTAAAAAATTAGATTTAAATTGATCTAATCAAATAAATTCTAATCTAGAACAATTATGTAGAACTATTCTACAAATAGTCTAGTCATGCATCTATCATATCTCATATATGATATTTAAAATTAAATAATTTTTATTTGCTGTTTATCAGATGTTATTATATACTATAATACAGAAATAGATAAATAAGAAGAATCTTAAAATATGATTTAATCAGATTAAATCAAAGATATGCAAAACTATTCTATAGAACTATTTATTCTAGAACTAGTCATGCATATCTTCATGTTCTTAGATCCAAATCATTTAATTTTAATTTTCTGATTTCAGATCTGATCACACTCATGTTGATTATCTTAAAAATCACTTTATTTTTTAATTAAAATAAAATTAAAAATTAGATCTAAATAATTTAGAACCATGGCTCTGATTACCAGTTGAAGGAAAAATCCTGATTTCCGATCCAGGTTCGTCCAGATCTGATTAGATCAGAGATATATTTAAAATTTTTTTCTTGATCTCAATCAGATCTTGATATAATTTAGATCTGATTATTATATTTTAATAAATAAAATAAAATAAGATAAATTAAATTAAATTTTAATTTACCTGATTTGGTAACCCTATTACCCTTAGATGATCCTGATTGCAGGGAAGGTTTTGGATCTAGCCATGCAAGCGCCTGGCCTCTACCGTATCCACTCGGTGGATCTGAGATCCTCTTCTTCTCTATCACACCTCCAAAAATTAGATCTGGATCTGATCTGGAGGATCTTCAAAACTCTTTTGAAGATCTGCAGTCGTCCTTTTGCAGCAGCGCAGCCTTCTTGATTTGATCGCCTTTCCTTGATCGAATCGCACCAACCTAAGTCCAAAACACCTTTTGGACGTGGAGAGCAAGGGGAGAAGAAGCTATGCGTGGAGAAGGAGGGAGAGGCAGCCTTGGGGCGTGGGGTTTCTCAATTGCATTCACTTTTAGAATTAGGTTGGGCGCAGGGTCTTATTTATAGACCTCTTGTGATCCAACTCCTCTTCCTCTCAACCAATCACAACCCTTTGTGAAATCAGATCTAAATCTGATTGGTTGGAATAGAGACCCTGGATTCCTCCTTAGAGGGCGCCTAAGACATCAAAAATGGATTCTTAGTAGAACTCTGATTGGAATCCAAAAGGGAGGTGGAGTCCTTGTCCAACAAGGACTCCTAGCGCCTCCTACTTGGGCTCACGCCACCCTTGGCGTGCCCCTTCTCCTTGCCAAGTTCTGGCAGGGGACAAGCCCCCACCAGCTCTCCAATAGGTGCATGACATGTGGTCAAAAGTCAAAGGGTCAATGGTCAATTTTGACCAGTCAAAGGTAGACTTTTGACCAAAGTCAAAGAAAAGAAATGGCAGGTGACCAAAAATGGCAGGTAATTTCTTACAAATAAGACAACCTATTCTGACTTGGACAACCTCCAGTCAGACCATATGAAGGCCTCTGATCGAGCACAAACTCCTTTGGCTCAGTCAGGACAACTTATTTGTGATAGTAAAAGAAGAACGTTAGGTTCAATCGAGTGCTAGCACGATTTTCTTGAACCTAATTGAATCTCATTCAGATCAATTGAACTAGATCAGTTCAATTGATGATCACCAGATTCAAACCCTTGTTTGTGTGACCCAGTTAGGTTCAGTTCTGTAAGGTAATGGGATATGTCATGATCTCTATCATCGACATCATCGAAACTCCTTTCGATGGATCAGAACTCTTCTGATTCGAACAGCTAGAATGATCGATTATCTAAATCATTCTAATTGCTCCCAAAATCCACCAGTGACACCTAGCAGTATATGGTGGCAACCCATCAGAGCTGAATGGAACCTCTTGGTAGCAGTTACTGTGATTCAGTTCTTCTATCTTGAGCCCCGATCAGATTAGGGTTAAGGTGAACTCGTCAAACCCTAGTCTCTGTCATATGATGTAATCATTCGATTCGAGTCCAATGTGAAAATCTAAATAGAAACTCTTTCTATTATTTCACTCTACCATGGCCATGGACTTCTGGACTTGATTCTCATGATCATCATAGGGCTGCTCCTCTACCACCGAGGTAGATAGATTCCATCTTGATGCAATCCAGTTCCTACAATGAACATGCTATAGCCAACATACACCTCAGGGTTCCATATGGCTAGGAGACCGAGTAATGGTGTAGTCAAACTATAACACCCTCAAGGTGAACTGCCGATGCATCTCAGTCAAAGAACCAGACACACACTGCAGCATCGAGTCAGTCATTGAGAGAAGGTAGACTTCCTAATGACTACTCGAGGTGGTCACGCTCAGTGCCTCGTCTCTAACGAGTACTATACTCTCGCTCCGGTGTCTCCACACCGTAGACTAAGACTCATCTACTAAAGAGAACGATTGTACACCAACTCTTCGATCAATCACCATCCTAGTGATGATCCTATGGTCGGGAGCTGTTTATGAGTTAATAATGATTATTCATGTCTTAAATTTTAACTCTTGAAAATATGAATTATCATACCATTAACTTAAAGGATGTATCACAGACACTAAAACACAATATGTGATAGAAAAATAACCCATTTTATTGATATAGTAAAATTTAATGCCCCTAGAAGTGTATTACAAGTGTCAGCCAATTCTGGCTTCTAGGGATACATATATCTAACAATACATAGGTCATCTTTTGTAACCCAAAATATTTTTGAAGTTCTTTAGCCAATCCTTATAAATTGTCTAGTCAACTTGTGGGTATCTAGGATTCGGACTAGAGATTTTGATGCAGACATTTTTCTGTAGAGAGTCAAAGTTTTTAGTTAGACTTGTAATTTGACTCAACCAATTTATTTAAAAACTTAATTTTTAAATAAATTAAGCTTTCACTATTTTTTTGAATCCTACACTTCCTGACAGACATGCAAAAACTCCACGATCTATAATTTCTAGTGATGGGCGGTCCAACGATGGCTCACCCACCCACCACAGTTATTGATGATGGATTAACTGATGAGTGGTAATTCTTGGTCAAATTTTTCTAAACATGGTGCACCCAAACCTGATCTCTAATTATGAAGCTCACCATACCCAAAATATTGCCTTCACTCCTTAGTTAAGTCAAACCCACCATTTGTACAAATTGAATTCTTGATTGGTCCTCACCGTATTCAGAATATTGAGCCAAACTCATTCTCCAATCCGTAGCATTCAATGCCTAAAAGACATTGATATCTCTCTTCTGGGACCTGATATAGCCCATGCTGTGAGTGTCACAAGCAGATATCAGTCAAATCCAGGTGAAGAACACTGGACTTCTGTGAAATGTATCCTTAAGTACTTAAGAAGAACTAAGGATATGATGTTGGTCTTTGGTAATGGAGAACTCCAAGTCCAGGGATACACAGACTCGGATTTCATGTCCGATATAGATGATCGAAAGTCGACATCTGGAAGTCTGTTTGTGTGCAATGGTGGTGCTGTCAGTTGGAAGAGTTCCAAGCAAACTGGTGATAGCAGATTCCACCATGAAAGAAGCAGAATATATCGCTGCATCAGAGGCTGCAAAGGAAGCATTCTGGTACAAGAAAGTTTGCTGCAGAAATTGGAGTAATGCCATCAGATGCCATTCCTCTTTACTACTGCGACAACAATGGCGCCATAGCCCTTGCTAAGGAGCCGAAGGTCTCACCAAAAATTCAAGCACATTGAGTGGCGATACCACCTCATCCGCGATTACCTCGAGAAGGGTTACGTCAAGGTCAAGAGAGTCAACTCCACAGATAATGTGGCAGACCCACTTACAAAGCCGTTGGGCCAGCAGAAGATCGAAGCCCACCTTGAGAAGATGGGACTTAGACTTGTAGCCAATTGGCTTTAGGACAAGTGGGAGATTGTTAGATATATGTGCCCTAGAAGCCAGAATTGGCTGACACTTGTAATACACTTCTAGGGGCAAAATTATAATTTTGACTATAATCAATAAAATGGGTTATTTTCTATCACATATGTGTATTTAGTGTCTGTGATACATCCTTTGAGTTAATGGTAATGATAATTCATATTTTCAAGAGTTGAAAATTTAAGACATGAATAATCATTATTAACTCATAAAATGCTCCCGACCATAGGATCATCACGAGGATGGTGATTGATCCGAAAGGTTGGTGTACAATCGCTTCTCTTTAGTAGATGAGTCTTGAGTCTACGGTGTGGAGACACCAGAAGCGAGAGTACAGGTACTCGTTAGAGAACGAGGGCACTGAGCGTGACCACCTCGAGTAGTCATTAGGAAGTCTACCTTCTCGTCAATGACTGACTCGATGCTGCAGTAGTGTGTCTGGTTCTTTGACCTGAGGTGCATCGGCAGTTCACCTTGAGGGTGTTATAGTTTGACTACACCATTACTCGGTCTCCTAGCCATATGGAACCCTGAGGTGTATGTTGGCTATAGCATGTTCATTGTAGGAACTGGATTGCATCAAGATGGAATCTATCTACCTCGGTGGTAGAGGAGCAGCCCTATGATGATCATGAGAATCAAGTCCAGAAGTCCATGGCCATGGCAGAGTGAAATAATAGAAAGAGTTTCTATTTAGATTTTCACATCGGACTTGAAATCGAATGGTTACATCATATGACAGAGACTAGGGTTTGACGAGTTCACCTTAACCCTAATCTGATCGGAGCTCAAGATAGAAGACTTAATCACATAAGTAGCTACACCAAGAGGTTCGCATTCAGCTCTGATGGATTGCCACCATATATTGCTAGGCGTCACTAGTGGATTTTGGGAGCAATTAGAATGATTTAGATGATCGATCATTCTAGCTGTTCAAATCAGAAGAGTTCTGATCCATCGAAAGAAGTTTCGATGATGTCGATGATAGAGATCATGACATATCCTATTACGTGGCTTGATCCAGAACCTTTCGCTGCTTATAGGATCATCAACGGATAATAGGATTATCCACTTCAAGATAAATTAAATCTGATTTAATTTATCTAATTTTATTTTATTTTTTAAAATAATAATAATCAGATTTGGATCAAAGAAATTTTTTTTGAAATATATCTCTTGATCTGATCAAATCTGAACGAACCTGATCCAAAAAATCAGGATTTTCCTTCAACACTTTATACAGAATATGATAGAATAAATAATTTTTTAATTAGTAAAAATTATAAAAATGCTTCTAGAGAGTATTTAACAAGTATTAGCCAATCTGGCTTCTAGGGCATACATCTAACATAATAGGGATCGAATAAAATTTTGATAGCATTTTTTCTTAATTCTTTCGTGTAGGAAGAATAAAAGAAAATACTATTCAAAATTCTTAGTATACTGTTTGATTACTGAAATTACCTATAGAATTATATGCAATTTTTAAACTATCCAAATTGGATAATCAATTGATCATTGTACATAATTTTTTTATCTATATAATTACATATAAATATACAAATGTTGAAGATTATGTATACTAATCAATTAATGGATCTATCATTATACAATGTAATAAATAAAAACAACAAGATATAAATAGCTGGCAAGAGTTCTTTTATTTGTCGGCACGACCCATGGCCATCGATATGGCCCAAAACTCGCTGGTGAAGATTTTTTTATCGACCAGCATAGTCCAAGGGCCGTCCACGACCGTCAACATGGCATAGCCCAAGGTCGTCGATACGGCATAGCCCAAGATCGTCCACGACCACCGACACGGCATGGCTTGGCTCAGAACCTACCGACACGATTCAGAATCAATTGGTAGGAGTTTTCTTATCTGCCAGCATGACCCATGAATGATAGATAATTATAATTTTTATAATAAATATTTATAATATTTATTATAAAAATTATAATTAAATATTAATATAAATATTATAAATGATAAATAAATAATACTATGAAATTTAAAAAAAAATCATACCTGTGGCTACAGAGATGGGTCACACAGAGAGCTCCGAGGATGCCCAATAGTAGTGCTAGAGAAAAATGATGGTGCTAGAGATCACCTGCAAAATGATCGAGACAGATAGTGAGTTAGAAAAAGAGAAGAAAGAGAAAGAGAAAGAGAAAGAGAAAGAGAAAGAGGAGAGAGAACAAGAGGGAAGAGAGAGATATAGTAGGGAGGGGAGGTCGGGCCGAGGGAAGAGAGAAGGTGGTAGAGCCGGTGGTTGGACCGACTGAAGAAGGAGGAGGGGGGCTCAGGCCGAGAGAAGAGAGGAGAGAGAGAGAGCAAAGAGGTGTCGAGGCTGACGATCGGGTTGAGGGAAGAGAGGAGAAGAAAGAGAGGTGATTGTTAGTCGATGGCGAGGAGGAGGGGGAGGAAGGAGGAGGAAGGGGGTGAAGCAGTGATGGGGAGGCCGGGGTGTGGACTGCGAGCAGAGCCCGGAGGGGGGGCGGGGGGGGTGGGTTGCGGGTGGTAGCCCGATGGAGGAGCCAACGGGCCTAGGTCGGGGAAGAAGGGGAAGGGGGGTGGTGCAGTGATGGGGAGGCCAGGGGGTGGGCTGCAGGTAGAGCCGGAGGGGGGGGGGGGGGTGGGGGGTGGGTTGCGGGTGGCAGCTCAATGAAGAAGTTGTGGGCCTAGGTCGGAGAAGAAGGGGAATCGGGTGGTGCGGTGATGGGAGGCCGAGGGGGTGGGCTGCGGGTGGAGTCGGAGGGGGGTGAGGGGGTGGGTTGCTGGTAGTAGCCCGATGGAGGAGCCGCGGGCCTAGGCCAGGAAAGAAAAGAAAGGAAAGGGAGGAGGGGAAGATGACGGTGCCAGTCGAGGAAGAAGGAGGAGGCGCGGGTGGAGGCGGTGCCGATCGGGGAGCCAATAGGAGGCAGAGGAGGAGGCTGCACTGGCCAGGGAAGGAAAGGGAGGGGTGAGGTCTCACTGACGGTGGAGAGAAGGGAGAGAGAGAGAGCAATCGATGGAGAGTGAAAATAATTTAGGGGTGGATAGTTGGAAATAACCAACCTATGGCAGCGATTTTGGAACTGTTGCCATCGGTATCAGAATACGAGCTGATTCGAATTGAAATTGAGCCAGCCCAAGTCTCAGGCTATAAAAATGAATGTTCTATTTTTCTAAGTGAGCCAGTTCGATTTGGAGTTGAGCTGACAATCGAGCTGATCCGATTTGGATTCGAGCTAGCTCGATCAGTGGAAATAGATTTATGACAGCAATTTTCATTAACCACTATCATAGATTAAACTATGATAGCGGTTCTTTGTAATCACTGCTGTAGGCTCAACCTATTGCAGTGGTTAGTCATAACCACTGCGATATATTTTTTCATATTTTTACTCTAAATATTATATAATTTTAAAATTTAATATTCATCTTCATCATTCATTATCTAAATAATTATCATTAGAGTATTTTTACGAAAAGCCACCTTGATCCGATGGCCCTAGCTTCATCGATCAAAAAAATTTGATTTCGACGATTATGAATGATGACGTGATGATCTGATGATGAAGATTTTTGATGTATCCAAAAATATGCAATGATGATTTTGATGATGTTTGTAGTATACTATCAAATTTTTACTTCAATCGGATATCATCATCATAGTCAATTTAGCATGGAGTTATTTTGACCGTTAAATAAGAAACGAATGATCAAAAGACCAGATGGCATCCATCCATGAGATAATTTTTTAGATAAATGATCTTGACTACTATTTTAATTATTTTTATGGTGGTGATCATAAAATTTAAATCATGGATCTAAGAATAATCCAAAACTATACGTCGTTTGATACCTATTCTTACACTCCATTGATAATTATGCCCGTACTTTTGCCAGGTCTACTTAACGTGAATGGGTCTTATAAAAATAATTTAAATTTTATGATCACCATCATAAAAATTATTAAAATAATAGCTAAGATCATTTATCTAAAAAGTTATCTCATAATCGGATGCCATCTGGTCATTTGATCACTCATTTATCATTTAACGGTCGAAATCATCCCATGTTAATTAATCATGATAATGATATTTGATTGAAGTAAAACTTTGATAGTATATTATAAACATCATCAAGATCATCATTGTAGAATTTTGGATACATTAGAGATCTCAATCTAGCAGATCATCGCATCATCGTTTGTAGTCATCGAAATCAAATTTTTTTGATCGATGAAGCTAGGGCCATCGGATTGAGGTGGTCTTTTCTGACAATACTCTAATGATAATTATTTAGATAATGAATGATGAAGATAAATATTAAATTTTAAAATTATATAATATTTAGAATAAAATATATCACAGCAGTTATGACTAACTGCAGCAGTAGTTATGACTAACTGCTGCAATAGGTTGAGCCTATGGCAGCGGTTACAAAGAACTGCTGTCATAGATAGCAGTTACAAAGAACCACTGCCATAGTTTAATCTACGACAGCGGTTAACCCTAACCGCTACCATAGGTTGGATATATGGCAGTGATTAGGATGAACTGTTGCCATAGATTTTATTATAATGGTTTTGAAAACTGCTACCATAGTATGTGCTGTCATAGTCCTTTTCTATAGTAATGAATCATAATCTCATTAAAGTTCAATGCCTTAAGAATTGATTCTTCTTATAGATGATCAAAATCAAACCCATTTGTTGTAAATGGAAGGAAATCAACATCTTAGTTCTAAATAAGAATTCCAAAATTTTCTATCGAAACATCAACTGCTCTTAATTAATCAACCCATCATAAGATAGGAGAACATACTTATATGAATCATTATAGTGATATCCCAATCAGTCGAGAATCTAAAATATTTTCTTTCATCCATGCTTTCAAAAGTTAGAGATTCACCATTCTAATCTCATCCTCAAACTTTTTGATATTTCAATTCTCGATGCAACTTCATCAATAAATCATTTCATAAGGAAAAAGGTCAATACCATTAATGTTGATCAGAATCAAAACTATTATTTTAGGTAGTCAAAATCAGTCTCTCAACTTTAGATAAGTATATCAAGTTTTCTCACCAAAATTCTTAATTGCTCATGATTTGATCAATTTATCATAAGATCATAACCGATTTTACTATACTCTCTATAGATGAGTATTTGCGTATAAAAATCTAAGATCAAAATCAAAGATCGATAAATAATCTCAATTCTTTCTAATAGATAGAAAAGCATATAATTCAATTCTAAGATAAAGAAAATCTATCTCTAAATATTCTAAATCCAAAATCAAGAATCAAGGGTCTACTCATCAAGATGCTAAAATTTTTCTTAACATAGTAAATAGGAGTTCTTCTTTTGAAAATCACATAATGACATCTAAAATAATCTCAAATTCAAAATATTATTCTTTTCATTATCAATGAATTTCTTGTATAAGGAATATCTAACTATGTCATCTATCATAATTCTTTAACTCAAAGAGTCAACATTCCTAACTTGCTCAAAATAATCCAAATCATCATGCTTTCACTGTGCACTTTGATTTAATAATCAAAATTTCTTAGATTCATGAAATAATTTTGATCAAATTATTTCTCTATCCTATCAATGGAAAAGGTCTAAGATTTCAAATTTTAATTGAAATCAAAAATTAACTTTCAATTCTCATTCCTACTTTTGCTTGATATACAACCATCTTAATTAATCATCGAGTCTAATATCACATTCAAACCATCACATAGGTTTACTATCCATTATAAATTAAATCTTGTTGACCCCTAGATTGATTTTGATGATAACAAAAGTATTTGAGTATAATTTGTTAAGTTACTAATATTATTTTGTGGTTGTGTAGTTTTATATTCCAAGTATTCATAATGCTCTAAGTAAATTTCATCAATCAAATGGAGTACCACCAATCAAGAGGCTCTTGAAGAAAATCAAAAATTGATACACCCTAAAAAGAATGGTTAATGAGAGATAAATCAAATTTGGGAAGCAAATCTAGCCTACAAAAGAAATTAAAGAAGAAAGGCTGTCAAAAATCAAATGGCATGCTTAGCTTGCATCTTAGTTGATTATGTCAGGAGTTAATTAATTAAGTATTAGAGAATAGCAGAAGTAGAAAGCATAGAAAAATAAAAATTTAGATCCCAAGGGACTTAGTCGACTAAGTTTGAGACTTAGCCGACTAAGTATCAGAAGACAATAGAATACAGAGAGCGCAGAAAAGCCAAAATTCTAGATCCAGAAAACTTAGTCGACTAAGTCTCAGAGGTTAGTCGACTATATCTCAAAAAACTGCATAAAACAGAAAGCACAGAAAAGACTAAAGTTAAGGTGCAAGGGACTTAGTCGACTAAGTCAAGAAGGTTAGTCGACTAAGTCACTGTAACGGCTAGATTTTTTCAAAACTACTCATTTTTAGCCCCAACTTTTTTCAATGGCTAGATTTTCATACATAATGGCTAGAAAATTAAATGGATATTTTTTAGAGATTTTAGAGTGGTGGAAAAGCCTTGGCATATATAAGGGACATTTAAGAACTTAGAGGACTTTTGCAACATATATTCAAGAGCTTTCAAGCCTACACCAAGTGCATTCATTATGAGAGCTATTAAGTGAAGTGAAGGATCTATTCTTCTGAATATTTCTTATCATTCCTATCATCCTAAGGTTGAGAGAAGTCAAGATACAAGTATTGAAGAGCTTCATCAATTTTTTTCAAGCATTTAAGAAGAAGAGCAAAGCAATCAAGCCTTCCATCTTGCAAACTCTTTTTTTTGGACTTCACTGAGTTTTTCTTTTTAGACTCCTTTAAATATTATGATTGTATTTTATTTATTTACAAGTTTCTTAGGGTGAGAAACTTAGGGTTGGTCTAAGCTTAAAATTGGATGTTGTAAAGGTTTGATTGATGAGCCTAGGTCAAAACCAATCGGATTGGATTGTGAGCTCAAGAAAAATAATCGAACTATAATCAATTGAGTGATTATAGTTAAAATCTTAAGTGATTTACTTGAGGAGTGGATGTAGGTGCCGAGTTTGGCACCGAACCATTATAAAAGCTTTGTCTCTTGTGCTTGTCATTGTGTTGTTTACATTACTCTCATTTTATACTTGTGTCTCACATTATTTTACCAAGCACACTACATTAAAATTTAGTTTAATTAGAGTTTAAATTTTTAAACACCCAATTCACCTCTCCTCTTGGGTGGCTATCCTTGGACAATAAGTGATATAAGAGCGGGTGCTCTAATATTAGTTGTTGACCTAACGGTCATAGAGCCAAAGATTTAATGGCAAACTTAATTAAAAATTTATTGGTTGAAGGGCAATCAACCAATAGACCACTGCTTTTCAATGAAAATAATTGTACCTATTGGAAAGTAAGAATGAGGATATTTATACAAGCACAAGACTATGACATGTGGAATGTTATAGTGAAAGGCCCCTATACACCCACCATCATAATTGATGGCGTGTCCATTTCAAAGCTCGAAAAGAATTGGGATGAACCTGACAAAAGAGAAGCACAACTCAATGCCAAAGCAATGAATGTGTTATATTGTGCTTTGGATGTAAATGAGTTTAATAGGATATCAACATGTTCATTCGCTAAAGAAATTTAGGATAGACTTGAAGTTACCTATGAGGGTACTAATCAAGTCAAAGAATTCAAGATAAACATGTTGGTACACAAGTATGAATTATTCAAAATGAAATCATATAAAAATATCATCAAAACGTTCACAAGATTCACCGATATATTAAATGGTTTAAAGAGTCTAGGAAAGGATTATTCTAATAGTGATGTTGTGCAGAAAATTCTTAGGTCCTTGTCCAAGAATTGAAAGCCAAAAGTGACTACCATTCAAGAAGTAAAGGACTTAAACAAGTTAGCTTTGGAAGAGCTCATTAGATCTCTTATGATCCATGAGCTAAACATGAACCAAGGGAAGGACGAAGAGGTGAAGAAAAAGAAAACCATAGCCCTCAAGGCTGCTGCTATCCATGAAGAAGAAAGTGATTCTGAAGAAGACTCGAAAGATGAGGAGGGGATGGCCATGATAGCAAGAAGATTCAAGAAGTTCATGAAAAGAAGGAAGAAATTTAAGTCTAGAAGAAAATACAATAAAGAAGAAGGTAGCAGAGAGAAACAGAAGAAAAAAGAAAAGGAACAACCATCTCTTTGCTATGAGTGCAAGAAATCCGGATACTTCTGGGTGGACTGTCCCATGTTGAAGAAAAGTTTCAAAAGAATAAAGAAGAAAGCATATAAAGCTACATGGAGCAATGATGAGGACTCTTCCTCAAGTGAGGAAGAATATCAAAGAGAAGAAAAGGCAAATCTTTGCCTTATGGCATACAATGATGATGAGATAAATGATAATACTTCAATTTCAGATTTTATTTTTGAAGAGTTATATGATGCTTTTAATGACTTAATTGATGATTTTAAGAAGCTATCACATAAGAATAAAGAACTAAAGAAATATAACCAACTCTTAACTAAAGATAAAGCTAAAGTAGAAGAAGATATGAAAGAACTACAAATTAAATTAGATGAATCTAGTGAAAAGAATGTATCTTTGCAAGATAAAATAGTAAGACTAAGATCTATTAAGGATAGGTACATGATTAGTTCAAAAAATCTTTAAATATTGATTGATAATCAAAAGATGATTTTTGATAAAGTCGGTTTATGATACAATCCATAAAGAAAATAAAAAATTCTAAGGAATGTGTTTGATAGATCACAAGATCAAAGAAAAATCATAACTTATTTTAAATGTAACAAAACTAGACACAAAGCATTTAAATACATAATGAATGCAAATAAAAAATTAAATATAAACCAATCAAAGATAACATAAATTTGGGTTTCAAAAGAAATCATTTGTACTAACCTTAAAGGACCCAAGTTAACTTGGGTACCTAAATCTACTTGATTTCATGTACAGATGTGTTTGGCATCCATGAGAACTAAAAGAAGATGGTATTTAGATAGCATCTGTTGGAGGCACATGACGGGAGATAGATTTCAATTTATCTCTCTTGAAAAAGTAGATGGAGGTGTGGTGACATTTGATGACAATGATAAAGATAAAATTATTGGTCAGGGTAACATCTTGATCACACCCTCTACTTATATAGAAAATATATTGCTAGTTGATGGTTTAATGCACAATCTACTTAGTATTAGTCAACTATGTGATAAAAATTTTAACATTTTATTTAAATCATCTCATTGCATAGTAACTAATTCATTTGATGATAGCATTAAGTTCATAGGAAAAAGATATAGCAATATTTATATTATTGATCTTAATGAACTCAAAAATGAAAATATTGAATGTCTTGTTGCTATGAATGCTAAAGTAAATGAATCTAGTTGGATATGGCATAATAGGCTAGATCATATAAGCATGGACTCATTGTCTAGATTAATCAAGCTTGACTTAGTAAAAGGTTTATCCAAAATAAATTTTGAAAAGAATAAGATTTGCAAAGCATGTCAATTTGGAAAATAAATAAAATCATCTTTCAACTCCAAAAATAATATCTCAACAACTAGACCTCTAGAGTTACTTCATATAGATTTATTTGGACCAATTTCAACTACAAGTCTAGGAGGAAAATGATATGATTTTATGATAATCGATGATTTTTCAAGGTATACTTGGGTTTTGTTTTTATCTCATAAAGTAATGCCTTTGACATGTTTGTTGAGCTATTTAACAAAATCATAAAAAAAAAAATGATATTTTATATATAAGAAGTGATCATGGCATGAAATTTGAAAATAAAAAATTTGAAAGTTTTTGTTCTAAGAATGGAATAAACCATAATTTTTCAGGCCCCAGGACACCCCAACAAAATGAGGTGGTGGAAAGAAAGAATAGAATGTTAATTAAAATAGCACGGACCATGCTTTGTGAAAGCAATATCTCAAAATACTTTTGAATGGAAGCTATTAACACCGCATGCTATGTGTTAAATAGAGCATTAATAAGACCTATTTTGAAGAAAACTCCATATAAGCTTTACAAAGAAAAGAAATCTAATGTTTTATATTTCAAAGCTTTTGGATGTAGATGCTTCATTTTGATAAATGACAAAGATAAATTAGATAAATTTGATGCAAAATTAGATGAATATAGTTTTCTAGGCTATTCAACTAATAGTAGAGTATATAGTGTTTAATAAAAGAACATTAGTTGTAGAGAAATTCGTGCATGTTATTTTTGATGAAACTAACTCTCTTAAAGTAAGAGAAGAAGAAATTGATATGGATGCAGATAATCTAAAAAAGAAAATGAAGATTATGACACTTGAAGATACAGCTTCACAAGAACGAGAAGCTGAAAAGCAAGATGTTGAAGAAAGAGAGTAACAACCTCAAGAAGAGCAAGGTACATCTAATTTATTAAAGGAATGGACGTATGATCACAATCATCCCAAAGAATTAATTATTGGTAATCTATCTCATGAAGTTAAAATTAGAACATCTCTTAGGAAGGCTATGAATTATATTATATTTGTATCTCACTTGGAACCTAAGAATATAATTGAAGCTGAAAAAGACTCAAATTGGATATTAGCAATGCAAGAAGAATTAAACCAATTTGAAAGAAATAAACTTTGGAAACTAGTTGAAAGATCTAAAAACTTTTTTGTAATTGGAACTAAATGGATCTTTAGAAATAAACTTGATGAAAAGGATAATGTAATTAGAAATAAGGCTAGATTGGTGGCACAAGGATACAATCAAAAAGAAGAAATTGACTTTGATGAATCCTTTGCGCCTGAGCTAGACTTGAAGCTATTAGATTGCTCTTGTCATTTGCATGTTTTATGAATTTTAAACTTTTTTAAATGGATGTAAAAAGTGCATTTTTGAATGGACTAATTGAGAAAAAAATTTATGTAGAACAACGTCCAAATTTTGAAAATCAAAAATTGCCAAATCATGTGTATGGACTTAAAAAGGCACTCTATGAATTAAAACAAGCCCCTACGGCTTGGTATGATAGGTTAAGCAAGTTTTTATCAGATAATAACTTTAGAAGAGGAAATGTGGATAAAACATTGTTTGTTAAAAGAAAATCAAACAACTTACTAATTGTACAATTATATGTTGATGACATTGTGTTTGGAGCTACTAATGAAGATTTGTGTAGAGAATTTGCTAGTCTCATGCAGGGAGAGTTCGAGATGAGCATGATGGAGGAACTCAATTTCTTTTTTGGACTCCAAATCAAGCAATCATATGAGGGAATCTTCATTAACCAAAGCAAATACATAAAAAAATGCTAAAAAAATTTAGGATGGAGAATGTTAGAGGGAGTGGCACCCTTATGAGCACAAGTTGTAAGCTTGACCTAGATCTAAAAGAAAAAGTAGTAGATCCCAAATTATATAGAGGTATGATTGGATCTTTGCTTTATTTAACTGCAAGTAGGCTTGATATAATATTTAGTGTATGTATGTATGCACGTTATCAATCAAATCATAAAGAATCACATGTAGCTGCAGTTAAAAGAATTTTTAAAGTATTCGATAAACACTCAAGATGTAGGCTTGTGGTACTCAAAATAATCTCCACTAGACTTAATTGGATATAGTGATTTAGATTTTGCTAATGTTGCTTAGATAGAAAAAGTATTAGTAGAACATGTCAGTTTCTAGGAGTAAATTTGATCTCATGGTTTAGTAAGAAACAAAACTCAATAGCCTTGTGTATGGTGGAAGCTGAATATATTGCTGTCGAAAGTTGTTGTGCTAAACTATTATAGATTTATCAATAACTAGAGGACTATGGTATCACTTGTAACAATATTCCTATTCGATGTGACCATACTAGTGCTATAAATTTAACAAAGAATCCAATATTACACTCAAGAACAAAACATATAGAAGTTAGACATCATTTTATTAGAGACCATGTATAAAATAATGACATAACTCTTGAGTTTATGCCAACTGAAAATTAAATTGCAGATATTTTCACTAAACCATTAAATGAAGAAAGGTTTTATGCCATAAGAAAGCAATTAGGGTTATTTGATCCATATTGTTACAATTATTGAATATGTTTGTATGGTATGATGTGATGAATTTTTCATAAATCATCCTTACATTAATTTCATTGAAAAAGACATGAGTCATTGTAAGTTCTCTTGGACTGAAACTCTAGTCATTAGGTTCTATGCCAAACTAAGCAGACTAAGATAAAAAGTCTTAATCGACTAAGACTTAGTCGACTAAGAACTTAATCTTAGTTGATTAAGTATCAAGAATCTTATTTTTAAAATAGAATACCTATGGGATTTTGTTTATTTTCTGTTCGTCCTTTCTTAGCCATCCCAACTTAGAATCCTAGGGCATCCATTTTCTCTCCAAAAAATTTTAAAACAGAGCCCTAAAAACTTTGAGGAAGAGGACTTGGATTTATGGCACCGAGGAAGAAGAAACTTTGCACTCATCCTAAGATTACTCCTATTCAACTATGATCGTACGAGCGAAGGATGTAGAATCATTTGGATGCCACTGAGCAGCCATAATTCGGTCCGATCCCTATTCCCCCAGCTGCGTCTCCACCTTCCTCACCTCCTTTGACTGCTCCAACTGTAGGTGCTTCATCATTTTCACCGTCCCATCATTTCACTCCTATTTTCACTCCCGTTCAACCCCCATCTCAGGTCACATCCTCTCCATCAAAGATGATACCATTTTCTTCAAGGGCTATGACCACTAAAAGAAAGATTGATTTTATTTTTCTAAAAAAACAAGGATTTGAGATCAGAAAGTGCATCAAATTTTAAGAATGGGAGTACTTATGTTCACTGAAATTGCCCACCTACCCAAATCTTGTAAGAAAGTTTTATGAAAATGCAAGGATATATTCTCAATCTCTGGAATCTGAAGTTAAAGGGGTCAAGATACATTTGACAATGGAAAATCTAGGGTAGTTACTAAATTCTCCGATGGAAGGGGCTGAGAGGTTTGACGATCGGCAAGAAGGATTTCATCTGCTGTTTAATCGAGATGATGCTTTGGATTTTGAAGAGATTTTGGTAAAATATTTGAGTACCGAGCATCATCTTTTATATCACATGATTTGCAAGATTTTTATCCCCCATATTGGATGCTTTAATTATATGACAAGGAATGATGTGGGGATTCTTTATCATATACTGAAGAAAAAAAATTCTATTTTTCTACCTTGATGATGAAGACCATACAAAAGGCAAGAATGAGAGCAAAACTGGCTCTATCTTATGGAAAGTTCCTAACCATCATATTTAGAGAGTTCAGTGTTGACATAGAGGGTGAATCATTCAAGGAGATGAAGCACTTTGACATGTATGATGAAAACTCCTTAAAGAGGATGGATTTCAAAAAAATAAACGAGTAGTAGATCAAAGTTGATGATGAAGAGAAATCCATACCAGTGTCTGAGCCAGTGCTGAGATCTACGGGTCCATCTATACGGCCTATGCATTTTGTCTACTTTGAGAAAGATCAGATTATTGATATTGTATATCGAGTCATTGATGAGATGTCTAATTGACTTCCTGCTTTGGTAGAGCATGCTATGGAGTGTGCCCTTGTCAGACAGCATCCTTAGGCAGTTGTGGATCCATCCTCGACTCATCCTGACCCTACCTTAGATTAGGCCATCTATAGTTGCATATCCTTGAGCTTAAAACCTATTTTATATTTGATGTGATAACTGTAATGGTTTAAGCCTCTTTTGATCTTTTGATGTATGCCCATTTGGCCCTATATTTATGATCAAACTTTTAATATATATGTGAATAAAGTTTTCTATTTTCTTTATTTGCACGTACAATATGTGATGGATTGTCTTTTGTGTATAATGTATAATGTCTAGTGCTCTTAATGTTCTTAATGTGTAATATAAATATTTATCTGTTTGATAATGACAAAAAGAAGGAGAAGGATAATAATGAGTGAATGTAATCTAAAAATTAAATATATAATAACTAATTTGAAGTATATAATTTTAATTGATTCAAATATGAGAAGATGTATTTTCGAAACCTCAAAAATCAATTGGCACACATTAAGGAAGAGTAAATACAAAAATTAAAACATAATTTGAGCATAGTAATTATATTCAGGGGGAGCATATGAAATTTGATATGGCATAAATGAATATATTGTATATAAATTGATTGCATAAAAATTATTTTAAAATTTGAAAGAAAGGTATATTCAAAGGGTTTTGTCATCACCAAAAAGAAAAAGATTGTTGACCTCTGGATTGATTTTGATGATAACAAAAGCATTTGAGTACAATTTGTTAAGTTACTAATATTATTTTATGGTTGTGTAGTTTTATATTCCAAGTATTCATAATGCTCTAAGTGAATTTTATCAATCAAATGGAGTACTACCAATCAAGAGGCTCTTGAAGAAAATCAAGAATTGACACACCCTAAAAAGAATGGTTAATGAGAGATAAAACAAATTTTGGAAGCAAATCTAGCTTACAAAAAAAATTGAAGAAGAAAGGCTATCAAAAATCAAATGGCATGCTTGGCATGCATCTTAGTCGACTAAGTATCAGAGAACAGTAGAAGTAGAAAGCATAAAAAAATAAAAATTCAGATCCCAAGAGACTTAGTCGACTAAGTCTGAGATTTAGCCAATTAAATATCAGAAGTCAGCAGAATATAGAGAGCACAGAAAAGCCAGAATTTTGGATCTAGGGGATTTAGTCGACTAAGTCTTAAAGGTTAGTCGACTATGTCTCAAAAAACTGTACAAGATAGAAAGTATAGAAAAGGCTGAAGTTAAGGTGCATGGGACTTAGTCGTCTAAGTCAAGAAGGTTAGTCGACTAAGTCACTGTAATAGCTAGTTTTTTTCAGAACTACACTTTTTCAGTCTCAACTTTTTTTCAATGGCTAGATTTTCATGCCCAACGGTTAGAAAATTAAATGGGGCTTCTTTAGATGTTTTAGAGTGGTGGAAAAGCCTTGGCATATATAAGAGATATTTAAGAACTTCAAGAAGGACTTTTGCAACATATATTCAAGAGCTTTCAAGCCTGCACCAAGTGCATTCATTGTGAGAGCTATTAAGTGAAGTAAACTATATGTTCTTCTGAATATTCCTTATCCTTCCAATCATCCTAAGGTTGAGAGAAGTCAAGATACAAGTATTGAAGAGCTTCACCAACTTCTTTTAAGCATTTAAGAAGAGCAAAGCAATCAAGCCTTCTATCTTGTAAACTCTTCTTTTTAGGCTTCATTGAGTTTTTCTTTCTAAACTTCTTTAAATATTATGATTGTATTTTCTTTATTTATAAGTTTCTTGGGATGAGAAATTTGAGATTGGTCCAAGCCTAAAGTTGGACGTTGTAAAGGTTTGATTGGTGAGCCTAGGTCAAAATCAATCGGGGTTGATTGTTAGCTTGAAAAAATAATCATTATAAAGGTTGTAGTTGGTGAGCCTAGGTCAAAACCAACCAGGTTGGTGAGCCCAAGAAAAACAATCGAACTATAATCAATTGAGTGATTATAGTTGAACTCTCAAGTGGTTTACTCGAGGAATGGACGTAGGTGCTGAGTTTGGCACTGAACCACTATAAAAGCTTGATCTCTTGTGCTTGTCATTGTATTGTTTACATTGCTTTCATTCTATACTTGTGCCTCACATTATTTCACCAAGCACACTATATTAAAATTTAGTTTAATTAGATTTTAAATTTTTAAACATCCAATTTACCCTTCCTCTTGGGTGGCCATCCTTGGGCAACAAATCTTAATTTTGTTATCAAATTTTGTAAGTAAAATCAATAAAAAAAATCCTTCAATGCTCTGCTAAGTTAGGACTTAAATCAAAACATATATGTAAAATCATCTCAATCATCTCTTTTAGAGATTCTTCCATCAAGATCTTTGACATATTTCAAAATTCTTTCATAACAATCATCCATGCATCTGAAAACCAAATTCTTCATGCCAGTTCATGCATAATCCACATACCAAGTTCAATTTCAAAAAAAAATATTTAAATCAAATATCATAAAAATTTTTTTTAGTCAAATCTAGAATAATATTTTATAATCAAATCTTTATCTTGCCTCTATTTATCAACTTCTCAACTAAAATCAATATTATAGAATTACCCTCATATCGAATTTGAGCTTATAATTCACTTAAACAACTAAAAATCAAATTACTAATCATAATACATAACAAAAATTTTATAATCAATCCTTGTGCAACTTCTTTAGATCAAAATCCAAATAATCATAACATGTCCATGGATTATCAATCATATATCAAATCTTTTGAATAATTATTCCTAAGTGATCTTTTTATTTTTAATCATAAAGCTTAGTCAAAAATTGTGAAAATAACTTATACTATAATTATCATTGATCAACATCCCGATGTCTCTAGTGTCCATCCATCTATACTTATCCTATGTTCGATTCTAAGTGTCATAATTTATCCACTTATATTCTGATATCATTTTAATTGTCATGTCTTCGATTCAAGATTGCGAGCCAGGGATCATGGCAACCACTGCATACTCATAAGAAACTTTCTTTACAAGTATGCAAGGCATCTCATCATGCTATCATAAAGTAATAGTAGAATAATTAATTAATAAATTAAATCTAAAATTTAACTAATAAAAATTTAATTTTAATATCCCATAAAATTTAATAATGTTCAAAAGATCTTTCATCAGCTTCAATAAAATTTTCTATATAAAATAAGAATATTGATGTTCTACTTCTAATCATCCTGTCTGTCTCTAATTACTCTTCTATATATACTCTTGTATCATCTTATTTCTCAAGATCTATAAAAATAATAATATAGGGATAATGAGCTAAACAGCCTAGTAAGCAATGATCACTTCAACTAGATTAAATCAAGCAATAAAAATAAATCATCATTTATAGAAAATAAATATATAGAGTTCATCAGTTTAAAATTAGTTTCTATTATGTAGTATCTTTAAAATATTTATCATGTCAAATTCAAATTTTTTAAGTTTTTTTTCAAAAATTTAATTTTTTTAAATTATCAAATTTTTATTAGTCATTCTTGTCAGTCATGAGCTATGACTATATTATCCCTATGATAGGATCATAACACCATATATCATCTTGCGGTGAGCTATGAATTATCTGGCAATAATGTCCTTCGAAATTACTGGTTTGTAGGTGACATAAACCCTTGGGACTAAAATTTTTGCCAATATATTAGCCCTCATAGGTGGGATCCTCCACATAGTTAGACTGAGAGTTTAAATCATCTTAATTTATAATTTTTTTTATAATTTATGTTTCTTATTTTAGTTTTTTAGGAATGCACATAATCATGTGGTATCAAAATCAATCAAATATGATACATAATAAGATCAATACTTTCAATCATGCTTCATCATTTATTTCAAAAAATAAGATACTTTCAATAATAAAATATTATTCATCAAATTCATGCATTATTTCATAAATCATATTAAGAAAATATATTATAATTTATTGATAAATCTAAAAAAATAAAACATTACTTACCTCATATGCATTCCAATAACTCCATTTCATTCTTACAATCTCTTTCCAAAATATTCGATTCATAGATCATATCGCAGTATCCTACTATCAGATATTTACAATCCTATACTGGATCAGTTTTAGTAATTAAAAAGGATACAGATAATCTGAAAAGATAGGTTGACGATAGTCACATCTAATGGCCCATATTGGTCCGATCATCCTAACTTCATCGATCAAGATTAGATTAGGAGATAGATAGTTTAGAGTCTATTTATCTAGATCAAATTAGATTCAAAGTGGCATCAATAAGAATCTTTCATTAAGTTCACAAATCAAGTATAGAGAAAAAAATAGAGGAGAGAGAAGCTATGAAGATGAATCAGAACTAATCAAGCAATATGGTTTGATAATCCGATTAATCAAATCAAGATAGTTCAAATCAAGATAGTTTAAATCAAATCATAATGGACTTATCCCATAGATAATTCAATAAAATCATGTATGATAAAATTTAAAGCATTTGGTCTAGCTAAGGTGGATGTCGATATGTTGCCTAATGATCATACATCAGTACTCCTTCACTAGGATTATTCAAATTTGTCATTAATTTTTTTGTCGAATCCCTTAAATGATTTTGATGATGACCAAATATTAAAGTAAATAATTACTAATATATTTTATTTTAAGTATTCCAATATCAGAAGAAAGAGAGCTCTTTGACTAAAATAAGGAAGACATTAAGTGAAAACCAATTAAAATTCAAATTCCCTTGTATGGAGCAAAAATTCTCAAAAAATCACCTTGGAGCAGTCTTCGAGACGTCTCGAAATTTTTTTGAGAGCTCTCGAGTGGACTGGCATGCCCCAAATATTATTCTGGCATGATTTCAAGAGGTCTCGAGAGAATCTCGAGAGCTCTCGATCTTAGGCGATAGAAACCCAATTTCTGTGCCCTAAGATTTAAAGGTCTCATAGGATTCTCGAGAGTTCTTGCGGTCCCCATGAGACGTCTCATTCAGAGCCGAGAGGTCTCGATTTCAGACGAGCCATTTTTTTTAGAAAGATGATTTTTCATGAGATTGAAGGCGAGAGCTCTTCTGTTCAAATCGAGAGACCTCATAACTTGACAAGACGTCTTGAGACAAACCAAGAGGTCTTGAGACTCGGTGATAACTTTTTGACAGAGCATTTTAGATCAGATTTTTTCGACTCCAACAGCTAGTTGCTACTCTCCAACATTTGCATTTCATTTTTTCTGAGCTCCAATCATCACTAGAAGAGAGAAAATGCTGTAGATATGAAAGGAAGAAGGCTTATTCATGATCAATCAAAGAAAGACGAGAGAAAAGAAAAACACGCTCTGTTCTTGAACAACATTCTCCATCTTCAATCAATCTGTTCTCTCAAGCATTGAAGAATCCTCAAGTGTATTAACTCTATGGATTTAAAGAGGCTTTCAATGAACTACAAGGACAACTCTTCAACTCATTCAAAGGGGCCTTTTGAGTTGAAACATTTCCTTTCCCCTTTTCGTGTATTTGATTTCAGCAGGGGCTGAAACTTGGGTTTTAGGATTTTTCTCCTCTTTTGTTTATTCAGATTAGTTTTTTCTGATTCTTGTAAGGGTTATGGTTGATGAATCTAGGAAAAAACCAACTAGGTTATTGGATAGTGAGCTCGAAAAAACTATCCGACCGTAATCTTGAGGGATTATAGTAAAATTTTTAAGAGTTTGCTTGGAGAGTGGATGTAGGTGCTGGAAGTACACTGAACTACTATAAAATTCTCTTGCTTGTGTGTGTGCTCTAGCTTATGTCTTCTATTTGCTTTCACATTTGATTCACTCTGGATTTAATCTTTAATCACCATACATATCTATTTAAATTTTTGGAAATCCAATTCACCCCGCCTCTTGGGTTGTTCATTTGGGCAACAATTGGTATCAGAGCCAGATTCTCTGCTAATTATTGATTTTATCAACTGAAGATAAAGATCATGTCAATCCAACTAGGAGGTTCACTTGCCAAAGGGCAATCCACAAATAGGCCACCTCTTTTCAATGGGTCTAACTATACCTATTGAAAAGCTTGCATGCGCATTTTCATTCAAGCTCTTGACTATGACATATGGAGTGTCATTGTCAATGGTCCACACACTCCTACAATCATTGTCAATGGCACATCCACTCCTAAGCCGGAGAAGAATTGAGATGAAACGGACAAGAAACTTGTTCAATTAAATACCAAGGTAATGAATGTACTCTATTGTGCTCTTGATGCCAACAAGTTTAACCGAATTTCTACTTGCAATTCAGTAAAAAAAATTTGGGATAGGCTTGAGATCATGTATGAATGGACAAATCAAGTAAAAAAAACTAAAATTAACATGCTAGTTCACCAATATGAGTTGTTTAAAATGGACCCCACTGAATCTATCACTAGCATGTATACAAGATTCACTGATATCATAAATGATTTAAAATATTTAGATAAAGTTTATACTAACAGTGAATTAGTGAGAAAGATTCTTAGATCTTTGCCTAGGACATGGGAAGCCAAGGTAACAGCCATCCAAGAGGCAAAAGATCTAAACATGTTATCTTTAGAGGAGCTCATTGGATCCTTGATGACACATGAGCTAGCCATGAGTTGGCATAATGAGGAAGATAACAAGAAGAAGAAAATAATAGCACTGAAATTCATGACTGCTGAAGAAGAAGATGATCTGTCCACTAGTAAAGAAAATGATGAAGACATGGCCCTGGTGATAAAAAAATTCAAGAAATTTATGGAAAGAAAAAGATAAGGATTCAAGAAGAGGAGCTTCATTAGAGGAGAAGCCAGTAGGAAGAAAGAAAGGAAAAAAAAAGAAGGATCAGCCCACTTGCTACGAATGCAAAAAGTCAGAACATTTTAGGACTGAATATCCTCAGTTGAAGAAAGAGACAAAAAAAATAAAAAAAAAAGCCATGATAGCAACTTGGAGCGACAGTGATGAGTCAAGCTCGGAGAAAGAAGACCAAAATGAAGCAAACTTGTGTTTCATGGCACAAGATAATGAGGTATCCTCCACTCTTGATTCAGATTTTACCTTTGATAAACTTCAAGATGAATTTTATAACTTAATGAAAGATTTCAAAAAGATTAGCATAAAAAATAAAAGTCTTAGAGAAATGACTCAAACACTTTTGAAGGAAAAGGAAGAGATAATTAGTGGCAACAACAAATTAAAAGAAGAGAACAAAATTCTAAAGAATGAATTGGATAAATTAAGGCTTTTAGTTGATAAATTCACTTATAGTTCAGAAAAAACTGTAAATGATCTTAAATAATCAAAGAGGAGTCAATGATAAAGCTGGACTAGGATATAAACCTAAAGGCAAAACTAAGTTTTTTAAAAATTTCTTCACCGCACACACTTCAATTGGCACCTCTCATATCGCCTGCTTTAGATATAAAAAGGTAGAAAACAAAGCATTTGAATGTAATACTTCTAAGTTCAATAAAAAAACTATTAAAAAGATTTAGATTCCAAAAGGAACCATGTTTACTAACCCTAAAGGATCCAAGAAGACTTAGGTACCTAAAACCAACACTTGATTGTTTGTGCAGGAATTACTTGTAGCCTAAGGATCAAAAAGGAAGTGGTACTTGGATAGTGGTTGCTCAAGGCATATGTCAGGTGATAAGCAATAATTCGTCACCCTTGAAAGAAAGGATGGGGGAGTAGTCACCTTTGGCGATAATGACAAAGGCAAAATTATTGGCTATGGTAAAATTCAGATTACTCCTACCATTTTTATAGATAATGTATTGTTAGTTGATAACTTAAAATATAACTTGCTTAGTATTAGTTAACTTTGTGATAAAGGTTTTTAATTTTTTTTTGAATCTTCTTTGTGCAAAGTATCTAGTTCCTTAGATAATAGTTTAAAATTCATTAGATTTAGGTATGGCAACATCTACATGATAAACCTTGATGAAATTGCCATGAAGAGTGGCCAATGCCTAGTTGCAATAAATGCTAATATAAAGAAAACTAGTTGACTTTGGCACCATAGGTTAGGTCATGCTAGCATGCATACTGTTTATAAATTGCATAATAAGGACTTAGTTAAGGAGCTACCAAAACTAGATTTCAAAATTGATCATGTTTGTGATGCTTGCCAGTTTGAAAAACAAACTAGGAAGAGTTTCAAATCCAAAAATATGATTTCAACTTCTAGGCCCCTTGAATTAATTCATATGGACTTGTTTGGACCTACCAGGACTACAAGCCTAGGAGGAAAGAAATATGATATAGTTATTGTTGATGATTATTCTTGTTTCACTTGGATTTTATTTTTAGCTCACAAAGATGAAGTATTTTTAATATTTTTAAAATTTTACAAGAAAATTATAAATAAAAAGAACTTTATTGTGGTATGTATCCGTAGTGATCATGGCACAGAATTTGAAAATAAATACTTTGAAGAATTTTGCAATGAATATGGCATTGAACATAATTGTTCTGTACCTAAAATCCCTCAATAAAATAGAGTTATTGAAAAAAAGAATAGAACCTTAGTTGATATAGCCCGTACTATATTGTGTGAAGGGAATCTACCCAAATATTTTTGGGTTGAAGCCATTAACACAACATGTTACATCCTAAATAGAGTTTCTATTCTTCCGATTTTAAAGAAAATCCTCTATGAGCTTTAGAAAGAAAAAAGATCTAATATTAATAATTTTTATATTTTTGGTTATAAATATTTTATTCATAATAATGGTAAAGATAATCTAGGTAAATTCGATGCTAAGATAGATGAGGATATATTCCTCGGATATTCTATATCTAGCAAAGCATATAGAGTTTTCAACAAACACTTTTTTGTTGTTGAAGAATCTATTCATATCATTTTTGATGAAGCTTACAACAAATCTTCGAGAAAGGAAGATGTTTTTGATGATGATACAGAAATTCTCGAAGATGGAATGAAGGACCTAAACTTGAAGGACAAAAACATTCAAAACAAAGACAAATCTACAACAATCTTGGAACAAAGCCATGACGGTGAGAATGAAGCAACTGATGATCATAGGTATTGGGGATAAACATCGCTCTCGCCAAAGTCTAGTCTGACACTTAGCCTAATGTAACTAGTAATCACGGAAGAGCTTCGATCAGAAATTCTTCCTCCAGCGGTCAAATCCCAGTCGAGCCCTTTCAGTGGACGAACTTTTCAGTGGCCGAACTTTTTCAGTAGTCGAACTCCTTCAGCGATCGAACCCCAGCCGAACTCCTTCAGTGGCCAAACTTCTTTCAAACTTTAGCCGAACTACTCTCTGGCTTCTCCATCAATCGGACTCCTTCAATAGTCGAACTCCTTTCGGATTCCTCCAGTAGTCGGATTCCTCTAGGAGCCGAACTTCTTCCGAACATCTCCTTCAGTTGGATCCCTTTTGGAGCCAAACTTTTTTCGAATTTTTCCAACAGTTGGATTTCTCCAGAAGTTGAACTCCTCCAGTAGTTGAATTCTTTCAGGAGCCAAACTCCTTTCGAACTCTTTCAGCAGTTGAATTTCTCCAAGAGCCAAACTCATTTTGGATTCCTCTAGCAGTCTGATTTCTCTAGGAGCCAAACTCCTTCCGAATTTCTCTTTCAGTCGGATTCCTCCAGGAGCCAAACTCCTTTCGAATTTTTCCAGCAGTTGGATTCCTCCAAGAGCCGAAACTTCCTTCCGAACTACTCCTAGTCAGTCGGAATTTCTTAAGAAGTCGAACTCCTTCTGGACATCTTCCTTCAGTCGGATTTCTTCTAAGGAGCCAAACTTCTTATGGACTTCTCCTTTAGTCAGATTTTGAACGTCTACTTTCTCTAGATGGTTACGACTATCATTATCAGTCTATTATGAGCGACACCACTCTTCCATAATAAATTTCATATGTGCCTAGAGTGGCCCACTATCGGACATGGTTACAACAAACTCCATCTATAAAAAGGGACCCTTCAGATATGTCTTCTCTAAGCTCTTAACTTCTTTCCCCAAAACTCGGCTGAATTCATATCCGAGCACTCCATTTCTGTTGGCCAGAAGATTGCTGACTTGATCATCGAAGGATCCTATAGCCGAAGCCACCACCATCCGACTCTGGATAGGACTTTATTTTGCACGTCACCAACGGCGATCCTTATCTTCTCCCAACTTCCAACTCGATCCAGCATCAACTAGATTCTGCACTAACAGGATTGGTGCTAGAGGAAGGGCCCTCTATTTCCTGAGGTTCTCTTGATCTTAAAGAAGTGCTCAACAGTCTTCTTCTTCTCTAGAGCTCTTCTCAAAAAAATAAAAAAAATAAAAATGCTTTCTCAGAAAAGCTTCAACTAGACGATCAATGGCCTCGACAGTAAGATCCCATCCAGGTCAATCCATTCCCACTCCAGCTCTGATAACTCAAGCTCCACCTGCAGCCATAGTGGATGCGGAGTAGTTCAACCTGCTGGTCCAGCAGGTTCGCAGTCTTACGGAGGCAATGCAGGCAATACATCGGCATGCTCTGACACCAATTCAACTAGAGAATGCTCTTTCAGAGCCCCATGATCCAGTTGGGGGATGGCTAACTTGGCAAGCTAGTTGATCGGTGACCTCCAAAAAGGGGAAACAAATGGTGGAGAGCCATTGCTCGGACCATGATTCAACCCTGGGTGAAGCTTTGTTCCCATCCCACCAAAAAACTCTGAAGATCAATGATTATGAAGATCTCCTAAATCAAAGGCTCCATAAAATGAGCCGAAGGATTGAAGAACTCCGCCACGTTGCCCTGGCTCCCCATGATGATGTCTGCACCGATCTCCCTTTCTCTCTTTGAATTATGCAAGAGCTCATTTTGCCGAACTTCAAGCTTCCCCAACTTGAAAGCTATGATGAAACTTCTGATTCGGTCGATCACCTAGAGACCTTTCGGACCATGATGCTGCTCCATGACGCACCAAACGGCATCTTATGCTGAGTATTTCCATCTACCTTAAAGGGAGCAATAAGAAACTGGTACTCAGCATTAAAGTCGGGTATGATCTTTTTCTTTGACCAGATGAGCCATCACTTTATGGCTCATTTTGTTAGCAATCAGCATCCCCGTCGATGTTTGAATTTTCTGATGAACATCAAGCAGAAGATGGAAAAATTCATTTGGACTTATGTCATCCGATTTAATGCTACTATATTGAAGGTCGAAAATCTGGACCAGTTTGTTGTGATGACTGCACTCAAGGGCGGCCTTCAGAAGAATGATTTGCTGTTCTCCCTGGAGAAGAAGTACCTCAAAAACTTTATCGATCTGCTAGCTCAAGCTGAGGGATATACTCATATAGAAGAAGCCTTCAAGTTGAAGGATGAAGAAGCCATGGGAGAACGATGGAAGGGCGAGTCTAATAGATCCACCGCTGAAGGAGGACCGAATGAAGTTCAACCACGCTCAAGAACTCCCCCTAAGTGCAAGCGAGCCTGAACTTCTCCTCAAGCTCGTCATCAAAGAAGCCTCGAAAGAAGGGCACGAAGAAGTTCTCCTCCCGAAAGGTTCCACAACTACGCCACCCTTAATGCTCCTAAAGCTCAAGTTCTGATGGAAATTAAAAATCAGCCACCAAGATCAGAAGAATTACGATCTTCCCCAAACAAGCGCAATCGAAGTAAGTACTGTCTCTACCATCATGACCATGGCTACGATATTGAAGAATGCATTCAGCTCTAAGATGAAATCGAGGAGCTCATCAAGAGAGGCTGACTGGATCGATTCCTCAGATGCCGGTCTGAAGTAAGAGGAGAGCAACAAAGGGCTCTTTTGCAATTGAGGGAGACCCAGGGGAGGGGTCTTAAAGAAGCCAATCCCTGCATGGAAGTATCAATACCATGGTTGGGGGACATCGATAAGAAAAGATATTAGGGAGCTACATAGTGTCAACATTAAAATTTTGAAAATTTGCAATATCGTTAACCACTTTTCAATGAAGAATTTTTATTTCAACATTCCTATCTTTTGTGAATTATAACACGAAAAGATTAAGCAGGACTTCTTTTTTAGGCTAGATAGAAGGCTTCTGATACAGGAGATAAGATCTCTTTCAACCTCGGCTAGAGATAAGATCTCCTTCGAGTTTCAACTTCAAAATTAATAGGAGATAAGATCTCCTTCAACCTCGGCTGGAGATAAGATCTTCTCCGAGCTCCAACTTCAATCTCGGCTAGAGATAAGATCTCCTCCGAGCTTCAACATCTACATCAATAGGAGATAAGATCTCCTTCAAACTCGGTTGGAGATAAGATCTCCTTCGAGCTTCAACTTCAAAATCAATAGAAGAAAAGATCTCCTTCAACCTCAGTTGGAGATAAGATCTCCTCTGAGCTTCAACTTCAACCTCGATTGGAGATAAGATCTTTCCTGAGCTTCAACTTCAAAAATCAATAGGAGATAAGATCTCCTTCAACCTCGACTAGAGATAAGATCTCCTCCGAGCTTCAACTTCAACCTCAGCTGGAGATAAGATCTTTTCCGAGCTTCAACGTCTATATCAATAGGAGATAAGATCTCCTTCAACATCGGCTGGAGATAAGATCTCCTCTGAGCTCCAACTTCAACCTTGACTGGAGATAAGATCTCCTCCGAGATTCAACTTCAAAATCAATAGGAGATAAGATCTCCTTTAACCTCGGCTAGAGATAAAATCTCCTTTGAGCTCCAACTTCAACCTCGACTGGAGATAAGATCTCCCCTGAGCTCCAATCCTTCAGCAGGAGATAAGATCTCCTTCAATCTCATGTGGAGATAAGATCTCCCAAGATAAGATCTCCCCTGAGCTTCAACTTTAACTTCAACTGAAGATAAGATCTCCTTCAACCTCGACTGAAGATAAAATCTCCCCCGAGCTTCAATCCTTCAACAGGAGATAATATCTCCTTCAACCTTGGTTGGAGATAAGATCTCTTTCGAGCTCCAACTTCAACCTTGATTGGAGATAAGATCTTTCCTAAGCTTCAACCTAAACGGATGTAGAACTCGGAAAAGAACTTCGACAATCATCTTTTTTGTACCCCTTCCTTCGAATTTTGAATTCAAAAGTGGGGAGACTATTGTTGGGGATAAACTCTGCTCCCATCGAAGTCCAGTCTGATGCTTAGCCTAATGCAACTGATAATCATGGAAGAGCTTCGATCAAAAATTCTTCCTTCAGTGATCGAACCCAGTTGAATCCCTCCAGCGATCGAACTTTTTCAATAGCCGAACTCCTATAGTGGCCGAACCTCAGTCGAACTTCTTCAGTGGTCAAACTTCTTTCGGACTTCAACTAAACTACTCCCTGGCTTCTTCATTAATCGAGCCCCTCCAGCGGTCGAACTTTTTTCAGATTCCTTCAGCAGTCGGATTTCTCCAAGAGCTGAACTCCTAAACTCTTCCAGCAGTCGAATTTCTCTAAGAGCCAAACTCCTTTCGAACATCTCTTTCAGTTAGATTCGTCCAAGAGCGAACTCCTTCCGAATTTCTTCAAGAGCCGAACTTCTTTCGAACTCCTCCAATAATCAGATTCTTTCAAGAGTCGAACTTCTTTTGGATTCCTCCAGCAGTCGAATTTCTTCAAGAGCCAAACTCCTTTCGGATTCTTTCAATAGTTTGATTTCTTTAAGAGCCAAACTTTTTTCAAATTTTTTCATCAGTTGGATTTCTTTAGGAGCTGAACTCCTTTCGGACATCTCCTTTAGTCGAATTTCTCTAGAAGCCGAACTCTTTCTGGATTCCTCCAGCAGTCGGATTCCTCAAGGGGTCGAACTCCTTCTGAACTTTTCCTTCAGTTGAATTTCTATAGGAGCCGAACTTCTTTCAAACCTCTCCTTCAATCAGATTTCTCTAAGAGTCAAACTTCTTACAAACTTCTTCTTCAGTCGAATTTCGAACGCTTGCTTCCTCCGGACGGTTACGACTATCATTTATCAGTCTACTATAAGCAATCCCACTATCGAATGGTTACGACTATCATTATCAGTCTATTATGAGTGACACCACTCTCCATAATAAATTTCATGTGGCCCAGAGTGGCCCACTATCGGATGGTTATAATATGCTCCATCTATAAAAAGGGATCCTCCAGATACATTTTCTCTAGACTCTTGACTTCTTCTCCAAAACTCTACTGAATTCATATCTGAGCACTCCATTTCTATTGGCCAGAAGAGCTGACTTGATCATCAGAGGATCCTATCGGTGCCACCACCACCGACTCCAGATAGAACTTTATTTTATAGGTTACCGATGGTGACCTCATCTTCTCCAACTCTAGCTCGATCCGACATCAACCAGATTCTGCACCAACAATAGAAATCTACCCAAGGAGTGGAGATATGCACATAATCATCCAAAAGAATTGATATTAGGTGATCCTTCATAAGGGATAAGAACTAGATCCTCTTTTAAGGATACATTTGATTACCTTACATTTGTTTCTCAAATGAAATCTAAAAATATAGAAGAAGCTGAACAAGACCCTAATTAGATGTTAGCCATTGAAGATGAACAAAATCAATTTGAAAGAAATAATGTATGGACTCTTGTAAACAGACCCATTGACCATCCAATAATTAGCATAAAATGGGTATTTAGGAATAAATTGGATGAACATGGTAATGTTGTAAGAAATAAAGCTAGACTAGTTGCTAAGGAATATAATCAAGAATAAGAAATTGACTTTGATGAAATATATGCACCTATAGCAAGATTAGAGGCAATTAGATTGTTACTTACTTTTGCTTGTTACATAAATTTTAAACTATTTCAAATGGATGTGAAAAGCGGCTTTTTGAATGGTTATATTGCTGAAGAAGTTTTTGTAGAACAATCTCCTGGTTTTGAAAATCACTCACTTTTCGACCATGTGTATAAATTAAACAAAGCTTTTTATGGACTTAAGCAAGCACCTAGAGCATGGTATGAAAGATTGAGCAAATTTTTACTACATAATAATTTTATTAGAGGAAGTGTTGACATCACTTTATTTTTAAAAAAGAAAAATAATGACCTTCTTGTGGTTCAAATATATGTGGATAACATCATATTCGGAGCTACTAATGAAATTCTTGGTCAAGAGTTTGCTAAGTTGATGCAGGGTGAATTTGAAATGAGCATGATGGAGGAGCTGAACTTCTTCCTTGGACTATAAATCAAACATTCAAAGAAAGACATCTTCATCAGCCAAACAAAGTACATTAAGAAGATGCTAAAGAAGTTTGGTATGAAAAATGGAAAAGAAATTGACACTCCCATGAACCCCTCATGCAAACTTGACAGAGATGAGAATGGTAAGAATGTGAATGAAAAGCTCTATAGAGGTATGATAGGATCCCTACTTTATTTAACTATAAGTAGACATGATATATTGTTTAGTGTATGCATACGTGCAAGATTTCATTCTAACCCTAAAAAATCATACTTACTAGCTGTTACGAGAATTTTTAGATATTTAATTAATACATATAACTTAGAACTTCGGTACTCAAAATAATCCTTCATTGAATTGATTGGATACACTGATGTAGACTATGGAGGATGCAAAATTGATAGAAAGAGTACCAGTGATACTTGCCAATTTCTAGGATTGAACTTGATTTTTTGGTATAGCAAAAAGTAAAACTCTGTAGCACTATCAATGTCTGAGGCCGAATATATTACTGCAGAAAGTTGATGTGCTCAAATACTTTAGATCAAGCAGCAACTCGAAGACTTTGGAATTAAGCAAAATAAAATTCCTATTAGATGTGACAACACTAGTGCCATAAACCTGATAAAAAATTTCATTCAACATTCAAGAACAAAATACATTGAAATTAGACATCAGTTAATTAGAGATCATGTACAAAATAATAACATTGTGCTTGAATTTGTCACAACTAAAAATCAACTAGCTGACATTTTTACAAAACCTCTAAATGAAGATAGATTCTTAAAAATTTGAGGTGAACTTGGTATTTATGATCCTCTTTAATAATACTTAATCTTAAATTTATTGGATCATTTTTGACCTCCTTCCATCATTTCTAACACCCCTTTTCCCATTCTAAAAATTCAAGAAAAATCGGCTTGAAATTCCTCCTACATTCTAATTTTTTCTCTCTATGCTCGAGAAGTCTTGGATTTTTCACAAGACCTCTCGACTAGATTTCAAGGACTCTCACTCTAAACACGAGAGCTCTCAAAGTTTTTGAGATGTCTCATCATTAGGATGAGAGATCTCAATTCGTGCGGGCCCTCCTTTTAAAATCGGTCTACAAGAGGTCTCCTGTTCCATTCTTTCATTCCACTCGTCCGAGACCTCTCCTCCATTCTCTCCAAAACTCTCCTTCTTTCCTCAAAAATCCTTCAGATCACCCTCTCTTATCCATTCCCTCCAAACCTTGGCCACCAATAGCTCCGAAGAAGAGATCGCTCACCGCTCAAAGACCGTCCATCATGCCATCGACTAAAACTAGGGGTAAACGACAGCGCGACATGGCTCAATCATCTCCATCTGCTTCGTCATCTCATGCCCGACTTTTCGTTGCTACTAGGATAGTTCCAATGGACCGCTATGTGGATATCGCTTACCTTGATCGGGAGCACTTCCGTATTGGGTCTTGGATCTGACAGCAAGATTGGATGAAGCTCTGTACCCTAGAGGTAAACATTTATCCAAATTTAATAAGAGAATTTTTTTGACCATATTAGTTTGGAGCATAGGTCGAAGGTGGAATCTGTTGTGAAAAGAGTGCATATTTCTTTAGATGAGAGAAAAATAGGACAGCTCCTTGAAGTGCCTAGGGTTGGGATCAATAACCTAAACTTATTTGATAAAACTGAAGCCCTTAAGTGTGTCTTAGAAAGGAAAGAGGTTGATGAAAATCTTCAACTTGTTTCATATCTTCTTTCGATCGAAATGAGATTATTGTTGTCCTTTATCAGTCATATTATTTTTTCTAAAGTTGGAAAATATGATTGGGTGAAAAAAGAGAACTTGGAGTCATGTTCTTTATGGTGACTGGAACTCCCATCAGCTTTCCCTCTCTCATGCTACAGCAACTAAAGGATACAGCCAGCAAGAGCAAAGCATGTTTACCCTATGGAATGATCTTCACCTTAATCTTTAAGGACTTTCAAGTTAATCTAGAAGGTGAAGATTTCAAAAAGCTGGCTCACACGGACTACATCAATGAGGGAACATTGAACCGGATGAAATTTGTAAAGAAGGATGATAAATGGGTGAGGAAAGATGAACGTGCTGCAATCAAGCCTGAAGAACATAGATCTCCACCCCCTCCTCCATCACCATCTACTAGACCCTCTTTCACTACACCAGAATCTCCACACTCTCCTCGCCTCCTTGTCCTGCTCCAGCTCCTCCCCCAACTTTTGATCAAGATCTATTAGTTGAAAGGGTGATAGAAGAAGTGGTTCAGAAAGTATCTGAAAGGTTTATGGATATACTATCAATGTGAGGCATCAACTTTTAGTAAGTATTAAAGAGCAAAGGATATCCATTGAGGGTCAAATAGAAATGCTTAGTCAACAAATCAGTGGACTATCTCAAAGGTTAGAAATTTTGAAGGAGCAGCATAAAACATCAGCTTAAATTAAACTACTCCTATCCGACAATGCCAGGATCGCACAAAGACTTGAAGAGAATATCACTATTCAGTGCACCACAGCTGAAGTCCTCATTTTCACTCTGCGGTAGATTTTGAATCAAACTTTTTCTTCTTCTGAACCATCATCTTCTTCTAGCCCATCGCCATCTCCTAGACCTGCTCCTCACTTATCCTCAACTAGACCTAAATCTTCATCTGAATCGATTATTGAGTTCCTCTCTGATGAGGACTAGGTCTAGTTTCTTTTTTGTTCTAACTTTTGATTTAGGTATGTTGGTATGAGATTCATTTTTTGTAAACCAACATACACCTCTAACTATGTAGTATTAAATCTTGAAATGGAATCAATCCTTTTTATATTCTTGCCTTCTTTATCTTTTTTATGATCCTTTCATTGTTGTGATTTTGATGATGACAAAAAGTGAGAGAAATATTAAGAAAAAATATGCAAATATATAATCAATTCAAACTAAAATACAAAATAGAAGATTTTTTAGAAAATGAATTGTTTGAATTGATCAAATGTAAATCTTATTCATTTCATAAGAGCATAGACTAAGGGGAAGAATAATTATTCAAATCTTATTCATTTCATAAGAGCATACATTAAGGGGGAGCTTCAGCATAAAAACTTTGCATTCATTAGTTCATGACATTTATATTTTTTATAATCATTTTATGGATTGCTTAATGTTTTGTCACCATCAAAAAGGGAGAGATTGTTGAACCCCCTAAGTGATTTTGATGATGACCAAATATTAAAGCAAATGATTACTAATATATTTTATTTTAAGTATTCCAATGTCAGAAGAAAGAGAGCTCTTTGATCAAAATAAGGAAGATATTAAGTGAAAATCAATCAAAATTTAAATCTCCTTGTATGGAGTGAAAATTCTCTCAAAATCATCTTGGAGTAGTCTTCGAGATATCTCAAAATTTTTTTGAGAGCTCTCGAGTGGACTGGCATGCCCTAAGCGCTGTTTTGGCATGATTTCGAGAGGTCTCGAGAGCTCTCGATCTCAGATGATAGAAATCCAATTTTTGTGTCTTGAGAGTGAGAGATCTCATAGAATTTTTGAGAGGTCTCACGGTCCCCACGAGACATCTCGTTTAGAATCAAGAGGTCTCGATCTCAAGCGAGCTATTTTTTTCAGAAAGATGATTTTTTATAAGACTGAAGGCGAGAGCTCTCCTGTTCAAATCGAGAAGCACCGTAACTTGGCGAGATGTCTCGAGACAAACCAAGAGGTCTCAAGACTCGACGATAACTTTTTGATGGGACATTTCAGATCAGATTTTTTCGACTCCAATGGCTAGTTGTTGCTCTCCAACCTTTGAATTTTGCTTTTTTTGAGCTTCAATCATCACTAGAAGAGAGGGAATGTTGTAGATATAAAAAAAAAAAGGCTTATTCATGATCAATCAAAGAAAAATAAGAGAAAAGAAAAACATGCTCTGTTCTTGAATGAAAATTCCTATCTTCAATCAATCTGTTCTCTCAAGCATTGAAGAATCCTCAAGTGCATTAACTCCATGGATTCAAAGAGGCTTTCAATGAACTACAAGGACAACTCTTCTGCTCATTCGAAGGGGCCTTTTGAGTTGAAATATTTCCTTCCCCTTTCCATGTATTTGGTTTTAGTAGGGGCTGAAACTTGAGTTTTGGAGTTTTTCTCTTCTTTTGTTTATTTAGATTTGTTTATCTAATTCTTGTAAGAATTATGATAGGTGAATCTAGGAAAAAATCAATTAGATTATTGGATAGTGAGCATGGAAAAACTATTCGACTGTAATCTTAAGGGATTATAGTAAAATTTTTAAGAGTTTGCTTGGGGAGTGGACGTAGGTGCTGGAAGTATACCGAACCATTATAAAATCCTCTTGCTTATGTGTGTGCTTTAGTTTGTATCTTCTATTTGCTCTCACATTTGATTCACTCAGGGTTTAATCTTTAATCACTGCACATATCTGTTTAAATTTTTGAAAATCCAATTTACGCCCCTCTTGGGTTGTTCATCTGGGCAATACTTTTCAAAGAACTAGACAACCTTAGGAGAGAGAAATAATATAAAGAGAGACATAATTTTTAGAGAGAGAAAATTTTAGAGAGAGAAAGTAGAGAGAAAATTATTGAGAGAGAAAGAGAGGAGAAAAAATCTTCTTCTTTCTTTTCTTTTTCTTTTCTTGCTTTCTCTTTTTTTTATCTTTTTCTAAAATCCAATAATTCCTAATAAAGAGAGAGAAAATAGGAGAGAGGAAGTAGAGAGAGAAAATAGGATTTCAAACTCAAGTTGGGAGAGAGAGACTCTCTCTTCTTTCTTCTTTTTTTTTTCTTCTCCTTCCTTTTTCCTTTTTCTTCTTTCTTTCTTTTTTCTTCGTTTTCTTTTCCTTTCTTCTTCTCTTTCTTCCTATCTTCTTTTTCCTTCAGTTAAACAAATCAGGGGATCCATGATCCCTTTCTTCTCCCTATGACTCCAAAGGAGTCTTACTAGAAGATAGATGACCAAGTTGCTGCCCACGATGGCATAGCCTTGGGGGCTTGATATGTTGGCCAATGACAACGGACGTTGCTGGAAATCTAAGAAAGACCGACGGCCAACATAGAGTATTTAAGACCCTATCTAAATCTAGTGATTGTCGGTCGAAAATTCCAAAATCTATAAGCTTGGAGATGCAGAGGAAGGTTGAATATGTTCTTTACCTTATTTCTGGTGATCTTCGGCCTTGATTCCGATGGGCATGGAGGAAGTTATCCGAAATAAAGAGGAAAAAATAGAGGAAACATGATGGCAAGAGAGAGAGGGAGATGGTGGTGAGTGGTTGTTTATGGAGAGAATGAGGATCTCTTTTTATAGAGGAGCCCTAGATCTTGGTTCAAACTCCTCTTCCATTGGAGAAGAAGACTCCTTCCCCTTCCATCGGAGAAGAAGACTCCTGATAGAAGGAGACTCCCTTCAGGAGTCTTCTTCCTTCTATTGTTTCTTTCTTTTGTTCATGCTTTAAGATCCATGCAGAGATCTTATTGGGCCCTTCTCTTTGAAGTTGGGTTAGGTTAAACTAGGTTGGGGTATTACACCTAACCGCCTTCCCACAATGAGCATGGTGATTACTGCAAAACTGATTGTCCTATTGTGAGGGACAAACCAAACCGACGATTGGGGTATCGTGGTATTTACTCTCTGGAGAATACTATAGGTTAACTCAAAACTTTTGAACAAGAGAGTTCAGCTTTATTAAAAGTTAATAGTGTTGTGGAGGATGGCATCTTTAGTCCTATATCGATGGGTCAAGGAGAGTATGGCTTATATAGAATAGGATCCTCGCTCCTATGAAGCACCTTTTAAAAGCAAAACTATGAGATCTTGAGCCATGGGCCAGAGGCCAAAGTGAACAATACCTTATGCATGTAAAAGTGGAGACCAACCCATTCGAACCAGGAGTATTCTTGACCTAGAACATTGGCATCATCTGTGAGATAATGCCTCATGATGGCATCTTTAGTTTCATTCGATTGTGAATCAAGAGGAAGTATGACTTATGTTGAATGAGATCTTTTCTCTCTTATGAGGCATCTTTTAAAGGATAAAACTATGAAGCCTCGAGCCATTGACTAGAGGCTAAAGTGGATAATATCTCATGCATGTGGAAGTGGAGACCAATCCATCCATATCCTTGACCATAGCCGATTGAAGCTTTTTTACCTCTCTTAAGAGGCAGATGGTGTTGCATGACTCGCATGACTTGATCTAGGTTTTAAATCAATTATTTAATTAGTAAGTAATGCCTAGTCCACTTTGTTTATGGACTTTATTGTGAAACCCACCAACACCCTTTAATGGGCCAGGCTCCCGAATTCTTATCCTGTCAAAATATTTTCTTTCTTAATAAATAAATGAGTAATTCTTTGTGCACCACTTATGGTGTAGAAAAACTACATTATCCCACCTGATTGGACCACATTGCCACCATTTTCCAACGTACAGCTTCATTTTTTGTTTGAAAATTTGAATGATGAAATGACCCCTTTTTTTCTAAAAAATTATGATATCTTGTGTTGATATTATGACATCCTACATTAAAATTATAACTTCCCACATAATATATCATAATTTTCTTCTAAAAATCATAAAAAAGAAATGACATTTTTGTTATTAAAAATTTCTAACATATATTTAATGCCTGCAGTTCCACTTTTTCATTTAAAATTTTGAATGATAAAAATATTTTTTTATTTCTAAAAAAAATATGATATTATATACCATATTATGATATCCTACGTTCAAATTATGACTTCCTATATAGGATGTCATAATTTGGTCATAGAATGTCATAACAAAGAGAGGGGCATTTTCATTATTTTAAAATTTTATAATTTTAACATAGGATGTTATAATATCGACACCAGACGTCATAATTTTTCAGAAGAGAAGGGATATTTTCATCATTCAAAATTAAAAAAAAAAAAATTGCAGGCATTAAATACATGTTGGAAAGCGGTGGCTATGTGGTCCAATCAAATGGAGTGGTGTAGTTTTCCTACAGTGCATGCGATTTACAAAGAAATTTTCATAAATAAACATTGGGTGGGCTACCCTTTCTTTTCATAAAAAAAAAAAAAAAAAGTAAATAAAAAGGCTTATTTAGGTTGAGTCCAATTATATTGGGTCGGGCTGAGGCTTGGGATAGAATTTGGAAAGAAATTTCAGACTTAAGCCTAACCTGACGCTCAAAATAATCTGGAGGCCTAACTCGGGCAAGCACATAGCCCAAGCTGGCCTGCCTAGCTAGATTTCAACCACAGGAGGTAGTGGGAAAGAGGAGATATCAGAGAGTAAATAGGATTGGGGAGATGTGAACCCTGCTTTTGTGTGAAAGATACACCAGGTCGAAAGATACTCCACCGACCTGTAGATTTGGGCAAGCCACCACAAACACAGTTGCGGTAATAGGGAAGCTTAGATGAGGTTGTCAGTCATCGGGTGGCCTTTGCTCTGGGCGGAGAGAGAAAGAGAGGAGGAATTCCTCTATTCCTTTACTCTGTTCAAGTTTGAATCCTTTGGAATTTTGACTATTTTATACGTATTTGAGAATGAAAAGAAGCCTTTGTATTATAAGCATTCCTCTCTCCTCCAACGAGCATACAGAGTGTATTTGGGTCACAGAAAGCGGTCTCTGTCTTCCATTAATGTCTCTTGGTGGAGAGAGAAAGGGAGGAATTCCTCCGTTACTTCCTTCACGTTTGAATCCTTTAGAATTTTGACTGTTTTACGAATAAAAAGAAGCCTTTGTATTTTAAACATTCCTCTCTTCTGCAACGAGCCTGTCAGTTCGGAATGTATTTGGATCACAAAAAGCATGAGGATTTATGTGAAAAAAGGCTGGTTTTTGCTTGAGGATAAATTTGGAAGCTAAAAGCACTTTAAGGGAAAATTTTTTTCTAATTGAAATAATTTTTTAAAAAATAAATATCTATGATGCTTAGAAAAATGATTTTTGTCTATTCGATTCATTATAAAAAATGACATATTCTAGAGTGACTCATGCTTAATTGAGAAAGTTGTGTAAAATATTCATTATATCTTTAATAAAAAAAAACTTGATCCCATTCTACCTAAAAGCTGAAGAGCATTTATAAACTCAATTTTCAATCAATGAAAAAGTGACTTTTTCATATGCTATATCCCATATAATTTTTTTTTTCTATGAAATATGGGAATCTTAATCCTATGAAAAACTACTTTTCTCTCTCCCTTTTGAAAACTCCACCAAACATGAAGCATTTGTCCATTTTCTTATTGACTATATTTTTCTCCGTTCTCTTCCCACGAACCAAATGAATCCCAAATTCTATTACATAGGGAATATTTTAGAAGTAAACTAAACAACATTTTGCCTATAAAACTAATGTGTTTTAGCCACGTTTTAGTTTAAGCAATCATTCATCAAATTTTATTGACAAGCATACTTTAAGCAGAGGTATACAATTTATATACTTAAACATATGGGAATGCATGCATACAAGTAGCTTACTCCTGATAGCTAATGGCAAGGACTAAGTGCAAAGGTCGAAACGTGTGATATTTAAGAAACCTAAGGAAGCTAGTTTCATTAGGAACTTGCAACTAAGTGCAAGACATGTTTCATCTGGCTTGAGCGTTGGGACTATTAAACATTGAGGATGCCCTTTGTTTTGCTAGTTGAGCCATATGAATGTCTCTTGATTGACCTTGGTCATAAAATTCTAAAATCTGGGGCACTAGGCTTGACAAAATAATTTCATCGCCAACTTCCTTTTAGTTTGCATCACATGGTGAACACCTCTAGCATCATTAAACCTAAAATCCTAAAAAAAGCTTATGAAGATTTCAACACTAGACTTCTTGAGAAAGAGACCAACCACTGCTTGAGATTTGCTTCAGTCAACAAGCCTATAGAAGTGCTACTAGAAGTAACCTGAAAAAACTTGAAATCTAGCAAGTGTCTGAATGTCAATAATATATGATAGTGCACATATAACCAAAGAACATTTTGAATAGGTTATCACAAAGGCTAAACTTTTTTTGAGAATTATTAAGAAGGATAGTTAATTATTACGTAATAGATATTATATATAATGGAAATTTAACAATCCTAACTACAAATGCATTTTCGTATTTATTATGTATAGAAAGTGTTTTTTCATCTTTCTTTTTTTAAAGTTTTGGTCTCTCCTGGAGATTTGAATGCTTCACACGTCCCATGTCACATGTTGTAATTTTCTTTTCTTTATGAAGTGTTTTTCTAACTTTTACTCTTGTTTCTCGTTTCAACTGAAGTGATCTTGAGCACCACTATTAGAATCAGGGTCAGCGAATCAGTATTGACTCTTGTTCCTAAACTGTACTTCTGCACCTAAGTATTGTCCACTTTTCTAAGAATCTTACATAAAATAGTTGAACAATTTATCATTCCATTGATAGCTTATTATTTGCTTCTATTCTGTTTCCTTCTATTGTGGAGATGACGTGCCAACTAGAACAACCCCTTGCCTTAGGGTGCACCCAAGGCGACTCAACAAAATCACACCAAATGTAAACATTAGTCCAACACCTCAACTCTACACTGGCCTTCGGCTACTAGCCCAATGATCTATATGGAGAAAATTTATGACTAACACCCATAACTAACAAGCTTGATCTGAAGGTTAGTTGGAGGATCCTCCTCCCCAATAGACTATCAAAGCATGGCCTAAAGGTCTAAAGGATCAAGTCTAGTAGCCTATAGATTTCAACTAACCACCTACTACTCCACCTCTTTATAAAGAGGTATAAAGGAGACCCTCAAGTAAGTGAGTTAAGCAAGTAAGAAAAGAAAAAAGAAGAGAATAGCACTTCTCTTACTCTCTTTTCTCTACTATTCTCAAGCTTTGACTGACTTAAGCATCGAAAAGTCTCCCATATTTGTAGGTTATCTCCAATATTTCATCTTCGGATAGCATCTAGCTTCAACTACATCAGCATCAAGCCAGAGACTTGCAGCAATTGATTGCACTAAAAGAAGGGCCAGGTCCCCTTTAAGAGGAAAGAGAGCATGGCAGAGATGAAAGTATAAAACTCCACCATCTTCCATCGATAATTCATCCGTGGTAGCTAGAGTAGTATTATCCGTGGGTCTACTATAGTGTAGCCTCTGGCCATGATGGACCTACTACCGCTTGACACCCTGACTCACCAGATTTAGGTGTTGACCAGTGATAATTATCATAAATACACCAATAAAAAAATTAATTTATGAATTAATTTATTTTTATTTTTAAAAATTAATATTTTTATTTATTTTTTAGAAAAATATTCATAAATAAAAAGAGCTTATTTTTTGGTTAAAACGAAGAAAATTTAGAGTAAATCCGATATAAATTGACTCCAATACGAAGATTTAAAGAAAAAAGAAAAAAATAAAATTAAAAAAGAAAATCGGTTCAATTGGCTGGTTTGCCTAAAACCTGACTTGATCTACCCACAGGCCTAGTGCAAGCTAGACCGCTCGCCTAGCCTAGGTGATGTCAGCATGATGTCCACTACTATAAAAAATTACTGTCGTAGCCCAAAAAATCGCTGCCATAGGCTATAATAGTAGTTTTCTAACCGCTGCTACTGCGGCCGTCATCGTAGCTCTATGGCAGCGATTATTATAGCGGTTGTTAGAATCGCTGCCATAGATGGTCTATTGCAGTGGTTTATAAATCACTGAAAGAGATCAAACTATCGCAGTGGTTATGTAACCGCTGCTATAGATATCTTATGGCAGCGATTACATAACCGCTACCATAGGTAATATAGCAGCAGTTTCTTAACCATCGCCATAGGTCTACTATAGCGGTTAGCACCGGACCTATGATAGTGGTTATAAAACCATTACCGTAGATCTTGAATAATTAAAAAAATAAAATTTTTATTTTTTTATATATTTTATCTGATCAATATAGATATATAATATAAAAAAATATAATAAATATAAAAATTATTCTAAAATATTAAAATTTTATTATCAAATAAAATTTATTATAATTATTTTTTTAAAAAATAAAATACATCAAAAGTCTCCTAAATCTACATCATCATCGTCGTTGTCGTCATTAGGAGCCAGAGCTGGAGCTGGAGTCGAAGTCGAAGCTGAAGCTGAAATACGGGCTAACATATCCTTGAAGCCTGTGACTCCAAAATGCGCACTGAGCATCGACATCATGGCTCTCATGATGTCCTTCAGATGAGATGCGCGCTCCTCAGCCTGATCTACCCACATCGCAGCATGATCTGTCCATGCCAACACCTCCTCAAGCTCCTTCCGACTGACGACATCGAAAGTCTATGAGGAGACGCTCACCTTGAACCAGTAGCTCGTCGGCGTGTGTCCGGACTTACATCGGATCCTCCCAAAGTGCTCAGGCCCCAAGACCTGAGATAGATGGTCATGGGGTATCCGAGCCCTCGCTCGCGAGCGCCTCTAACCGATCCTATAATTATAAATTAAAATAAAATTTTATAAAAAATATTATAATACTAATCATATATATTAATATATTTAATACTTACAAAAATACAGCCAATCGCGGCGTTCATCGACCTGCCCGTCTTATCCGTGTGGCTGGATCGGAAGATGTCGCTATGACTGGGCATCACTCCATCTCTCATCAGCTATAACAAAGAATAAATTTATCAAAAAGATGATAAAAAATATAAATTTAATTTATCTAGTAAGATTTAGAATTAATTACCTCTCTATGCACATGACTGGCCATAGACTCGCAGCCTAGAGTGTGCATATACTCTTGGGTTGCATGGTTCTTCCAGTTCTGATAGAAGATAGCATAACAAGTATTCAAATAAATAATAAATATTTAAAAAATATTTAAATAAAATTTTAAGCATATTAAAAAAATTTAAAAGTTAAGAATTTTACCTCGAACTCCTGGCTCTTCTAGTGTCTAACCATTCTCTCCCAATAACTCGGAGGCCAGTCCTATATCTAAGGAACAAGCTCCTCCGGAGTGTCTCATCGGTGCTTGAGCCATCCTCTGTGGAGCTTGATCTTGTAACCTCAGTACAACTCTCCGATCTTCTTCAGTCGGACATCTTGAGCCCTCTCGTGATCGAAAAAGTCATACCTCCTCTGCATAAATTTATCAAAAATCAATTACAAAATTATTCTAATCAAACATATATAGTGTAAACATATAAAATGCATAAATATAACTAAGATGCACGTACTTATCCATATCTCCTTCCATAATCAATCCCTGATGGCATCATCCATCAAACGCCAGTCTTTGAGCTCTATGGGAATGATGTCTGACCACCTCACAAGCACTCCAAAAAAGGAATGCATCTCCCGCACGGTCTTTCTTACCGGCATCTCCTTCGCATCATACTGCACCATCACCTGATGCTAGCGGTTTCACACATGTGCCATACATATGGGATAGCGAAATATCTGATTGGATGATGCATCTATAATGCAAATACGTTATGCAAATCTATAAGTGTACAAATACTATATAAAAAATAAAATTATGCTAATATAATAAAAATATATACTCAGATGCCTGCGATGGTAGAGGCTCAACTATCGGTGGAGTAGATATCGGCGATGAAGGTCTCTGAGCAGTCGATGCCGAGGTAGATAGAGTACGCTCCGACTGCTCCTCGAATGTTGAACTGTACGTAACCTACCGAGAGGCAGAGATGAAAGCTAGATGGCATTTCGGTGCCATCGTGACCTACAATGTTAATTAACATTAATCAATATAACACCGTGACATATCAAATTCTATTCACTTAAAAACCGAGCCGGCTCCATGCTTGAGACAACCGGCTCCATGCCTGAGACATTTGGCTAGGATCCTCCCCCAATCAGCTCGATCACGGTCGAAGTCGGCTTGGCTGCATATTCGAGCCGACTCGACTGTGTGCCATCCCCTCGATCACTCCCTCTCTCCCTCTCTCGATCTCTCTTGTCGACGACAGCGGCGAGGCCGAACCCCTCCGTTCCAGCTTTTTCATCTCTCGATCTTCCTCTCTCCCTCTCTCGATCTCCCTCGCTGGCGAGGTTGGACCCATCCCTCCCTCTCTCACTCTCTCGATCTCCCTCTCCAGCAAGGCCAAACCCCATCCCTCCCTCTCTCACTCTCTCGATCTCCCTCGTCGGCAATCGAACCCCATCCCTCTTAGTGAGTCGGTGAGGTCGGACCCCCTTCCTCCCTCTCTCGCTCTCTCGATCTCCCACTCTCCCTCTCTCGATCTCCCTCATCGGTGAGGCTGGACCCCCTCCCTCCCAATGATGGCAACGTGAGGTCGGATCCCTCCCTTCCTCTCTCAAATATAGACCCATCGGATATTCGGATTCGAATATGGTATCTAATAATTAAAATTAGATCCAAATCTGAATATCCAGATTTCAATTTGAACCCAATCCATTGATAGATCTAGTCCACAGCCGCCGACATGGCACGACCCAAAAACTATGGCATATAGATAATTATAATATTTATAATAAATATTTATATATTATTATAAATATTTTATAAATTATTATAAATATATATGATTAATAAATAATACTATAAAATTTTTTAAAAAAATTATACCTGCATGCTATAGAGAGCGGCTTGCATCCGAAAGCTTCCGAGGGTCACCGACGATGATGCTTAGAGGAGGACGATGGCACTAGAAGGTAACCTGCAAAATAAATAAAAGTAAGATAGTGAGATAGAGAAGAGAGAAAAAGAGAGAAAAAAAAAAGAGAGAGCAAGGATGACCGGGGATGGGGGCCAGGGGGAGGGGGCACAGTGATGAGGGAGCCGAAGGAGGCTTTGCACTCGATCAGGGGAGGGTCAGAATGGTGGTGGTGGTGGGGGGTGGGGTTTTGTGGGGGTCGAAGGAGGGTTGGATGGAGGTTCGTTGGAGGGGGGGTTTGCTAGGGACCGAGAGAGAGGATCGAATGGAGCAGTGGAGGGGTGGGATTTCGTGGGGGACCGAGTGAGGGTGGAGGGGGTTCGCCAGAGGGAAGGTTTCATGGGAGACTGAGGGAGGGTCGGATGGAGGTTCACTGGAGGGGGGTTTCGTTGGGGGCCGAGGGAGGATCGAATGGAGGGTAGGGGGGCCGGGGGGGTGGCGGGGAGGGTGGCTGGGGATGGGGGCCCGGAGAGGGAGGGGGAAGGAGGGGCGGCGTCAGCCGAGGGGGAGAGAAGGGGCGATGTCGGTCGGGGGGAGGAGCCTCACCGACGATAAAAAGGAGGGGGAGAGAGAGAGCAAGAGAGATTGAGCGCGCACGAGAGGAAAGAAAAAAATTAAGAATTTTTAATCTAATCTACAGCAGCAGTTATCGAACCACTGCCATAGATCTATGAGAGCGGTTATCAAATCGCTGCCATAGATCTACAGTAGCGATTATCTAAAACTGCTGCCATAGATCCCGATTTATAGCAGCAATTTTTGATAACCACTGCCATAAATGAAAAATAATTTTTTAAATTTTTTTAAATATTTTATAATTTTAAAATTTAATGTCCATCTTCATCATTCATTATCTAAATAATTATCATTAGAGTATCATCGCAAAAGATCACCTCGATCCGATGGCCCTGGCTTTATTAATCAGAAAAATTTAATTTCAATGATCATAAATGATGATGCGATGATCTGATAGATGGAGACCTTCAATAGATCCAAAAATCTGCAATGATGATCTCAATGATGTTTGTAGCATACTATCAAAGTTTTACTTCAATCGAATATCGTTATCAAGGTCAATTTAGTATGGAATGATTTAAACCGTTCAATTAGAAACAAGCGATCAAAGGATTAAATGGCATCTGATAATGAGATAATTTTTTAGTTAAATGATCTTTGTTATAATTTTAAATATTTTATATAGTGATGATAGTAAAATTTAAATCATTTTCGTATAAACTATTCATGTTAAGCAGATATTGCAAAAGCACGAGTATAATAACCAGTGAAGTTTTAGAATGGTTATTAGGAGATGTATAGTTTTAGATTGTTCTTCATCTTATGAGTTGAATTTTATAATCACCACCATAAAAAATGATTAAAATAGTAGTCAAGATCATTTATAAAAAAAATTATCTCATCATTGGATACCGTCTGATCCTTTGATCAATCGTTTATCATTTAACGGTCGAAACTAACCTATACTAAATTAACCAAGATAACGATATCCGATTGAAGTGAAACTTTGATAGTATGCTACAAACATCACGAGATCATTATTGCAGATTTTTAGATCCATCAGAGGTCTCCATCTATCAGATCATCTTATCGTCATTCGTGGTCGTCGAAATCAAATTTTTATGATCAACGAAGCTAGGGCCATCGGATCAAGGCGACCTTTTGCGATGATATTCTAATGATAATTATTTAGATAATAAACGGTGAAGATAGATATTAAATTTTAAAATTATATAATATTTAAAAAAAATATATGACAGCGGTTATAATTAACCGCTGCCATAAATCAGATTATAGCAGCGGTTCTTACTAACTGTTGCTATAGGTCCGACTTATGGCAGTGGTTACAATAAACCGCTGCTATAGGTCGACCTACGGCAGTAGTTTTTTATAACCATTGCTATAGGTCTGACCTATAGCAGCAATTTTCATTAACCACTGCTATATGTCGGATCTATAGTAGCGGTTAATGAAAATTGCTGCCGTAGGTGCTATGGCAGTGGTTTCGAAAATCGCTATCATAGTAAGCGCTGCCATACGTCATTTTTATAGTAGTGGTCATAAATTACTTGGCTCACTATGGACCAGCATTCAGAAATATTTCAATCATTTCCAGGGAAAGCGACATGCTGATTCATCTAGATCTGCGGTGTGCTCGATTCAGGCGGTCCATAGTAACAATTAAGGCACCATCAAATGACTGATCTTTCTACCGGTCATGATCCAATGGCTGTGGTATTTTCTTATTTTGATTCGAAGTTCTCTAGCCTTCTATTGCACCATCAGATGGTCCTGAGCTCTCCCAGTCATGATCGAATGGCCAGATCTCTCCCAAAAGGTGATCCGATGGCTGACAACAACAAACAACCTGATTTAAACACCTGGAGTGCCATCTAATGATCAAAACTTCTCCATCAAATGTGATTGGATGGCCAAAAGCTATTTTGACCAAATCTGGGCTGATAAAATAGAATTTTTGATATTTTTTGAATCTTTGGATTCCCATATGATGGCCAGAAGATCAGAACTCATAGAAGACTTAATTTAACATGATCCAAGTGGTGTTTTAAATCAATTTTCACTTGGATTCTTCCACATATGTCAAATAATATACTGCCTTAGTCCCTTATCACCCGACAGCAAAGGATCTTCCTCTCTAGCAACTATTTAAACACCTCTAGGCCTTCAGAATTGAGTGTCTTCGATCAACGGGAAGCTATGGTATAGGATAGAGTCCGAGCTTAGGTTGATGGTTGCTTCAAGACAAACGGTGCTGAGCGGAAGAGCTTATCTTCTACATCATCTCTACACCAATATCGATCCAAGATCAAGATCATCTGTTCTAGTTTTTATTTCTTTCTTGTTATTTTTAGTTTCATGTGTTTAAATTTTAAATTTTAAATTAATGCAAAATTTATCTTTTTTGCTCTTTAAATTTCTACTTTTTATTTTTATTATAATTTTATTTTTATTATAAGTAGATGCTAAGATCTAGGTAGTAGATTTTAGTACCAAAAATTTATTTTCTTACTATTTAAATTTTTATTATTTATTTTTATTATAATTATAATTTTTATTTTTTGACTTTAATTTTATTTTTAAAACTTTTTTTTATAAAAATCAAAGATTTCAAATTAAAGCACTATCTTTTCTGTGGATTCGATCGGACTCACTATTTTTTTTATATTTTTAATTATTTAAGAAGTTAAAATTAAATTGATAAATACGATACCTTAATGACAATATCGTGGTCTATCAAGTTCTTGGCACCATTATCGAAAAGATATAAAAATTAAAATTTTTGATCTCTTTGATTTTTTTATAAATAAATTATAAATAAATTTTTAATTTTTTTAATTTTTTTATGAATATTACTTACTAACTTCTCTTGTTTATTTTATAGAAAAAGAGGTAAAAGAATAACAAGATTAGGGCAAGGAGGAAAACTTCAAACTTTGCTTGGTGAGATCAATCTCAACCTTAGATTTTTTTAATATTATTTATTTTATTTTTAAATTAATTTAAAAAATATCCACTTAAATCGCATTAAAAGCTTCATGACAAGAGTAGAAATTCTAATTGCTTAGAGTATCCATTATATTAGATTTATTTTTATTTTTTGATGATTGCTGAAGATAAGGTAAGCTTCTCAAGTTCAATTAGTTTTATGCATCTAATTTAGTTGCACAGACAAATAACCAATCAGTATCTCTCATTGATCTAAACCTTTAACTTAAAATAAAATAGACATTGGTCCTAGAAACTCGAGCTTATTAGGATAAGAAATCCTAAGAGTTGGATCAAATTAGGGTTAGTTAGTTTGACTAGTGTCTAAGATAAGTGGTTCAGAAACTATGTTTCAAAGAAAAATGATTATTTAATTGATTCCGTTAGCTTACCTAGTCAAGATAATTGGTGTCTAAGAAAAGCAATAGGAGAACTTCCATCAACCTTATACTTACTTGACCAGTTGAGTCGCTGATCTTTTACTTAGAGAGCTTGAAGATAATCTTGACAGTTAGAAGCTATCTAGATCTAGAATAATCCATAGTCAGGATTGATTGCCTAACTTGATTGCTAACTAAAACATCAAACTTAATCAAAACTATTCTTCTCTCTCTTCTTAGTTCTATGACTCCTTAGGATCTTTTCTTTAAAACTTTTTTCTCCCTTTCTTCTCTTTTTCTCCTCTTTCCTTTTAAAAAATAAAAAATAAAAAAATAAAATAAAATTAAAAATAATAATAAAATAATAAAAATAGTAAAAATAATAAATAAAATCATAATTTTTTTTTAAAAATAATAAAAAAATAATAAAAAATAATAAAATAATAATAAAAATAAAAAATTTTAAAAATAATAATAAAATAAAAAAATAAAAAATAAATTAAATTTTTTTCTAAATCACACATTAGGGTTGCACTAGTATATGCACGATAAGAGATTGCTGTTTACTGACTTGGTTGAACCCAATTATAAAATTGAATGGTTGATCTATATTAAATTTGATAATTAAATGGCTAAAAATCTTGAAGAACCACCTAGATAGATGAAGGAATATCTTATTCTTTTCACCTACAACTCATCGACTTGTATCTAGTTACTTGATATCCCTACTAGCCAATATGAGATTAAGTCGACCATAATCCAGATGCTCTCATTCTTTTATGGGAATACCAATGAAGATCCTTATAAGTATTTAGATGAGTTTTTAAAAATTTATTCTATGATAAGGATTCAAAATTTTACTGATGATGCCCTTAGACTAATCTTATTTTTTTTAATTAAAAGATAAAGCCAAATACTGTTCTATGATGATGATTCAAAATTTTAGTGATAATGCCCTTAAACTGATCTTATTTCTTTTTTAATTAAAAGATAAAGCCAAGTACTGGCTTGGCACAATAGGAAGAACAATCCAAACTTGGATTGAATTACAACATGAATTTCTTAAAAAAAATTATCCCATAGATCGAACCATCATCATGAGGCGAGACATCACTAGATTTAGTTAGCTTTCAGGAGAATAAATTCACAAGTCATGGAAGAGACTTAAGAAACTTTTTAAAAATTGCCCACACCATGATCTATCTAAGTGGTAAATCATTCAAGCTTTTGATGAGGGTTTAGGAAATCAATATAGATAAATGATAGATGCATCCTATAGAGGTGCATTCATGAACAAGAGTGAGGATGAAGCCTATGCATTATTTAAAATCTTGAGTGAAAACTCAATCAACCATGCTTCATTATCTTTCTACCAAAAGAGAGCATAGATCCATGAATTTAAACATCTAGAATCTAGTTCTAAGGCAGACTTGAACATGATAGCTCAAAAATTAGATAAAGTTGACCTTCTTGCCCATAAATCAAATCAATTCCTAATCCTAAGTTAATAATCTCCTGTATAATTTACATCATCTTCTAATTATTAGGAGATTTATTCTATCTATGCTAGCCTGGTCTATCATGAGAGTGAATGTTCCACAACCGCATAGTTTTTATTTTTTATCCAAAAATAAGTCCAAGCTGTACAAGGCTACTCCAAGCTGGTTAATTATCCTTTTTCAAATACATATAACCTAGGTTGGAAGAACTATCCTAATTTTTCTTGGATATCCCAATAAACTTATGCTCAGACCCAAATTTCATCAGTGCAAAACTTTTAAAATAGGCCCTAATAATAGAATTATGCTTATAATAGTGGTCAGTCTAGTTAGTCTACTCAGCTATCATATTACAATCAGCCATTATACCCACCTTCTCAACTGACCAATCTAGTTGATGATAGATTTAATCAACTTTAATAACCGATTATGATCCAACAATAATCCATCACCAGGCTAGAAGCATAAATAGGATAATTAGTTGAGTTTACCATGAGCAAAGAACTAGGTCAATTGCCAAGCCAATCAATTGAAAATCTAAAAAATAACCTATCTAATATTTATCAACCACATAGATTCAATTATCAATCTAATGTCCCACCTAAAAATCTCCAATTTGAGAATGCTAAAGTAATTTCTAAACTTAAAAGTGGTGGGATTCTTGAGGACCTATATCAAGATCAGGTGAGAGAGGCTAGTATTGATGCTAGCCAAAATATAAATTTAGAAGAAGAGATTAGTACTAAAACTAATCATATAGAAAAACCTAATCTCGGAACTAGTACTGATGCTGGTTCTAATTTGAGTGAAGAAGACAAAAGAAAGAAGAGAATGGATGATTTAACTTAGACTTGTAAACCTAAAATCCCGTTTCCTTTAATCCTGCTAGAAGCTGGTTCTTCTTACAAAGAGCAAGGGGCACACAAAAAAAGCCAATGGAGTTGTTTAAATAAGTTCATATTAATTTACTTTCAGAATTGAAGTCACCTTTAGTTATATCTAAATTTGAATGTTTAGTACTGAATGACATCCTTTCGATATCCATTGTTTCAAAATTAACTCCTAACACAAAAACTCAATTCATGAGTATTTTAGAAGAACAAATAGAAGAATTTTTTAATAAAATTTTTAATAAACAAAAGTCTGAGAATGGGGTCACAAACTATGTTCCTGAAATTAATAATAAATTTATCAATAAAGAGATCATAAATTATTTTTCTAAGATTGGCAATCCAAAATCATTGGAATTTATCAATCCAGTATTTGACACGGGATAAGTAGACTGTATTGTGTCTGGCTGAAGATGATAAACTTAGCGATTATTGGGAGGTAACCCAATATTTATTTTTCTTGCATTTAATTTATTTTTTTAGTTTATTTTTTTTTAGAACATGTTGAATAAGTTGGAGGGAGAGCCCAAATTTTCAAGATCCATGCTGGATGAAAACATATGAAATCAGGTGTATTTTTTCCTATTTTTTATTATACTTTTTATTTTTCTTTCTTCTTTAAGCATAATGTCGATTAAGTTGGAGGGGGGAGAATAATCAATTTTTTTTTAAAAATTTTAAAGTCCTTAAAGAAGTTAGTATTTATCATCTAGACATCCGATTATGCTTAAAAATTAAGTTGAACTAAGCATTTTTATAAAAGAAAATTAATGCATAGACCAGAGAATTTATGAGATATTGAAGAATTAAGTATTAAGAAAACTCAATAAAAAGTTAAGTTTCGAACATAAATAATATTTTTTTAAATATTTCTAATTTTTCTTACCGGCATCAAAGAATAATCTACTTTTTATGGGCTTGTGTAGCGTAACTATATATTTCTTCATAAAAATTATTTTTAAAATAAAATAGTTTTCAAGTATGTCTCATTGAGTAACTGAGCCTCTTTGCCTAAGCAAGCATTGAGTTTTGCATCAAAAGGTGGGAAGGACAAAGAAGTTCCATGTAAAGCTAATTTTAACTTGTAGCCTGTTCGATTCGAGCTAGTAAGTCCGATGGATATTTTATACCTAGTGTCCTAAAGCCAACTAGTTTGTGAGTCATTGGCTTAAGATGCTATATGGATCAAACAAAAAGCTTAAGGGATTAAAATACTAAATAATCATACAATGTTAAAAAAAAAACACACATTGGTTTTTTACCAAGTAACCGAATCTCATTGTCTAAGCAATGATATTCACATAAAAAAATGGACAATATGAATAAAAAAAATTTAATAAATGAAGGGTAGAAGAATAATACATTTGACCATATGAAAGTTTAGATGATTTAGAGATAAAGATAGGTCAATTTAGAAAAAGTTCAGGAAAGTGTAATGTTCTTCACTTAATTTTAATATTGGTAAGTATTAATACTCCGATGACATACCTCACTTACGCTCTATTGAATATCAATGGCCCTTTTAAAAATTATTTGATAAAATTTAAAATTCTAATTTTAGCTTAAAAGATATCTAAAACTAAATTTTTTCTTTACTCGAGGATGAGCAAAGCTTAAGTTGGAGGGTGTGATAATTATCGTTAATACATCAATAAAAAAATTAATTTATAAATTAATTTATTTTTATTTTTAAAATTAATATTTTTATTTATCTTTTTTAAAAAATATTTATAAATAAAAAGGGCTTATGTTTTTTGGTTAAAACAAAGAATATTGGAGCAAATTCGATATAAACTGACTCCGATATAAAGATTTAAAGAAATAAAGAAAATAAAATAAAATTAAAAAAGAAAACTAATTCAATCTCACCTAAACCCTAGCTCGGTCTGCTAGGCCCGACACAAGCAAGATCGCACACTCGGCCTAGGTGACGTCAACGTGACATCACAAATCACACGGCCCATCATGGACTGGCATTCTAGGACATTTCAATCATTTTCAGGGAAAGTGGTGTGCTGATTCATCTAGGTCTATGGTGTGCTCGATTCAGGTGGTCCATAGAAATAGTTAAGGCACCATCGAATGGCTGATCTTTCTACCGATCATGATCCAATGGTTGTGGTATTTTTCTATTTTGATTCGAAGTTCTCCAGCCTTCTATTGGTCCATTGGATAGTCCTGAGCTCTCCCAATCATGATCGAATGGCTAGATCTCTTCCAAAAGGCAATCCGATGGCTGACAATAGTAGATAACCTGATTTAAACACCTAAAGCACCATTTAACGATCAAAACTTCTCCATCAAATGCGATCGAACGGCTAGAAGCCATTTTGACTAAATTTAGGTTGATAAAATATGATTTTTGGTATTTTTTGAATCCTTGGATTCCCATTTGACGACTAGAAGATCTGAACTCACAAAAGACTCAATTTAACACGATCCAAGTGGTGTTTTAAATCAATTTTTGCTCGAATTCCTCCACATACATCAAATAATACACTACCTTAGTCCCATATCGCTTGACAGCAAAGGATCCTCCTCTCCAGCAACTATTTAAACACCTCTAGGCCTCTAGAATTGAGTGTCTTCGAGCAAGAAGAAGCTACAATATAGGATAGAGGCCGAGTTTGGGTTAGTGGTTGTTTTGAGGTAAATGGTGCTGAGAGGAAGAGCTTGTCTTCTACATTATCTCTATGTCAATACCGATTCGAGATCAAGATCACCTATTCTAGTTTTTATTTCTTTCTTATTATTTTTAATTTCATGCATTTAAATTTTAAACATTAAATTAATGTAAAATTTATCTTTTCTATTCTTTAAATTTCTACTTTTTATTTTTATTATAAGTAGATGCTAAGATCTAGGTAGTAGATCTTAGTACCAAAATTTTTTTTCATGCTATTTAAATTTTTATTATAATTATAATTTTTATTTTTTTTACTTTAATTTTTTTTCTAAATTTTTTTTATAAAAATCAAAAATTTTAAATCAAAGTACTGCTTTTTCTATAGATTCGACCCGACTCACTACTTTCTATATATTTTAATTTAATTATTTAAAAATTAAAATTAAATAGATAAATATGATATTTTAACGACAACATCGCAGTCTATCAATCGGCACCATGTAGCAGCTCCAGCAACAAGCAGAGTAGTAGTAGTGTGTGGAGCCAAACTCTCAAGCAGCTCCTTCTTGTCATAATTGGCGATCTTGCTCCTGGAGTCTAAGATCCGCCCCCCAACAACACTCTCATCATTTCCCCGCTCCTGTGCTCCAATCCTCCTCTCATCAGAGCTTGAGGAAGGAGTCTTGATCGAGAAGCTCTTCCTCCACCGAAGATTCGACCCAAGGCTACTCCCCTAGACCTAAGAAGGCATGCTGCAAGGAGGAGTTTGAGAGGAAAGTCTAAGACTTCGAGCACTATCTCGGTGAGGTCTAGATCAAGGCTCGTCAGAGCAATGACGATCTCAACTTTAACTCTCAATATTCTTTCTCCCAAGCAATCCTGAGTGAGCTAGTTTAGAATATCTCAAGTGGAGCCGTCTGATGGCTCCACAGAACCCTTTGATCATTTGGAGGGTTACAAGATCCTTATGATATTGCAGGATGCCTTAGACACCCTCCTTTGCCTTGCTTGCTCGGCCATCCTTAGAAAGTCGGTGTAGGCATGGTACTCAAGACTTCAACCCGAGTCCACCTACTCATTTGAATAGCTTGGTAGGATGTTCGTTACTTAGTTCGGTAGCAACTAGGCTCAATCGAAGAATTTTGACAATCTTTTCTCCATCTAACAGGAGCGGGGTCGCTATGCAGCTACATCATGCATTTCAATGTGACCACTTTAGAGGTTCACAATTTTAATGAGTTGGTGGTGATGTCGGCACTTGAGCGAGGATTTAAGAATGAGCACCTCATCTTTTTTCTCAACAAGATCTTTCCTAGGGACTATACCGACTTGCTAGTTCGAGCTCAAAAGTACATCCAGATGGAAGAAGCTCAAGAAGCATGAAAGTAGATGGAAGGAAAGATGACCCCTAACAAGAAGTGAGGCCGAAGGGATCCCCACACGATCGGTGCGAAGGTAGAATCCCCTCGACCACTGAAGAGTCATAAGTTGAGGAGCCCACTTTAGTAGTTCAATAGCTATACCCCTCTATCTTCTCCTCGATCTTAAATCCTAATGGAGATTAAGAGAATGTCTTTGGTGGCCTAAGTTGATGAAGATCACTTCGGACAAGAAAAGCAATAGAAAGTATTGCCACTTCTATCATGACTATGATTATGATATCAAGAAGTGCCTCCAACTCAAGAATGAGATCGAGGCCTTGATCCAAAGAGACTACCTTAGCAAATATGTTCAAGAGCGATGGAACCAAGCAACTGAGGAGCTATAGCACTGCCAACCCAATGAGGAGAATAATGGCAATCGATCTATAATTGGTGTCATCAATATGATCTCTAGCTTTGCCAATGGCAGGGGACAAAGGGCTGAGGTGAGGAGGTGAAGAGATGGGATATAGAAAATATTGTTTCTTTTTTGTTGATGATCTCTAAGAGATACAACCCCTCATGATGATGCTGTCAATGTGTTAATGATGATAGCAAATTATGATGTAAAAAAAATCTTAATTGATGATGGAAGTTCTGTTGATGTTTTATTTTATGATGTTTTTCAAAGAATAAAATTGCCTATTGACTGACTAAAGAAAGTCAATACTCCATTGGTCAGATACTACAGAGATTCTATGATTATGGAGAGTAAGATAACTCTTTCCATAACCACTGGATAGGAACCTCAGAGTAGGACCGTGCAACTGACCTTTCTAGTTATGCGGGTCCCCATTACATAGAATGCAATTCTCAGGTGGCCTGGATTGAATGCTTTGTGGGCTATATAGTCTCCATGTACCACCTACCTGTGAAGTTCTCGATTGAGAATGGGGTTAGTGAAGTGCAAGGGGACCAAGTACTAGCCCGTTAGTGCTTGTTCGTGATGATAAAGGGAAAGCATCCAATAGAAACCCTACTAATTGAAGACCACCAAGAGTCAAAAGGAGCCTGAGGTGAACTGACTGAGCGACTCATCACGGTTCCCCTTGATTATGACCTAAGCAAAACCATTTAGCCTAGAGTAGAGTTAGTGATAAATATCCTAAATATGCCAATAAAAGCATTAATTTGTAAACTAATTCATTTTTATTCTTTAAGAATTGATGCTTTTATTTATTTTTTGTGAGAAAGATGATTGTCAATGCAAAGAGCCAGATTTGCAGATTAAAACAACTTAAATTGGGAGCAAATTGGACTAAAAATAGATTCAAAATCAAAGAGGATGCACACGGTATTACAATAAAAGAAGAAACTATTTAGAAAATCATAAAGGACATATGCGGCATTTGAAAGAAATAATTGTTTCTTTTTGAAAATGGCCCAAAGAAGCAACATGAAATAAAAGATGACGTATGCGCTGGGCATTAAAGTGAACCGATCTACCATGGCTCATGGGAAAAATTATCATGGCTTGTGGGTACAGTAATAGCCAATCTACCATGGTCCATCAAAAAATAAAAAATGGTCTTCATGCGGCTTATATGCACAGTGAAATCTGATTTTTGTGGGCAAGCAAAAGGCGGTTTCGGTCTTTGTAGACATGGTTAGAAGCACGATGGTGAGCGGGACTCAAAAATAATTCACCCGAACAATATGTGGTTGACTCTTAATCAAAACCAAATTCTCCATGCTAACTCAAATTCCTCCTAATTCTTCCACTATAAGAGGGCCATGCTTCATCTTAGGTTATCAAGCATTGGCTCTCATGCCCTTTCTTCCTTCTCCCCTCCTCTCCTCCATCATCCAAGCCTCTTATTTTTTTGATCATCCATGCCCTCTCTTAGGTCCTCTCTTCCAAGCTGCAGCCTCCTCACCTCTCCCTCCATTAATTCCTATCTTCCTTCACAAAACCTTCATGCCAAGATTCAAGCCGAAGCAATCCTCAAACATGTATGGCTAAAGGGATAAGTTCTAAAAAAGTAGAAAAAGTCTTCTAGCATGGATTGTAATTTTTTTTTAAAATTTTTTATAATTTTTCTATGCAATGAATAATATGTTCTTTTGCTTAGTTTTAATAAAATTTTATTTTCTATGCATGAGATCTTGTCTTTATGTTAACATGCTTGCTATTGATTAAGATCTAAATAGACTATATTTATTGGGATGGGTTGTGATCAAAAGATATGATTCATGCTCAATTTAATAGTTTATATTAAAGAAAAATTATTAAGAGTTATATTTAAGTTTTTAGGAATTAAGTATTGAATAACATATGATTCTATAGGGATGGATTGTGCTCGAGAGATATGATCATGCTCTAAGAAAATAAGTTATAGTCATAACTAAGTTCTTAGAATTTAAATTCTTGCATTAAAAAGAATTACCACAACCATGCTAAAGATGGATTCAAAAATCTAGAATGCCTTCGATCGATTCTTAAAATCTAGTTAATTAGTATTTGCTTTCTTTTATTTTAATCTGCTAGATCTAAATTAATTTTTTTTAATCTACTTGCTAAAATTTTTATCTTAAAGTTTAATATAAAATTCTATTTTTAATTAAAATTAGAGTAACTTAGCCTACAAACTCTAATGTAATCGATATCCAACTCATTGCTGTTATAACCAATAGTAGGATCTATTTAATTTTATCTTTGGTGTTGTAAAGACAAGCATTAAATTTTTGGCACCATTGTCAGGAATTATAGCATGGTTACTTCAATTTTCAAAAAGTCATTTTTTTTTTTTTTACATTGACACCACATAAGCTATTTAGGAGATTAGAGACATAATTATAAAACCTAACAAACGAAACTAACTAATTAAAGTTTGATTGTGTCACCTAACTTGTACATCTTCATCTTTTATATTGTATATCTATAAAATACTTTAAGAGCATAACCCATTAACTAAGATTAGATTGGGATTTGATTGTCCTTATTTAGCCCATAAATTACTTTCTTGTATCTATATAACCTAACCCTAATTCTTAAAATGAATTAGACGTTAACTTGAGCTCACTAGAATAAGAAATTCTAAGAGTTGGATCGGATTAGGGTTAGTCAGTTTGACTGGTGTCTAAGATAAGTAGTTCAGAGATCACATCCTGAAGGAAGATGGTTATTTAATTAATTTTGTTAGCTTGCCTAGCCAACTTAGTTGGTGTCTAAGGAAAGTAATGAGATGACCCCCACTAATCTTATACTTATCAGGCCAGTTGAGTGGTTAATCTTTTACTTAGAGAGTTTGAAGGTGATCTTGGCAGTTAGGAGCTGTCTAGATTTAGGACAATCCTTAGCTAGGATAGATAGCCTAACTTGATTGCTGACTAATATTTAAATCTAATTAAAGTACTCTTCTCTTTCATCTCTAGATTTAGGATTTCTTAGGACTCATCTTTAGGACCCTGTCCTTTCTCTTCTCTCTTCTTTCAAAAAAAAGAAAAATTCTTACAAAATTACAACTTGGAAATGGGAATATGGTCAGTTAGTGAGAAAAGATCCAAACTCTATCCTGATCGAAAAAATTTTTGAGTCCACAATGGATAAAATAGATCAAGAATATCAAACCCTAATAGACCTTTGCTATCCTGTTGGGTCAGCCCAACCATCTTGTATCAAACTATCCCAAATTAAAATAACAAATTTTGAAATTAAACCTCAAATCATTAACATGCTTTCTAAATTCACTGAGATTGAGGATGCATATATTTTCATTAGAGAACTTGAGGAAGTATGTGATACCATTAGGATGCACCAACTCTTAGAAGATACTATTAAACTTAGGCTGATTAATTTTGTCCTCATGAAAAATGCTAAAAAGTGGCTATATAGTTTGTCCAACCACTCAATCACAATATGGGATGGCTTTGTAAAAGTATTCTTGTGGAAGTTCTTTTCACATCATAAAACAGCTAAGTTAAGAAATGAAATTAATCAATTTTATTAGTTAGGAAGAGAGTCTTTCTGAAAGTGTCTGGACTGATTTAAGAACCTTTTGAGTCAATGTCCATATCACGGAATAGAAATATAGAGGTTGTGCCAAATCATTTATGAAGCTCTGGATCCAAGTTCTAGAACTATGCTAGAGTCAATGTGCTAGAGCCAATTCATACATAAAGAACCTAATGAGGCTTGACAATTTTTAGAGCACCTAGTAGAAAAAAGTCTATAGTGGAAGGCAACCAGGGAACCTACCCCAACTAGAGGTGATATACACCAAGTTCCAACATTCCTAGATGTAGAGGCCAAAATGGCCGCTTTAACATGAAGGTTAGAGGTCTTAGAATTTTAGAGACTAGCCAATATAAACTAAGTATCTACACCCATGTGTAATGGGTGTAGTGCACCAGACTATATCCTAGAGGAATATCCTCTCTTGATGAACCCAACAGAAATGAGTTTGCATAAGTTAATGCAGCATACCAAAGATAAATAAATAACCCCAATGCATCCATATATAACCCATGATAGAGAAACCACCCTAATTTTTCATGGTCAGAAGGTTTGAATGTAGGCGATCCTAGCTCCAACTAGTTGAACCCAATGCCTAGCCTTATAATGAACAACCCACCAGGCTTCAATAATAATGAAAAAAAATTAAACTCCCTAGAAAATGTCTAGAAATCCTAGCAAAATCGACTTTTAATAGCATAACTATCCTTAATAATTTAATAAAAATCATGAATAATTTCATGCAAACCACGAGCTAGATTCTAATAGCAAACACACAAGCAATAGCTCATTTAAAAATATAATTAGGTTAGTTAGCCACTACCATCAGTGAGAGAGAAAAGGGTAGATTGCTAAGTCAGTCTGAAAATAACTCCAAAATCCAAAATAATTAGAAACCATAGCAAGGAGCCCAGATCAACCAATTAAATGCTATGCATATACTAAAATCTGAAAGATAAATAGATAACCATGGGGGTACACCTGAAGATATAATAGACCTACTATCTAAACCTTTATCGAACCAGGGCCAGACTGAAGAACCTAAGAAAACAGAACCTAATTCACCAGCAAAACCCTCATCAAAATTAGTTGGATCAATGCCTAAGGTTGCAACACCATTCCCCAATAGACTTTGGTCCAACCAAAACTCATCCTCGTTAGATAAAATCTTGGAGGTGTTTAAACAAGTCAAAGTAAATATTTTTTTATTAGATCTGATCCAACAAATTTCAACATATGCTAAATTTTTTAAGGACTTGTGTACTATGAAATAGACCATCAATATACCTAAGAGAGCCTTCTTAGCAGTTAGTGTGAGTTCATACATATCAAACTATGTGCTAGTGAAATACAAAGATCCAGGGTCTCCTACCACTTCATGCATTGTAGAAAAAATCCTCATTGATAAGGCTCTATTAGATTTAGGGGCGAGTGTCAACATACTACCATATTCAGTTTATAAAAAGCTAGAGTTGGGAGAATTAAAATCTACAAGAATGACCTTATAATTAGCAAATCGATCTTTAAAAATACCAACGAGAATAGTAGAGGATGTATTGATTAAGGTCAGTGATTTTATTTACTCAGTCAACTTTATGATTCTAGAAAATTAACCTATAACAAACCCAAATGGCCACATCCCAATTATACTAGGTAGATGCTAATGCTCAAATCAACTGTCGAAATGGCCTAATGAAACTCTCCTTTGATAATATATCTATAGATCTGAACATTTTTAATTTGATCAAAACAAACCAAGTATGTGACCTGAACTGGATATAGGACAATATTTATGAGCTCATTGACCTCAGTGATGAAGAATTCGACATAGAATTATGGACAAACCAAAACTATGAAGAATTTCAGGTCAATGAAGTAGCTACAATCAGTATGAAACTTAGATAGGAGCCTCTAGTTGAACCATTATCTAAATCATTAGTGGAAGAAACACCCAAGTTAGAATTAAAATCACTCTCCAAGCACCTAAAATATACATATTTAGGCCTATCAGAAACCTTGCCAGTAATCATTTCAGTGGATCTAGACCCCATACAAGAGGAAGAATTATTGATTGTCCTTAAGAAAAATAAAGAAGCATTAGAATGGACCATGGTTGATATAAAGAAGATTTGCCCCTTGATTGCTTAGTATAGAATTCACCTATTAGAGGAAGCTAAGCCAAAAAGAGATCCCCAAAGGAGACTCAACCTAGCCATGAAAGAAGTTATGAAAAAGAAAATAATAAAATTTCTTAATAATGGAATAATATATCTAATTTCAGATAGTTTATGGGTAAGCCCAGTACAAGTCAGGAGTTACTGTAGTCCAGAATGATAACAATGAACTGGTTTCAACTCGATTCAAGTTGGATGGAAGGTATGCATCGATTATAGAAAATTAAATGCAGCCTCTAAAGAACCATTTTTCTCTACCCTTCATAGACCAAATATTAGAATAATTAGAAGGACATGACTTTTATGATTTTCTTAATGGATACTCTAGCTACAACCAGATTTCTATAGCCTTTGAAGATCAAGAAAAGGCTATCTTTACATGTCCATTTGGAACCTTTGCCTATAGATGCATGCCCTTTGAGTTATGTAATGCATCAACTACTTTTCAAAGGTATATAACTAGTATTTTCTCAGATATGGTTGAACAATTCTTAAATATTTTTATGGATGACTTTTCCATCTTTGGATCCACCTTTACTAATTTTCTGCATCATCTTAAATTAGTTTTAGAAAGATGTAAGGAGAAGCACCAAGTTTTGAATTAGAAAAAATGTCAATTTATAGTTAAGGAAGGTATAGTCCTTGATCATGTAATTTCAAAAAGAGGCATCGAAGTGGATAAAGGCAAAGTGGATTTAATTGAAAACCTTCCACTACCAAAATTAGTAAAAAAAGTTTTACTCTTTTCTTGGACACGCTGGTTTTTATAGAAGATTTATCAAAAATTTTATTAAAGTGGCTTGACTATTAACTAACTTATTAGCCAAAGATGTCAAATTTGACTTCACACCTGAATATCTCGAGTCTTTTAAAAATTTGAAAAAAAAATTAACTACTACCCCAATTGTTCATCCTCCTATTTGGATTCAATCTTTTGAGCTTATGTGTAATGTATCTGATTATGCCATAGGAGCTATCCTAGGTTAAAAGATTGATAATATACCACGAGTAATCTATTATGCAAGTAGGACCTTAAATGAAGCATAGCTTAATTACTTGACTATCGAAAATGAAGTTTTAGCTATGGTATTTGTACTGAAAAAAATTTAGATCCTATTTTGTGGTGTCTCATGTAATCATCTATATAGATCAGTCAGCAATTAGGCACTTTCTTTTAAAAAAAGGATGCTAAGGCATGCTTAATTAGATGAATCTTGCTATTATAAGAATTTCACCTTGATATCAGAGATAAAAAAGGTACTGAAAACATAGTAGCTAAACACCTATCTCGTTTAACCGATGCATCAACTGAAGAAATACTTATTAGTGAGTCTTTTTTTGATGAACAACTGATATCAATAACCTCATAACCATGGTACACAATATAGTAAATTTTTTAGTCACCAGCCAAATTTTCATACACTGGACCACTCAGGATAAGAACAAATTGTTCTCCTAGTTGAAGTACTTCATTTGAGATGATCCATATTTATTTAAATAATGTCTTGATCAAATCATAAGAAAATATATGCCGGATCATGAAGTTAGGAGTATTTTATCCTTTTGCTATGACCAAGCATGCGGTGGTCATTTTGGAACTAAAAAGATAGCAGCAAAAGTGCTCTAATATAGATTCTATTAGCCTAACCTATTTAGAGATGCTCATAAATACTGTAAAGGTTGCATTAAGTGCCAACAAATAGGATGGATCATCAAGAAAGATATGATGCCTATGAATCCAATTTTAATTATAGAAATTTTTGATGTATGGGGAATATACTTCATGGGATCATTTTCAAAATCTTTTAGGATTGAGTACATCTTGATAGCCATAGATTATGTCTCTAAGTGGGTAAAAGCAATGCCATGCAAGACTAATGATAGTAGGATTGTTGCAAAATTTTTTAAAGAAAACATCATCTTCTGGTTTGGTACCTCTAGAGCTATCATTAGTGATCGTGGAACATACTTCTGCAACTGATCCTTTGCATCACTGATGAAAAAATATAATATCACCCATAAGCTAGATATGCCCTATCACCCACAGACAAGTGGGTAAGTTGAGGTTTCTAATCAACAAATCAAACTTATCCTAGAGAACACCATCAGCACCAATAGAAAAGACTGGTCGTTATAGTTAATAGATGCACTATGGGCATATCGCATAGCTTTTAAGACTAACTTAGGAATGTCTCTATATAGACTTGTATTTGGTAAGGCATGTCACTTACTAATAGAACTGGAACATAAGGTGACGTGGACCATAAAATAATTGAACATGGACTTGGACGCAGCTGAAGGCCAGAGGAAATTATAAATCAATGAACTTGAGGAGATTAGGAATGAAGCCTATGAATATGCTAAAATTTATAAAGAAAAAACCTAAAGCTTTCTATGACCAAGCAATTAATAGAAAATCTTTTACACCTAGACAAAAAGTTTTTTTAAGCTACACCTATTCCTAGAAAAACTAAGATCTAGATGGACCAGACCATATATAAAATTTATAAAGAAAAAAACTAAAGTTTTCTATGATCAAGCAATTAATAGAAAATCTTTTACACCTAGATAAAAAGTTCTTTTATATATTCTAAGCTACACCTATTCCTAGAAAAACTAAGATTTAGATGGACCAGACCATATATAGTCAAGGAAGTCTTCTCACATGGACAATGACTAAAACTATTCTTAGAATTGTCCATCAAGCTTAATGAAGAAGCCATGGTTCTTTATGAACCTACCTATGCCAATAGACTTATTGTCAGGTCTGGCTGAAGACGTTAAACTTAGCACTTCTGAAAGGCAATCCAAAATCTTTACATTTGACTTTTATTTCTTTTTTAGTTTATTTAGGTTCTCCTTCAGTTGCTCCATTGGACATTATCGAAGTCAAGTTAGAGGAGAACTATATCTGCTATCTTTAAGACATAGGCTGGACCAAAAACATACTAAGCCTAGGTAAACTTTTTCTTTTTTCCTTCTTTTTACCTATCACATTCTATTTTTCTCCTCCATTAAGGATAATGAAAATTAAGTTGGGGGGAGAATAACTAGTTTTAAATTTGAGTGAATCCTCAAATATGATTAGAAATAATTAGCTTTATATATCCAAATTTTATTTTGATTAAAAGTTAATTAAGCATCCTAATCAATAAATAATTAATGGTCTAGATAATTTTATAGATACTGAGGGATAAATTATTAAGAAAATCTAATGAATCTCAGGGTTTAGATCAGACTTAAATTTTAAAATGATTCTAGAACTCTCTTCTTACTAATCTCAATGATGAATCTACTTCATGGGGTTGGGTCAAAAGGTTGAGGTATGCAAAAGCTTCTTTTAGAATTTGCTAAAAAAAAAAGGTTTAGCATCGTCTTACTAAGTAACCAAGTTCTTTCGTCTATGTAAGCATTGTGGTTCATGTCAAAAGATGAGGATACAAAAAATTAGTTATATGAATCATAGCTTTTCTTGGACTCGGGTCGGTAAGCCCAAGGGATATTCTACGCCTAATTTTCTAAAGTCAACTAGTTTGGGAGTCATTAGCTGAAAGCTTGCTACAAGGTCAATAAAAAAATTTAAAAAAAAGATAATAAGAGGACTAAATTATAATAAGATAATAAATCTAGCTCATATTAAGTTAGAGGACATAAAGAATAAAGTGGAGAGTTAGTAAAAAAAGATCTTTAAAGACTTCTATAACTAACACTTAACCACTAACTAATAATCCGACGATAGACCTCTTTTTCAATAGTTTGGTCGGATAGCAGCTGCCTTTTGAACCTTTAATTCAAGGCCGAGTTAGTACATATTGCTAATTTATCTACTTTACTCAAGAATGAATAAAGTTCAAGTTGGGAGGTATGATAAATATCATAAATATGCTAATAAAAGCATTAATTTATAAATTAATTTATTTTTATTCTTTAAGAATTGATGCTTTTATTTATCTTTTGTAGGAAAGATGATCGCTAATGCAAAGAGCTAGATTTATAAATTAAAAGGACTCAAATTAGAAGCAAATTGGACATAAAATGATGTCAAAATAAAAAAAAGGATGCATGCAGTATTACAATAAAAGAAGAAACTATTTAGGAAACCATAAAAGACGTATGTAGCATTTGAAAGAAACAATTGTTTTTTTTAGAAACAAATGAAAGAAGCAACATGAAATAAAAGAGGATGCGCACATTGGGCTTTAAAGTGAATCGGTCTACCATGGCTCATGGGAAAAATTGTCATAGCTTATGGGTATAGTAATAGCTAGTCTACCACGATCCATGGAAAAATAAAAAATGGTTTTCATGCAGCTCATATGCATAGTAAAATCTGATTTTTGCAGGCAAGTGGAAGGCGGGTTCGGTCTTTGTGGATGCAGTCATAGGCACGATGGTGAGTGGGACTCAGAAACAATTCACCTGAATAATATGCGATCGACTTTTAATCAAAACCGAATTCTCCATGCTAACTCAAATTCCTCCTAATTCCTCCTGTATAAATAAGAGGGCCTTGCCTTGCCTCAGGTTATCAATCGTGGCCTCTTGCGCCTTTTCTCCCCTTCTCCCCTCATCTCCTCCATCATCCAAGCTTTTTATTCTTTGATCACCCATGCCCTCGCTCAGGTCCCTTCTTCCAAGCTACAGCCTCCTCACCTCTCCCTCCATTAAATCCTATCTTCCTTCACAAAACGTCCATGCCAAGATTCAAGCTGAAGCAATCCTCAAGCATGCACAACTAAAGGGCTGAGTTCTGGGGAAGTAGAAGAAGTCTTTTAGTATAGATTGTAATTTTTTTCTTCATATTTTATAATTTTTTAATACAATGAATAACATATTCTCTTGCTCAGTTTTAATAAAATTTTATTTTCTATGCATGAGACTTTGTTTTTGTGTTAACATGCTTGCTATTGATTAAGATCTAAATAGACTATATTTATTGGGACGGGTTATGATTGGAAGATATGATTCATACTCAATTTAACAGTTTGATCACCCATGCCCTCTCTTAGGTCCTCTCTTCCAAGCTGCAACCTCCTCACCTCTCCCTTCTTCATTAAACCCTATCTTCCTTCACATAACCTCCATGCCAAGATTCAAGCTGAAGCAATCCATAGGCATGTGTGGCTAAAGGGCTGAGTTTTGGAAAAGTAAAAGAAGTTTTCTAGCATGGGTTGCAATTTTCTTGTCTTCATCTTTTATTATTTTTTTTTATGTAATGAATAACATGTTCTCTTGCTCAGTTTTAATGAAATTTTATTTTCTATGCATGAGATCTTATCTTTGTATATGTTAACATGCTTGCTATTGATTAAGATCTAAATAAACTATATTTATTAGGATGGGTTATGATTGGGAGATACGATTCATGCTCAATTTAATAGTTTATGTTAGAGAGAAATCATTGAAAGCAATATCTTGAATTTTTAAAAATTAAGTATTGAATAACTTATGACTCTATAGGGATGGGCCGTGATCGAGAGATACGATTCATACTTTAAAAAAATAAGTTATAGTCATAACTAAATTCTTAAAATTTAAATTTTTGTATTAAAAAGAATTACCACAACCATGCTAAAGATGGATTCAAAAATCCAGAATGCCTTCAACTGATTCTTAAACCTCTAGTTAATTAGTACTTGCTTTCTCTTATTTTAATCTACTAAATCTAAATTAATTTTCTTTAATCTACTTGCTGAAATTTATATCTTAAAGTTTAATCTAAAATTCTATTTTAAATTAAAATTATAGTAACTTAGCCTATAATCTCCAAAAAAATGATATCCGACTCACTATTGTTCTAACCAATAGTAGGATCGGTTTAATTTTATCTTTGGTGTCATAACGACAAGCATCAATTAATGCTGGATCTTAAAGATCGACTGATGGCATTCTTGCATGTCTATTAAGATGTCTTCATCTGGTCAACTTTAGACATGCCAGATATACCTTCTGATATCATTGGTCATAGGTTGAACATGGACTCGAGCCACCATCCTGTCTGATAAAAGAAAAGGAGCTTCGCCTTATAAAGATAATGAGCGATAGAGGAGGAAGTCTACAAGCTCTTGATGGTAGGATTCATTTGAGAGACCCATTATCCAAATTGTATCACCAACATCATCATGGTGAAGAAGGTGAATGGCAAATAGCGGATTTACATTTACTATACTGACCTCAACAAAGTTTATCCAAAGGACTGCTTTTCCCTACCGAGAATTGATCAACTCGTGGATGCTACTTTGGGACACCAACTCTTGAGCTTCATAGATGCCTTCTCTAGCTTCAATTAGATTTAGATGGCCTCAAAAGATGAGGAGAAGACATCGTTCATAGCCAACAAAGGTTTGTGTTGTTATAAAATCTTTTGGATTGAAAAATATAGGAGCCACGTATTAGCGTCGCATCAATAAAGTATTCAAATATTAGACTAGATGCAATATGAAGGTTTACATTGATGACATGCTAGTCAAAAGTATTGAAGCCGACTTGCATATTGCCTACTTGGAGGAGGCATTCACTAAGCTGAGGCAAAATCAAATGAAGCTCAATCTGAGCAAGTGCACCTTTGGTATGACCTCAGAAAAGTTTCTTGGATTCTTGATGACCGAGCCAAAAATTAAGGCAAACCCAAAGAAGATCTATGCATTGCTGAAGATGAAGTACCTAAGGATGAAGAAGGATACGTCGCAGTTAACTGGCCGTGTAGTTATCCTCAATCGATTCATTTTGAGATCGACTAAAAAATGCCCCCCATTCTTCAAGACCCTCAGGTAGAGAAAGATCTTTGAATAGTCAAAACAATGCTGAACTATATTTAAAGAGCTCAAGCAATATCTTGGATCACCCCCATTGCTCTCCAAGTTAGAGATAGGTGAGGACTTGTATTTATACTTATCAGTCTCATGTATTGCTGTTAGTTCTATGCTGGTCTGAGAAGATCCAGGAAACTAAAAACCTATCTATTATATAGCTAAGCTCCTCTAGGATGTTGAAATGAGGTATTCAAAGGTCGAAAAATGATCTATATACTAGTCACCACCATGCGACAACTCTGACCTTACTTTCAAGCCTATTTGGCGATCGTCTTAATTAACCAACCCTTGAAGCCTATCCTTTAGAGGTCTGACAATTCAAGGTGAATGGTGAGTGGGTGATCGAGCTTGGGGAATATTACATCCAATACCATCCTAGACTGGCAATGAAGGCTTGAGTTCAAGCTGATTTCTTCATGGAATGTACTACACCTGATGAAGAATCGATGCTAGAACAACCCAAAGAGGTGGGAGCCCCATTCTAGATCATTCATGCATATGGAACCACAAAATTCCAATGGTGTGGGATGGACTGATCCTTGCAAGCCTAGAAGGGGTTGTGATGAAATACACACTTTGGTTCGACTTTAGTGCCTCCAATAATGAGGCCAAATATGAGGCATTTCTTGTAGGCCTCGGCATTATCAAAGAGCTTGGGATAAAGGACCTAAGGGTCTTTATTGACTCGTAGCTCATTGTCGGATAAATCCAAGGAGAATATGAGGCTTGAGGATCAAAGGTGGCATGGTATCTATGTTGAAAAATGTATCCTAAAGCTAATCATCTAGGTTGCAGATAATTGAACTCATTATAATTTATACATAAATTATTAAATAAATAAAAATATTATTCTAGCTTTTCATTACTTTTTGTGCATCTTTTTTTATGAACTCATTTATGATGAAGTCTGATAAGTATCACAAATTTATTAATAAAAATATTAATTTATTAATTAATTTATATTTATTTTTAAAAATTAATATTTTATTAATTTAATATAAAAATAAGTTTAGCAATAAAAAGAGCTTATTTTTTTGATCATAATGAAATAAATTTGGAGCAAATTCGACTTAAAATAGATCCAATATGAATTTTCAAAAAAAAAATATAATAAAAATAAAATTTGGCTCAGTCAGCATAGCTGGCTTAGTTGGCATGCTCAACCAAACCACCAAGCCTAGGCTAGCTGATGTGCTCATTAGCCAGCCCAGCCTGAGAAGCTGGCCCGCCAGCTCGCAAGCCCACGTACAACAACCCACCAACTTGTTAGGCCCATCGGTGCACAGTAAACCAGTCGATCGATCCACGAAATCAGGCGTGGACTGCTAGCTCAGTAGAACAAGATGAATCATCGATCGCCACATGGCATATCTAGACCCTTAAGGGGTTCAAGGAAAACTCACATGGCTCATGGGGGCAAAAGTAATTTCACATGCAAAGGCATGTGGTGACTGGTTGCGGTCTTTGGCATGCCCTGATCTACATGGTCCATGGGTACAGTAAGGCATAATCGGATGGCTCAAGTGTTTCCTGGTCCAGATCTAATGGTCCAAATTATTTTCTTCTTTGATTTGGTTCTTAGCTCTCATCTTTGCATGATCAAATGGCTCCGAACGCTCTCAACATTAATCCAATGATCGATGGCAACCCCGACGGTGATTCAATCATCGAGACGTCAATGATCGAAAAATCTCCATCAGGCATGATCGAATAGCCAGAATTCAATCCGAGTGGATCTGGGTTATTACACATTGATTTTTTGTGTTTTTTGGACTTTTGGATTGCCATCTGATGACCAAAACTCATGGAACTCCACAGAATTCAATCCAAGTAGTGTTTCAAGTTGATTTTTACTCGGATTCCTTCATATACAAGAATTTACATGACGCCTTAGTCCCACATTGCTTAGCAACAAAGGTTCCAGCCCTCCAACACCTATTTAAAGACCCCAGGACTCTAGAGTTGAGGCATCTGATCTAGAAGAAGCCATGGTATAGTGTGAAAGCAAGGTTTTTAGCTAAAGGTTGCTTCAAGGTAGACGGTGTCAAGAGAAAGAGCTGGACTTCTATGCCATCTCCATGCCACTACTAATATGAGATTCCAAACTTTATTCTAGTTTTTTTTATTTCTTTCTCTTTTCTTTTCAATTATTGTATTTAAATTCTAAATTTGAATTTTAAATATAAAGTTTATTCTCTTGCTCTTTAAATTTTAGTTATTTCTTGCTCTTTAAATTCTGCTTCTTTAATTCTAATTGCTCTATAATTTCTTTGCAAGTAGATGCTAAGATCTAAATAGTAGATTTTAGTACTAAATTAATTTTTTTGTAATATTTAAATTATATTTTTTAATTTTTTAACTTCAAAACTCTTTTCTTTTCTTTCTATAAAAATCAAAGATTTCAAAATTAAATTACTACCTTTCTATGGATTCAATCCGACTCGCTACTATTTATGTGTTCTTAATTATCTTTTAAGAAGTGAGAATTAAACTGATAAATATGGTGTCCCAATGACAACATCATGCTTTTATCAAAGTCCTTAAAACTATTTAGAATCGATAAAGAAGGATCTATCATTTAATCCTTAAATCAATTCATGACCAAATGATATATTGTTACCTAGGACGATAATATTTATCGAGTGTAGGTCATTGTATGCCATATGGATTGATTATCATTTTAACCAAGGAGTGTAGAAACACTTGTATGGCATGTAGGTGAAATGCAGGAATATATTTCACTGAATGTGACTCAACTATGAAGCTCTCTACTATTAACAATTGCTTATAAAGAATATGGGTGTAAGTATTCTTTTGACTAGAGATTATCATAGTGACTTGCAAGCAACTCACTATACTTTGGTACTGGACTATCTATATTTCTAATACAGTGATGGAAGATTTTTAGGTACAGTCAAATACTTATGAAGTCAGTGTATAAGTCAAGATAGGATTAACCCCTCCAAGTATTGGAGAAGATGCTCTGATGTATTTTAATTTAGCAAAATCCTGGTCAGAATAATTCTTGTGAGGAGTCACAGGATTTGTGAGGTTAAGACATGATCTGGATGCACTGATTAGGAGTTGATAGTTAAACTCCGATGTCATCCTGAGCATTAAGGTCAAGGAGATGAATTATATGGTAACTATATACCATAGGTTTTGAATGTTGCATTGCGACTATTCGATCAATTACTACAAGAATTTTGAATATTAGCGATAGTATTAGTGACGAAAAAATTTTTCATCGTTAATAATACCTTTTTTCCATCACAACACCGATGAAAAAAATATCATCACTAATACTATTAGCGACGAAAATTTTATTATCAGCGACAATAGATGCCGAATCTAAAAATATTATTTTTTAATATTTAAATATTAAAAATATTAATGATGGTGGATTTGGTTTATTAGTGATCTAAAAAATACCGTCGCTAATAAAAAACTATTAGTGATGGTTCTTTAGTTATTAGCGACGGCATGAGCCATCCTAATATTATTTAAATTTTTTAAATTTTTTAAATATTTAAATATAAAATAATTATTAGTGATGATAGATTTTATTTATTAGCGATGAAAATTATGCCATCACTAATAATTTTTTTATAAAAAAATTAATAATAAATTAAAAAAATATATTTATTTAAAAATATTATTAGTGATAGAATTAGCGATGATAAGTCTTTGTCGTTGTTAATAATCCTATTCAAATCTAATTCGAATCTGATTCGAATCCAATTTGAAATCCTGCCAAACCTAATTTAATTAGACTTTGAATCTAAGTCCTACTTAGATTATAAAGCCCAATTAGCATCAAATTAAGTCAAGATTAATTAAATTAAATCTGATTTAATCAATTAGAAGAAATTAATTTTTAATTTGAGTTTAATTCGAATCTAATTCAAATCTGATTCGAATCTAATTTAAAATTCTATTAATTCTAATTCAATTAGAATTTGAATCTAAGTCCTACTTGGATAATAAGATTTAATTAACTTTAAATTAAGTCAAACCTAATTAAACTTATTTAATTTTAATTAATTAAAAAAAATATTTTTAATTTGGGTTTGATTTGAATCCAATTCGAGTCCGATTCAAATTTAATTTGAAATCCTATTGATCGCTATCATAGATGGTCAAAAATAAAACCTAACTCAAACTATATAGATAGGATGAATCAGGATCATATCCTTCGAGATCGTGTTAATTATATTTAAATAATTTTGATTTAAATTGAAAGTAGAATAAAAATTGATTAAAAGACTATTTAATTTAATTTAAAAAATAAGTAAATAATAAATTAATTAAAAATTAGATTGCAAGTATGGAGGTGGATTCTCGGAATCTCAACTGCTCTCTTATTTGATAGCTGGTATCCTTTTTAGTATGCTTTAATTAATATCTAATCAATAAAGATAAAACCTATCTTAGAGAGCATGATCTATATTCTTAGATTACAGCCCATTCCTTAGAATTATAGACTAGTCTAAATTAATTTAGATATAATAAAAAAATTAATGTAAAGATAATCTATCCTAAAAGTATGAACCTTAACCATTGATTACGGTTCGTCTCAAAGGTCATAAACTATTCTAGATCAATCTAATGCAAAAAAATAAAAACATAAGAATATAATAAAGAAAAGTAGTTTTTATTGCATATTAAAAAAATATAAAAAATAAAAAATAGAAAATATCGTCAAAATAAGATCATAGTGATTTTTTGAGAATGAGACAATCTAGCCAGCTATGGGGATGCTTCTCACTGATATTTTCATCCTAAAATCTGAGGACTTCATTCCAATAGCTTGGATTAGGGATCAAGAGCAGGATGAAAAGATTTTATAGAGAAGTAGGCTTAGAATTATGGAAGAAAGAAAGAAGAAGGAAGAAAGAGAGGAGAAAGAAAAAGGCTTTGGAGAGAAAGAGAGAAGGGTGGGCTGCTTGGCATGAGGGGGGCTTGATTCCCCAAGGGGGAATCTGTCCATTAGAAAGCACATAGTAGGGGTTTTAAATAAAGGAGAGGAAGAATTTGGTTGAAAAGAGGATTGTAGGAGTTTGTATTAGAATAGGATTTATGCAGCTAAACCGCTCGCCATCGCGTAAACCAGTTAGGATCTATTCATGGCTGCCTGTTAATGCACCAACGCATCCGCCATAAGACATGCGCACCTGCTAACGAACCCATTAAAAAAATCATATTTAATTGTGTATATAGTCCGCGTGAAGACCCAGTGCATTTTTTGTCCTGTGGACCATTATTTTGTTCCTATGAGCCGGCTATCTTTTTCGGTGATGAAGATGTTGCTGTTCAACCTTACTGCCCAGCGATCAGCCACTCCCAATTGCTAAAAAAACAAAAAGAAACATTAATGGTTAGGTAATGCCGCACATATCCTGGGAAGACTCCTGCTTTCATGTGCCGCCCTCATTTGTTTCTTTCAAATAACGCACATATCTTTTTGGATTCTAACATAGCATCTTTATTTTTTATTATATTATATATATATTTTTTATTTTAAATATATTTTGAGTCTAATTTATTTTTAATTTTAATTCTTTTGATATGTGAATCGAGCTCTTTATATAGGCAATCATCTTTTCTACAAAATATAAAAAAAAAGTATCAAATTCTTAATTAATAAAAATTAATTAAATATAATTTTATACTTCAAGTAGCTTAAATTAAATGTTTATCACACCTCCAAACTTGAAATTTGCTCATCCTCGAGTAAAATAGATAAATTAATAATATATATCGACTCAATCTTGAATTAAAAATTAGTTTTAGATATACCTAAGGACGGCTGATACCCAGCCAAACCGTTAAAAAGGTACTTCATTGGATTACTAGTTCGACCTAATTAGTGGTTGAGTATTAGCCATTAAAATTTTTAGAGATCTCCTTTCATCAACTTTCCACTTTATTCTTTAAATTCTCTAACTTAATGTGAGAGAAATTTATTGTCTTCTTGCAATTTAGCTTTCTTATTATCTATTTTTTAAAAACTAGTTTCTTGTATCCCTATCTTTTGACACGAACCACAATGTTTTCTTAGGTGAAAGGGCTTGGTTACTTAGTAGAAAAATGCTAAACCCCTCTTTTTTTACATTGCCCACCTTTTTATGCGAACCACAATGCTTACTTAGGTGAAAAGATCTGATTACTTAGTGAAAAATCAATATTTTTTATAACAGATTCTAAAAAGAATTTTTGTATATCTCGACCTTTCCACATAACTTTCATTAAGTAGATTTTTTATTGAGATCGATAAGAAGAGGGTTCTAGAATCACTCTTAAAATTTTATCTGATCTAAATCCTATCATTCATTGAGTTTTCTTAATAGTTTTCTCCTTAGTATCTCTAAAATTATCTAGTTCATTAATCATTCATTGATTTGGATGTCTCTTAATCAAGATAAAATTTGGATACATAAAGCTAATTATTTTAAATCATATTTGGAGACTGATAAATTTTAAAGTTAGCTATTCTTCTTTTAACTTAATTTTCATTATCCTTAATGGAAGAAGAGAAAAATAAAAAAATTTATCAAGAAGGAATACCACCTAGTTTATTATTTGTAGGTCCTTTATTATACTCTATCACGTTCATATAGGATGTTGCTAATGTGCTCCCTCTAACTTAGGCTAATCATCTTTGTTAATTTTTTATAAAAAAATAAAAATTAAAATTTGAAAGAAAAAATGATAGATTGCCTCCTAACAAGCGCCAAGTTTAAGGTCTTCGGCCAGACCAAGTGATTTTGCCTATCTTATATCAAAAATTGGATTGATAAATTTCAATGATTTTAGATTGCCAATCTCAGAAAAATGGCTTGCAATCCTATTATTTATAAATTTTAGTATTTTCTTATCAATCTTTATAACGTAGCTCATGATCCCGTTCTTAGTTAGATTTATCTTTTTAATTTTAAGAAGAGAATTTACAAATCCATTCATAGACCTTTGTTTGTTGAAAATTTTTTCTATTTGTTCTTCTAATATGCTCGTGAATTTAGTTATTGTGGTAAGGATTGAGTCCGATGTAATGGATATCGGAAGGATGTCACTTAATTCTAAACATACATACTTAGGTGTGACCAAGAGTGGTGGTGGTAGTTCTAGAAGGAAAGCTATTAGAGCCAGTATTGATTCATATTTCTCAGCTCATGGAGGAGTGGTGCTAAAATTGGATAGCTCTAATAATGTATTTATATTTTTAGCATACCCATTTATATTAAAATCGTCCACCCTGAAAGGATCCCAGCATGTATGCACTGGATCTTGAGAAATAATTTTAGGGGTAGCTTTCTTAATTATATCTTTAGGTACATCCATCTCAAAATAGTTTTCAGTTTGTATATGTTGCTCAGAGGTAGCAACCCAAGAGGAGAGGAGGGTGTGAGTTGGGTTCTTATAAAAATTTTATTCAAATTTACTTTCTAAACAAGTATGTACTTTAATTTTAACCAAAGTGATATGATGGAGATGTGTGTAATATAAGCAGCAACGGATATGAGATAGTGTATGCAAACCAAGAATCTAAACAATATAAATCAATAATAAAAGCAAAGTAAAGAGAGAATACAAAGCACAACATAAATACACCATAATTTATAATAGTTTGGTGCAACCCATACCTACGTCTACTTTCCAAACTTTTCTTAGGATTTTTACTATAATCCACCCTTGATTACATTATGTTTATTTTTTCGGGCTCACAAACAAACCCAATTGATTTTCCTAGGAGCACTAACCAAAATCTTACACCAATAGTTTTTTGGGATCATTATTAACCCAGTTAGTTTTACGGGCTCACCAACCAAAACCTATAATATCCAATACCTAATTTGAATGTGCCTTAACCCCAAGTTTCTTTCTCCCAAAGAAACTTATAAAAAAATTAAAATTATAAATAAAAATTTTAGCATAAAATAAAAAAAGAATTTAAGCTCTTTTAAATCTCAAAGAAGATGCCGATGATGTGCTCGATTGAAATAGCCATTGGAGTGGAGAAATAGCCGTTGGAAGGGTTGCAAAAAAATTCCATTGAAAGCTATTGTGCATTTGGAGAGGTCTCAATTTTTTTGAAAGAAGTCTTGATTTCACAACAACAGCTCTCGAGAATTTTTGAGACATCTTGATCTCAAAACATAGAAATGAGATTTCTATTTTCTGAAATGGAGAGGTCTCGAGCTATTTTCGAGACGTCTCAAGCCTGTGCTAGGGCAATGTGCAAGCATGCCAAATAGTTTGGAGAAGTCTCCAAATTTTTAGAAGAAGTCTCCAAATTTTCTAGAGAAGAGCTTTATTTTTCTTGAATATTTGACCCTCCAAACCTAAGTTTCTTGGCCCCAAACTCTTCTGAAATATAATTACTTCCTTCAATTTTATTTTCTCTTTTTTCAATCTTATTTTCTTTATACCAAGCCATCCAAATATGTGTGAATTTATTCTTTTAAGTATTTGGGCATGGTATCTTAAGAGAATTTATCCTTGAGATAAATTTTTTATTTTGGATATTTGAAAAATCCTACACACATTCTTGAAATACATGATTAGATACATGACATACTCAAAGTTTGATAATCATCAAAATCAATCTTGGGGTCAATAGTATACTGGGCTATTCTATAAGGATTTCATGAATATTGAAGATCTCAGCCATATATTGCTCTCTTGGGTTACTTATAGGCTGACTAGATAATTTTTTCTCCTTCCAACTATTAAGTACTGCAATTAGTTGACTGACTTGGGTTTCTAACTTTGCTATTGATTGAGTTTGGGAGTGGATAATCTTGGTGTTCATTTCTAGCCCTTCTAACATGTGTAAAATAATCTCTTCAAATGTCGAACTATAGGCACTTCAAGAGGGTTATAGAATATTTTGATATTGGTATGCTGTATAAGTTTTCTCTGGATAACTAGGTTTATAATTAATTATTGGTTGTGGTGTCCCTAAAAATTTTGGATAGTTTTCCCAACCCAAACTGTATGCATCAAAAAAAGAATTATAATAAGCAGTCTGGATTTGGATTTGGTAAGTTTGCTCATGTGCAAACTCTCATGATTTATATGCGGCTGGATATTTACTAACAAGGTGGTTGGGACTTGAATATATATCACACACATGCAAAGGTGAGATAAGAGAGTGTGTCATATTCAATAGACAGCCAAGTTTTTGAGACAACTCATCTACCTTATTGTGGATATCTATGGAGTCTCCAACCTCATAGATTCCACTACTACTAGGTTCATACATGGTGTATAGGGATCATAGGTATAAGAAGAAGGGAAAAAATATTTTCTCAATTGACGAAAGGATGCAGCCATAGTTCTAGATTTGTTAGCTCTAAAGGTTCGTTTAATTATAGGATCTAGGAGTTGAATTTTGGATCGTAATAAACAATATCCAAGTAAATACCCTACAATTATACTTTAGAGCAACCATAGATTTAAGTTTTTATAGAATTTTTTTATTATTTTTTTAATAAATGATAAAAAAGGATGAAAAAAATTTTAAAGATGAGAACCTAGAGAGTCCTAAATCCAAGAAATAGATTAGAGATGTTTAATTAGATTTTAATATTTTTGTTAGCAATCAAATTAAATAATTAATCATGACTAAGGATTATCGTAGATCTAGACAGCTCCTAATTGCTAAGGTCACTATCAAGTCCTTCAAGTAAAGAATCAGCCACTCAATTAGTCAGATAAGTATAAGATCGGTGGGAGTTCTCTTGTTGCTTTTCTTAGATACTAATTGTCTTGACCAGGTTAGCTAACAAAATCAATTAAGTAACTACCTTCCTTTAGGACATGATCCTTGAATCACTTACGTTAGACACCAGTCAAACTAACTAACCCTAATTCGATCCAATTTTTAGGGTTCCTTATCTTATTGAGTTAGAATTTCTAGGGCTGATGTCTAATTTATTTTAAAAAATTAAAGATTTAGGTCAATGCGGGATGTCAGTTGGTTGTTTATGGGCTAAGAAAGGATGATCAAATTTCTATCTTATTTTATTTAATTAGGTTTAGTGCCCTTAAAGTATCTTATGAAGATGAGATACAAAAAATCAAGATGTCCAAGTTAGGCAAGACAATCAAACTTAAATTAGTTAATTTCAGTTGTTAGATTTTGTAATTAGGTCTCTAATCTCCTAAATAACTTATGCAGTATCAGTATAAAATTTTTAATTTTAAATTAAATTTTTTAATTTTTAATTTTTTAATTTTTTATATTTTCTAAAGCAACTAAATTATGATTTTTGGCAATGGTGCCAAAATTTGATTGCTATCATAGGCGGTCAAAAATAAAATCTAACTCAAACTATATAGATAGAGTGAATCAGGATCATATCCTCAGGAATTATATTAATTATATTTAATTAATTTAGATTTAAATTAAAAGTAGAATAAAAATTGATTAAAAGACTATTTAATTTAATTTAAAAAATAAATTAATTAAAAGTTGGATTGCAAGTATGGAGGTGGATTTTGAGGATCTCAACTACTTTTTTGTTTGATAGCTGGTATCCTTTTTAGTATGCTTTAATTGATATCTAATCAATAAAAATATAAGTATCTTAGAGAGCACGGCCTGTATCCTTGAATCATAGTCCATCCCTTAGAGTTATATGTTAGTCTAAATTGATTTAGATATAATAAAAAGAATTAATCTAAAGATAATCTATTCCAAGAGTACAAACCATACCTGTAGATCATGGCTCGTCCAAAAGGTCATAAACTATTCTAAATCAATCTTATGCAAGAAAATAAAGACATAATAATATAATAAAGAAATTCAGTCTTTATTGCATATTAAAAAATAATATAAAAGATAAAAAATAGAAAACATAATCAAAATAAGATCATAATGATCTTCGGAGAATGAGAAAATCTAGCCAGCCATGAGGATGCTTCTCACTGATATTTTCATCTTGAAACCTGAGGTCTTTCTTCTAACAGCTTAGAACAGGGATTAAGAGTAGGATAGAAAGATTTAATGGAGAAGCAGGCTTAGAATTATGAAAGAAAAAAAGAAGAAGGAAGAAGAAAGAGAGGAGACACTACAAGAAAATAAAGTATTAGTGATAGCATTTTTGCCGTCGCTAATAATGGGTATTAGCGACGAAATTAGGGATGGCAATTTTGCCATCACTTATAACCATTTTTACTGATAGCTTTAGCGATGGAAGTCTAGCCATCGCTAATAGTTATTAGTGATGGTAGTGGCAATGGCAATGCCGTGACTATAGTTATTAGCGACAGTATTTGTGAGCTCAGGTATGGTGCTCTCAATTCTTGGAAGCAGGTGGAGAGAGAGCAAGAAGCGAATGGAACTAACCATCAAAGAGCTTCAACTAATGCTTCAATCGAATCGACCCAAATCTAGAAAGTGTATAAGGCTGACACACTAGAAGGGCATGCTCGATCCTGTCAGAGCTAGCCCGAGTAGAAGTCGAGCTAGCTCAGACCCTGAGACAGTTGGCTCAAGCAGTAGAGTAAAGAGCAGTGATTCAAGCTCTTGTTGGAGACATCACAGTCAAGCCAGCTTGATTGCTGATCGAGCTGGCTCGAGCGGCGAACAGAACAACACGTGGTTTCTATTCTGGCCTGGGATTGGGTTTAATCCTAGGGACTTAGGGCCTTGGTTTGTGAGGTCCTAAGGGGCTAACCTATGACTTGGACTAGGGATTAGTCCAATGGGTGTGTGCATGTGAGACATGGATATACATGGGCTTAGAAAGTACATCATATTAGTTTAGCTAGGAGAGTTTTTTTGGGTTGGGTCAATTTGATCAGGTATATATATACTTTGTATTGAGTTTGTAAATTAACATGAATGAAATACAAGCCCTTTTCTCCCTGAAAATTCTCTCTTCTTCTCTCATTCTCCCTCTCTTCTCCTTATCCTAGGATTTTCTAGGGTTTGATAGGATGGCCATCTATTTCCTCAGATCCTTGTTGCTATTTTCGCAATCATCAAGTAGCAAAGATAGTTTCTAATAGAGTGATATCAGGAGGATTGGGATCTAACAGTTGGTATCAGAGCCCTGGTGTTAGATCTGATGGAGGAAAGACCAAAGTTTTATCGAGATTGTGATAAGGTGCTGAACAAATTTTTTTAAACATTATTTATTCTCTTTTGTGTTTGGTTATTAAAAATTTAGTTGGAATGGCATTGAGTACCATCAAGATGGACTTTGAAAAGTTTGATGGCAAGAAAAACTTCAGCCTTTGATAGCAAAGGATGAAAGATCTACTGGTGCAGAATAAAATCTATAAGGTCTTGAGTCAAAAAAGATCGAAAAAGATTTCCATTGAGGAGTGAGAGGAACTTGAAGAGATAGCCTTTAGCACGATTCGTATGTGCCTCACTAATGAAGTTTTACCAGAAATCCACATGAAAACCACATCGAAGGGGTTTTGGCAGAAACTGGAGAGCCGTATATGGGCAAGAATATGATAAATAAGCTGTGATTAAAGAAATAGATGTACAGCTTATGAGTGTCCAAAGGAGGAGATCTAGTTTTCCATACCTAGAAGTTCAATCAAGTTTGCTCGGATGTCATGAGCCTTGATATGAAGATTGATGAGTAGGATAGAGCTCTCCTATGGTTGTGTTCACTGCCAGCAACATATGATGGTCTCATTACTACTTTGGTATATGGAAAGGAGATATTAAACTTCGAGGAATTGGTTAGAGTTCTCAAGTCTAATGAGCAACGAGAGAGGCTAGTTAAAGAAAATCCTAGTTCAGAGATGTTTTCTATGAATGAGAGGCAAGGAAGGCCTAAGAAGAGGACTCAAGATAAATCTAAGGATAAATTGAAGTCTTGAGGAAATCAAAAGGGTTTCAAATACTATAAGTATCATCAACCTAGTCATATTAGAAGAAATTACCCATTTTTAAAGAATGAAAAGGAAAATGACACTTTTAAGGATGGATTGACCAACGGGAGTGGTGCTCTATCATCTGAAGATAGTAGAGATGATATACTGATAGTATCAGATGGGGTCATAGAGTATGATAGCCACTAGATACTGGATTCAGCATGTTCCCTCATTACACTGCTCATTGAGAGTGGTTCTCATCATACGAGAGATCTGATGGAGGAAGTGTTAGTCTTGGAGATGATCATCGATGTAAAGTTGCTGGTGTTGGTACGGTCAGAGTAAGGATATATGATGGTGTCATATGAATACTAAGTAATGTGAAGGATGTACCAGAATTGAAGAAGAACTTGATATCCCTGTGTTACTTGGAAGGATAGGGGTATGCTTTCAGTTGTCAGCTAGATAGTGGGTGTTTGAGAATTTTTAAGGATTCATTAGTAGTGATGGAAGGAAGAAGACTGAGCAACAATCTATACAGGATGGAGGGCTTAGTGGTTATAGATAGTGCAGAGGTGTTTGTAGCAGCACTGAAGGAATAACTAACCTACAAGCTGTGGCACTATCATATGGGTCACTTAAGTGATAGGAAGATCATAGAGTTGAGTAGGAGATGTCTGATTCCAGCACTTAGAAAAGAAAGAGATGACCTATGTGAGCCTTGTATCCACGGCAAACAGTATAGAATTATATTTACCGATAGTACCAAGCAGAGTGAAGCTGTTTTGAAGCTAGTTCACTTGGACATATGGGGATCGACATTTGTTGCATCTCAAGGTGGAGTAAGATGTTTTGTCATCTTTATAGATGTCTTCTCCAGGAAGGTATGAGTATATCTGATTAGGAAAAAATCAGATATTTTTGCCTAGCTTAAAATTTGGAGAGCTGAGGTGGAGAAGGAGGTAGGGCAACTAGTGAAGTATTTAAGGTCTGATAATAAAGAAGAATACACCAGCCTAGCATTCAGAAGATACTATGAGGAAAATGGTATAAAACATCATTACACAGTGAAGATGACTTCTCAGCAGAATAGTATTCATAGAGAGAATGAATCGGACACTGATGGAGAAAGCCAAGAGCTTGAGGCTGCAGGCATTACCGTCCAAATCTTTTTAGGGTGATGTTCTTACTTATTCTTATTTTCTTGTTAATAGGTCTTCCCATAGAAAATTGAATGGAGGACTTTTAGAAGTTGTTTGGAGTGGGAAGAAGGTGGAGCTAGGCTACCTGAAGATGTTCGACTGTCCTGTATATACTTTGATAGAAGAAGTCGATAGGAGCAAGTTTGATCCAAAGTCACAGAAGATGGTATTCATCAGATTTTCACGATGTGTGAAGGATTTTTTGCTGTAGGATTCACAATCTTAGAGGAGTATCGTCAGTTGAAATGTGATATTTGACGAGAAGAGCATCCGGTTGAAGTTGGAAAGTGAAGATGAAGTTGTCAAGATAACACAGGATAGCATGGGACAACTCTTAGATACAAGTGATTTGCTCTCAACATCAACCTCGGATCATGTTTGTTTGAGGTGGAGTTGGGCAAGCATGGTGATGAATCTATGGAGGTTCAGCACAGAGAGCAATCTATCCTGAAAGAGGTGCAGATGTAGCCATAGGCAGCAGACTTATAGGATACTGCAAGAGGAGTGGCATTACACAAGCCGAAGTGCACTGTTCATAAATCAATGCGATATGGCATTGATGAGACTATCTCTTATGCTCTCATTACTACCAATGAAAATCCAGAGAGCTTTGAGGAGGCCATGGAAAGTCTAGATCGAAAATCATGGATGCAGGCTATGATCGAGGAGATGAAGTCTCTCAAGAAGAATCGAACATGGCAACTGGTGGATCTATCGAATGATGCTCGATCCATTGGCTCTAAATGGATTTTCATCAGAAAAGAAGCACCTTCAAAGCAAGGTGGAGTGAGGTACAAGGCTAGACTGGTAGCTAAAAGATACTCACAGAGAGAAGAGATTGATTACTCAGAGATCTTCTCTCTAGTTGTCAGACATACATTTATTAGGGTGATATTGAGCATAGTTGCTGCTCATAACTTGGAGCTAGAATAAATAGATGTTAAGACAGCATTCATCCATGGGGATTTGGAGGAGAACATATACATGGAGCAGCCACAGGGCTTCAGGGAGCTTGGATCAGAGGGAGAGATCTGTTTACTGAAGAAATTACTGTATGGGTTGAAGTAGTCTCCTAGATAGTGGTACAAGTAATTTGACATATATGTGAGAAGTATTGGCCTTTTTAGGTATGATCATGATCCATATGTATATGTGAGGTCTCTGAAAGATAGATCTTGGTTATACCTACTCTTGTATATAGATGACATGCTGGTAGCATCTAAGAGCAAGAAGGTTGTGCAGGAGTTGAAAGGAGCTTTGTCTTAGTTTGAGATGAAGGACTTGGGGCATGTGAAGAAGATCCTAGATATGGAAATTTTCAAAAATAGAACCAAGAGGCTGCCACATCTATCTTAGAAAAGATATATCAAGAAGATCTTAGAGAGATTTAGAATGAAGAAGGTCAAACTGGCAGAGCCGCCACTTACCGAGCATGTTAGACTCTCTAAGACCATGTCATCATAGACTGAGATGGAGGTTCAAGGGATGAAAAAGGTTCCATATACTTCTAGTGTGAGAAGCATTATATACTCTATGGTATGCTGCAGGCTGGACTTAGCCCATGCAGTGAGTTAAGTAAGCAGATTTATGGCTCAGCCTAGTAGAGAGTACTGGAGAGCACTGAAGGATATCTTCAGATACTTGATAAGTTCAGTTGGGATTGGCATTTGCTATGGTTAGCGGAAAGGTGCTGAGGAACATCCTAACATATCCAGGGAGGCTCTAGGGCTAATAGAGGAATTTGTGGATGTAGATTTTAGTGGAGATGTGGACACTCGACGTTCAACGATAGATTTTGTATTCAGCCAGTATGGAGGTCCAATCTCATGGAGATCATGCTTGCAATCGATTACAACCTTATCTATTATCGAAGTAGAGTACATTGGCATCACAGAGGCAGCGAAGGAAGCTCTATGGCTGAAGAGCTTGGCGTTGGAGATGAGATTTCCATAGGATGTAGTTCGAAAGCATTGTGATAGCCAGAGTGCTTTGTTGCTCGCACAGAACTCTATGTATCATGCGAGGATCAAGCATATTGATATCAGATACCACCAAATTAGAGAGTTAGTGGAGGATGGTGAAGTGGAGCTGGTGAAGGTTTACATCAAAAAAAATCCAACTGATGTGCTTATAAAGGTACTTCCATGAAATAGTTTTCATAATTGTATGGTACTGATAGGGCTGATGGATAGAGCTGAATTCAAAAGAACTTGGAAGCACCAAGGTGGAGATTGTGAGCATAGGTATGGTGCTCTCAAGTCTTGAAAGTAGGTGGCGAGAGAGCAAGGAGTGAATGGAACCAACCATCAAAGAGCTTTAGCTAATGCTTTATCGAGCTGGCCCAAATCTTGAGAGAGCCGGCTCGAGCAGAAGTCCAGAAAGTGTATTAGGTTGACACACTAGAAGGACAAACTCGATTCTTGTCAGAGCCAGCTTGAGTAGAAGTCGAGCCGGCTCGAGTAGCAGAGCAGAGAGCGGTGATTCGGGCTCTCACAGGAGACATCATATTCGAGCCGGCTCGACTGCTGACCGAGCCAGCTCAAGCGGTGAACAAAACATGACGTGGTTTCTATTCTGGGTTGGGATTCGGTTTAATCCTAGAGACTAAGGGCCTTAGTTTGTGAGGTCCAAAATGGCTAACCTATGACTTGGACTAGGGATTAGTCCAATGGATATGTGCATATGAGACATGGGTGTACTTGGGTTTGTAAAGTACATCACATTAGGTTAGCTAGGGGAGTTTTTTGGATTGGGTCAATTTGATCAGGTATATATATACTCTGTATTGAGTTTGTAAATTAACACGAATGAAATACAAGCCCTTTTCTTCCTGAAAATTCTCTCTTCCTCTCTCATTCTCCCTCTTTTCTCCTCATCCTAGGGTTTGCTAGGGTTTGATAGGATGGCCATCTATTTTCTTGGATCCTTGTTGGTATTTCTGCAATCATCAAGTAGCAAGGATAGTTTCCAGTAGAGCGAAATTAGGAGGATTGGGATCTAATAGTATTAGCAACGGCTATTTGACGTTGCTAATACTAAGTAATTTTATTTTTTAATTAGATTTTATTATTATTATTGATGGTAGATAATTATTAGCGATAGTATTTTATCATCGCTAATAAAAAATAATTTTATTTTTTTAAATTAAATTTTATTATTATTAGCGATGACACATACTTATTAGTGATGGCATTTTGTTGTTGCTAATAATCTTTTTACCAATGGCATATAGTGACCAAATAATCTACCATTGTAGAAACTAAAAAAATTATTAGCGATGGCAAGTTTGGCTTTAGCAATGGCAATATGCATCACTAGTACAAATTATTTTTTATATTAGTTCTGATATTATTAGCAATGGAAGATTATTATTAGTGACACCAAAAGATCATCGCTAATACTAAGATAATTTTTTTTAATTTAGTTATAGGATTATTAGCGATGGAAAATCATTATTAGCGATAGGTTTTGCCATCACTAATAAACTTTTTGTACCAGCTATTAGTGATGGTTGATTCACCATCGCTAATAATGCTTTTTTCCGACAGTATTAGCGACTGAAAAATAAGCCATTAAAAAAATAATTTTTTTATTTATTATAATTATTAGTGATGATGGAAAGAATGTTAGCAACGATGAAAGCCGATGCTAATGATCATTAGCGATGGCGATATTAACAATAGAAATCTTCATTACAATTTTTTTTATTTATTAAATTTATTAGCGATGGCACAAGAAGTATTAGAGATGGCAAATGCTGTCGCTAATATTCTTTAGCGATGGCATTACTAGCGACAAAAATAGCAGTTGCAAATAATAGTTTTTTTTATTTATCATAATTATTAGCATTTATGATGGCAAATTAGCAATGGATATTGCCATTATAAAAAAAAATTATTTATTAAATTTATTAGCAATGGCAAAAAAAGTATTAGTGATCAGAGTTATCATCGCTAATAATCATTAGCGATGGCACTATTTCCAATGGAGTTGCCATCATAAAAAAATTATATTTTTTTTATTTTTTTAAATATATTATAATTTTAGAATTTAAAATTAATCTTTATCATTAATTATCTAAATAATTATCGTTAGAGTATCGTCACAAAAAACCATCTCGATCCAATAGTCCTAGCTATGTCGATCAATAAAATTTAATTTTGACGGTCATGAACGACCGCATAATGATCTAATAGATAAAGACTATTGATGGATTCAAAAATTTATAATGATAATCTTGATGATATTTATAGGATATTATCAAAATTTTACTTCAATCGAATATCATTATCATGGTCAATTTAGTATGGGATTATTTTGATAGTTAAAAAAATGAGTGATCAAAAGGCCAAATGGCATTCGATCAAGATAATTTTTTAGATAAATGATCCTTACTACTATTTTAATCATTTGTACAATGGCGATCATAAAATTCAAATTACGTATATGAACGATCCAAAATAATATATCTTTTGATACTCATTCTTAAAGTCCTTAAGTAATATACTTGTACTTTTGTAAGATCTACTTAACGTAGATGGTTTATATATGTATGATTTAAATTTTATGATCATCACCGGATAAATGATTAAAGTAGTAGCAAAGATCATTTATTTATAAAATCTTCTTAATTGAACGCTATTTGGTCTTTTGATCATTTATTTGTTATTTAACGATCAAAATCATGCTGTGCTAAATTGACCATGATAGTAATGTCCAATTGAAGTAAAATTTTGATCAAAATTATTATTATAAATTTTTGGATCCATCGATGGTCTCTATCTATCAGATCATCAAGCAATTATTTGTGGCCATCAAAATTAAATTTTATTGATCGATATAGCTAGGGCTATCGGATCAAGGCGATCTTTTGTGATGATACTCTAACGATAATTATTTAGATAATGAATAGTGAAGATGGACTTTTAAAATTATATCATATTCAAAAAAATAAAAAATATTAATAATAAATTTTTTATCGATGACATTAGCGACAGCAAGTTTGCTGTCGCTAATAAAAATTATGAAAAAAATTTAATTATCTAATAAAAGTACTAGCGATAGATTTTTATTTTCAACGATGAAGTCCATCGCTAATGCTTTTATTGATGACATTAGTGATGGTAAGTTTGCCATCGCTAATAGTCTATAATTTCAAAATAATTGAGGCAAAAAAATTTTGCTCTCACGCTCATTCTCTCTTGTTCTCGCCCCTCATCCTCCTCTCATCGACATCCAAACCTCCTCACCCCCCAACCCTCCTTTTCTCCTTCCCCATCTCATTCCTCCGACGTCCCGCGATCGAGCTCTCCCTCTCCTCCCTTCTTCTGTCTCACCACCGTCGGTGCCCTCCCTCCCCTCATTTCCTCCATCCTGCCACCGTCAGTGCCTTCCCTCTCCTCCATCCCGCCAGCATCGGAGCCCTCCTCTCCTCCCTTTCTCCATCCCAACACCGCTGGAGCCCTCCCTCTCCTCCATCCCACCACCGCCAGAGCCCTTCCCCTCCTTCCTTCCTCTATCTTGCCACCGTTGGAGCCCTCCCTCTCCTCTATCTTGCCACTGCCGACATCGGCATAGCCCTCCCTCTCCTTTGTCCCCCACTACCAGAGCCCTCTCTCTCCTTCCTCCATCCCAACACCATCGGAGCCCTCCCTCCCCTTCTTTCCTCTATCCTGACACCATTGGAGCCCACTCTCCCATTGCCGGTCAACCCCCGCATGGTGGCTTGTGGCCCCCTCTTGGCTTCCGATCTACGGTGCGTCCCCTCTTGCTCCGTCAGTCCTTCCCAAGCTTGTCCGAGAACTCTCCTCTTCCAGCCCGTCACTCCCTTCCAGCAGAAAGGTAAATTTGTGAATTTTTTTTTGTTAAGCATGTTTTGTATTTGGACTCGGATTGTTCATTCGATTTTAACCGAACCAAGCCAACCCAACCTAAAAATTGAATAATAGAAAAATAAAAATTAAAAACCAACCCAAATAAGAAAGGAACTGAGCCAAGAATTTTGATTTAGTTTGATTTGATTTTTTTAATTTTTTTTTATAATTTTATCCATTTTTATTTATCTATTTTTGATAAAACATATTTAAATAATTATTATCGATTCATTATTGGTTTGTTATATTATATTTAATTAAAATTAGAATCTGTTAAATTTGTTGATTGATAATTTCTTACATTAAAAATCAATAATTGATAACTAATGGTACATTGATAATTGATAAATCATAAGTCAATAATATTCAATCATAAAATTGGTCGCTAAATTATTAGTGATCAATTTTTGATTTTTAGCGATTGAAATTTTAGCCACTAAAATCCTATTTTCTTGTAGTGATTTCCATTCCATCCATTTTTTTTGATTTATTTAATTATTCATCATACTTTATATTTTCTCATTATTTTTTTTTAAAATTTTAACTTTTCTTTTCTTGTATAGAGCTGAGATAGTATCATCATCGAAGAAAAAAATGCATATTAGATAATTTAATATTAAATAACTTATTTTTTTACTATAATAATTATTTTATTTAATTATGATATGTATGTAGGATTATAACATGAAAATATGATATTTATTTTTTAATTTTTAGTACAAGCAAAGAAAAGAGTTATGAAAAAATTAATCAATGTATAAGTTTCTAAAATAATATTATATATCATATATCAGAACCCATGGCTGTATCATCAATTGGACTCATTGTTCCAGCCATCACATTAGGTAATTCTATTAGTAAACTCTTTTGTTTGTTTTAAGTTTTTATATTTAAAAGCTTCACATATTTAGGCTAAGTTTGAGTCGAAAAAAGAAATTTAGAAGCTAAAAATTCAATCTAATCATCTAATTGATGGACCGAAGATATCTATAATTCTGTATCATCAAATTAAACATGTAGGAATAATCTATTTGAGAATTGAAGAAGGATATCAAAAGATATATCTCTGCATCGAAAGATACGTCTCTATATCAAAATTTATGAATAATATTTTATTTTTCTTCATTTCATGATGCTTGGATATCTAGCTCTCATCCTTCAGCTGCTGGAGATAAGCAGGAGGATGAGGAGAATGTTACATGATTTTTTTTTGATTTATATATGATTTTAATACATCATTATTCTATGTGCTCTAGTGGAGCAGCGAGGAGTATGTTGGTAGATGGTAGAGGGCCCGGTAGAATTGGTCTACCCAACAAGATCCGATCAGACACATGGGTGGCTCCATCAGCATACATATTGTAGCTGATAGACTGTTAAAAAATCTATACTAAAACTCTTCACTAAAATTATAAAAATTATATATATATTTTAATTAATTTAATTTTATTATTTACTTACTATAGATACAATAATTGGATCATCCACCATGCTAGCTATAGTTGTGGAAGGCCACACATCGATCTAGAAGGACTAATGATTATTTAGATTCTAGATCACGATAGATCATGATAAAAATTTTAAACTATATTTATTAATTTATTACATGATCTGATATGTATTTTAGAACTAATATATTTTTAAACTATGTAGGCAGATTACATGAAGTACGTCGTTGCATAGTATGGTGATGATCCTTCCACTTAGCCCACCCTTGACTTTAAGGGGTGGCTCAGGATCACCGGAGGGGTGAGTAGGAGTCGGGTCATATAATTTAGCCATAGCTTTGACCCTCTAGCGACTATCCTCTTTGGCATCCTCACAGGCCTCGACGTCCCAGATTTGGAGCGATGCCTACGTGGATGAGGACGTGTAGAAGCTTTTGAGCCAGCGACCTTAAAGCATCCGATATGGCATCCATGATGTGGTCATGGAGGATCTTCAGGATTCATGACTGAGCAACTAGCTAAACTCATTATTTTAGCCATCTCATTAGATAATTCTATCAGTAAATTTTTTTATTTGTTTTAAGTTTTCATATTTAGAAGCTTCACATATTTAGACTAGGCTTGAGTCGAAAAAGAAAATCTAAAGGCTACAAATTTAATCTAACCATCCAATTGATGGGCCAGAGGTGTCTATAGTTTTGAATCAAAGAATGGAATGTGTAGGAATAATCTGTTCAAGAATCGGAGGAGAGTATTAAAAGATATATCTCCATATTAGAAGATATGCTTCTGTATCGAAACTTATGAATAATATTTTATTTTTTTTCATTTCAGAATGCTGGGATATCCAACTCTCATCCACCAGTTGCTGATGATGAGCAAAAGAACAAGAAGGATGGTGGCGAGTAGAACTGAATGAAATTTTTTATTTGATCTTGGATTGAGATTAATCTAAGGAGTCTTAAGATCTAGTCCAATAAGGTCTTAAGGAGGCTAGCTCATGTATGGATTGGATTTAGATCGAGGGGATGAGAGTATGGGAGATATGGATGTACATGGGCTCTGTGAGTGCTTTCATGTATTGAGTTAGCCTAAAAATATTTTTCAGCTAGGGTCTAGATTTATTAGGATTTATGTGGTATAACAGAAATCCTAGGATATAAACCCATGTATTGTATATTTTACGAGTAGAATCAATACAAAGCTTTTCCTCCTAAACTCTCTTCACTTCTCTTTGTGGTTCCAACTTTAAGCCCTAGGTGATGGCCATCTACTTTGTTCTTCTTCAGGTTTCTGGATTAACACCCAGATTCCATACAAAAGATCGGATCTATGGCTGTGATTTCGAGCAATCGTAAGAGCAACAATTGGTTTTGGAGTGGTGCCATCTACTACAATAATTAGTATCAGAGCTAACTATCCTCAATAATTTGGTATCAGAGCTGTCGAATGTTATAATAATTTGGTATTAGAGCCTGGTTGAACATGAAGGAGGAAGAAGATCAGGTTTCAGTAGAGATTAGTGATGAGGTTCAGATCTAAGATTTTCTCTAGGCTTTATTAGGAAGGAAGAGATCATAGGGCTACTGTCCACCATCCCTAGTCTAGGTAATTTTTAGATCTATCTATTTATTATTTTTGATTTGGTTCGATTATGAAGAACAATGAATTGAAGGTAAGATTTTAGAAGTTTGATGAAAAGAAAAGTTTCACGATATGAAAAGTTAGAATGGAGGATTTGCTGGTTTAGATGGGGCTGAATTTGACCTTGGAATATAGGCTGGAGGAGATGACAGATAAGGTATGAGTGTCCTTGGAGAAAAGGGTATATGCTACGATTAGATCTTGTCTAGTAGATGAGGTGCTATATGGTATGTTGGAGAAGAGAACATCCAAGCATTTGTAGTCGAGGTTACACCAGTTATACTTGAAAAAGAACATGTGCAACAAGTTGATATTGAAGAAGCAACTGTACAGCCTTTGAATACAGGAGGATGAGGATGTTATGGGATATATTTAGTGGTTCGATCGGATGATCATGAATTTGCTCAACATTAGGATAGATCTCGAAGAGGAGGATAAAAGTTTATTGCTACTATGTTCACTACCTGAGAGCTTTGATTAGTTGGTGATGACATTGCTGTATGATAAGGAGACATTGATGTATGGAAAGATCATATCAGTACTAAGATCCAACAAGCAGTAGGAATAAATGATTAAGAGGGAAGTCTTTCAGAAGGGTCTCATGGTGTCAGAGAGGCCCAGGAAAGGAAAGAAGAAGGATAAGTGAAGCGGCAGCAGAGGTCCAAGAGATGCTTCAAGTGTGGTGAAGCTGGGCACTTTAAATGAGAATATCTACTTTGGAAGAAGTGCAAGAAAAGAGAAAAGTCTGATTCCATTAATTCAGTCATTGAGAGTATAGAGTCGAATGAGCTCTTGATAGTCTCGAAGGAGCCTGCTGGGTGCGGTGTATCCAAGATGGCTTCAGATGGGTCTGTGGAGTGCTGAGGGTTTGAAGGAACAGCGATGGTGTCCAAGGTTTAGCAGCAGGCCCAGTAGTGCAGCATTGGATGGTTGGTCTTAGAGAACTCAGTTACAGAGTTGGCTTCTATAGCATCAAGGAGACTTTGATTTCAGGTGGAGCATCGGGCATAGGTGTTTTCACCGATGGAGAGAGATGTGACACGAGTTTAGAGTAGAGGAGTACAGGAGGATCAATATTCTAGCACCAATACTGGAGATGCACAGTTTCAAGTGAAGCAGCACGTGCGGAAGGATAGACGATATTCTGAGAAGACTATATCAAGATATATAGCGAGCGCCGGCATAGGATTATTGTAGATTCTCTAAAATAGTTTAGGACAAATGGTGCAATTGCTAAGCAGAAGGGTGCTTATAATTTTTAAGGTGGTGCAAAGAAGCAAGTCAAGATCTTCAATGGTGGAGGCGGTCATCCCAAAGACCTCAAAAGGAGCTCAGCAGTTGAAGAAGAACGATGGTGGCAAGGTGTGCACAAAGAGCTGTCAGGACATGCTATGATAGCAAGAATATGTAAGGGGACATTGCCAGGTGTGCCAAGGCTTGGGCACACCAAGGTGGAGATTATAGATGGTGTGATACTCCTAAGCCTTGGAAGGTCACAGGGGGAGCCAGGATGTTGGCTCCAGAAAGACTAGGATAGGTATAGTCCTAGAGCTAGAATAGGAGCTGCTCTAGGATGGAGGTGGTGTAGCCCTCCACAGACTCAAGGTTCAGGTGTGAGAATCTTGAGAGGCTTGGCAGATGCTCTAGAGATCTAGGATGCAAGAGACCAGAGCCAGGAGAAGAATCAACCAAGATAAGGGATTGACATACAGGTGGGCTAACTTGGATACACAGTCCATCTAGCTCTGGGCGAATTTGCCTTGAGTCGACTCTCTCAGGTAGATAGAAGAAAGGGCTCAGACGAGATGCAATTGAGCCAGCTCGACTTCTGAAGGAGCCAGCTCAAAGGTAGCGAACAGAACTGGATAGAATTTTCTATTTGGTCTTGGATTGAGATTAATCCATGGATTTTAAGTCCTAGTCCAATAAGATGTTAAGAGTCTAACTCATGTATGGATCGAATTTAGATCCAGAGGATGGAAGCATGCTACAAGAAAAGTCATACACACACCTATGCTTTTTGGTCACGTAAAGTACATACATGGCTAAAAGAAAAAAAAAGATTGTATATACCCACGTTTGTCAAATATGATAATGTTATAATTAATTTTAACTTACATTTCAATAATTAAATGTGAGTAAATCAAATTTGCTAATGGATAAATATGGATAACTCAAATTTGCTAAAAAATATACTATGTATTGATGAAAAGTGACTAGTGCCAAGAGATATAAATTAATTTAGCCATATTTTAAAAAAAATGCTAAAAAAATAGATCTTATCCTACATTTATGATAAAACATTGGATATAAATTTTTCAACAATATTAATTTAGCCCTATTTTCTAAAAAGTACTAAAAATTAGATCTTACCCTGTATTTATGATAAAATACTAGATATAAGTTTTTCTATGATATTAATTTAATCATATTTTAGAAAAATATTAAAAAATTAGATCTTATCTTGCATTTATGATAAAATACTGCAGATAAGTTCATAGATATTATTGCTTAATAGATTAATAAATAAGAAATACTATAGTTAATTAATAGAAAATTAAAATGATGGCTATAAGTGTATATCAATATTTGCCAATCTTAAAAATATATGCGCTTAAAAAAATTTTATATCTCCACTCCTACTTTTAATTAGTATTTCATTTAATCTAACCAAAAAATTAATGAAATCAATTAAATAAATTTCTTTTGGGTACTTGGTCCGTCTTGAACTCTAATATGACCCATTTAGCAATACCATATAGGGCTTGGGATGGGTTTGAAATTTGCCCATTAGGTACCTGCCATCCAAATTAGATTATACATATTTTATAGATTTTTAAGAAAATATAATATATATTCTATAAAAATATATGTTGGCTTAACTTCTATCTTAACCACTAAGCAAAAATTCTTATTTATTTTAAAGTTGACCCATAAAATATTAATACCTATCTAAACTCTTACATACGACCACCCAACATAAAAAAAAAATAAAAAAAAAAAAAAAAAAAAAATACCATCGTCTAAACTTTTCTATTCGGCCACACACCTGATTGGCGACTGAAAAAATAGAAAAAATTAGAAAAAATCAATGGAAACAAAGAAAAGACCCCAAAAAATTGAAAGGTAAGACCTTTTCTGATCATTCTTTGTCCTTTTCTTTTAGCCTTTTTTTTTTTCCATTCTCTTTTCGAAAGTTTGTGTGGAAGGAGAGTACCTGAGGGAGATCGGAGGGCTTTCTTAGTTTTTGATTGGGGGTGTTTTTCTTGAGATTTTGTGCAAGTTGTGGTGGTTTGAGTTGTTCCTTTGCATTTTGAGCGATTAATCTTGGTAGAAGCATGACATTTTTTAGGGGATTTGGGGATTTTTGATCAAAAGGATTCCCTTCGAGGCTGAAGAGGGAGAGGATCAGGATTCCCTTCACTGCCGCCTCCTCTCTATCAAAATGGCAACTATTCCTGGACCACTTATCCAGGAGATTGTGAAGAGAAACAATGCTTTTCTGGTTAAGCAATTTGGTGATGGCAATGCCATGGTGTAGTTTAGCAAAGAGCCGAACGATCTCTACAATGTGAATTCCTACAAGCACACTAGGTTGGCGAACAAGAAGACTGTGTCCATTCAGCAAGGAGGAAAGGATCTCTCTGTGGTTCTTGCAACCAGTAAGATAGAAGAAGAACAAACCTGGCAATCTGTACAATAGGTCGGTCATGAAGAAAGAGTTCCGGAAGATGTCAAAGGCAACCAGTCAAGAACCAGGTGACCGACAACTACTACAGGCTTGATTTGACCAAAGCAGCTCTTGCAAGGCTCAATACCGTACATCGCAGCCTCAAGGTTGCCAAGTCTAGAGTGAAGAAGAGGAACAAGCAGGCTGTTAAAGTAAAATACTAGGTTTCTGGATGGTGTTCCAGTTGTCCTGGTTGGCTGTTCTTCAACTGTTTCTTTTTCTTCTTCAAAGTTTGAAGGCTTCTCAAGTAGAATCATGAAACTATTTTCCTATTTTTCATTTTCAATTTTACCTTTAAGTTTTCTGGCAGATTAGTTTAATTTGAGATGCTTTATCTGCTTTGGCTGGTTATCAGTCTGAAGCAATGTGATGGTTAGATGATTTTAAGCCCTTCACATTTTTATAGACATCCACCTAATTATTTGGTACATCTATTTAACATGAAGATATGGGGTGGAATATTATGCTTTACATTCACTATATCAAAAAAAAAAAAAAAAAAAAAAAAAAAAAAAATCTTCATTGGCTGCCAAATTTTCAATTTATGAGAGTTCTATTCTCATGATAAAATGAATATGACACCAAATCCATGGTGTGAGACTTGCGCTAGGCTAAGTTCCACCTTTCTGAACGGTCATGTGGATGCATGAACAAAGTCTTTCTCATGCTATTCAACTCCAACAGCCAAATGCGTGTCCTTTTTCTTATCTGTTTGCAGGTTAGCATACATTCAGTTGATTTTACTTAATTTTTTCATTAGCTTTACTTAAATTATTTCAGAACTATATTTCTTTTTAATCCTTTAAGCATAAAGCATAAGGATGACTCCACTCTTTAATTGAAAAACATGGTTGATGAATTTGAACTGATGGTAACTGATTCTATGGTGATGTGTGTGCCATTTCAAATTTTTGTTTATCCATTGTTTATTGACATCAGATTTGGTCTTATATCAGAATATTATATATAATTTTTTACCAGCTCTCTTACGAGCTCCTTATGATTCTTATGATTGTCATCCAGATTTCATCTTCTACAAGAATTTGATAAGGGGAAGAGAAGCTATTATCGATATTTGGTGGGCCACAATAGATGGAGGAGGAAAACCAATTCTGATGTCACTTCCAATGGAAGTTCCATAATTCATGATCGATCTAGGATTTATGTATTGATTAGTCTACTAAGAATTCACTCCAATTTGCACTATAATAGCTAAACCCTTTTCTATGCTACATATTTAACATCCCTTTCTTTTGGATTTAATGTCTTTATTTCTTTCAGTGTAGCTTCTATATTCTTTTTGCTAGTTCTGAGTTAATTACTCTGGGTTCTCCATAGTTGTTAATGGTTTTTGTTATTCTTGTGAAAATATCTATCATGGTTGTGTGCTTGGCATGGCTGTGGGTTCGAAGGCAAAGGATATGTTTGGCCCCTCTTCAAGCCAAGGTTGTAGCTTGTGTTGTAAAAAGGATTAGAAACTGGATATACTGAATTGAAAAGGTGTCCTTAGTTGTACTTGAGATATTGAAAAGGTGATATTGATTTCTATATCAACTATGATTTGGCACATATTATTATAATATATTAATAATATTATTTTTTATTTTAGAAGAAGTATGATGTGGGAGATGAGCACTATAATTCTACAATGAAAACTTTAATAGAAAAAAGAAGAGGGATAAACTACCATTTAAGAAAGAAGCACTTTACATATAATTATAATAAGAATAGGAAAAGAAAATGTGAAATATCTAAGAATGTCGCAGAAGCTCACTAGAAGAAAGCTACAACAGTTGGTCTATTCTACAACGCTAGGTATATAGAAATTATTAAGATCAATTTTTTGTAGAATAATTGAGGTTGTTCTTAAATTTTGATATATATGAAATAATGGCAGAAAAGAGCAGATATCAACATTGACTACAAGAAGAAGTACAAGTATCCCTATTGTGTGGGAATAAGGAGCTTCGTGCAAATTAATCACCTATAGGTAAAACCTATCTAAATTTCTTTAAGTCAAGATGTTGATGGGTAAGAGTTTAGGAGATGTGTTTTGTGAGGTTTTTATTTTTTATACAACTGAAGCTGATGCTCTATTACTTGTAAAGAACAAAAGTCAAATTTTAATGAAACATGCTGTGGGCACTCACATTGTTTGGTAGAAAGATTATGTATGTATCTATCTATATATATATTTAATAGTGACTTAAGCTCTAATATATATATATATATTTCTTTTGCAGATTCAAGCCGAGGATATGATGGATGGTGCCAATGAAAGATAGAGATTGTCTTGCTGATGGCTTAATAGGTTGATGAACTCTCATATATTGCAAAGTTAATTTTTTGGTGTCATCAATTCAAGTTATTTTATTCTTTTTTTTAGTGTAGCAAAAATGAACTTAGGACTTATGTATAAAGCGCAGCAGATCAGCTGGAACTTGTTTATTCCATATTTTGAGTTCTTGTGTTTACGTTCTTTTATATTCAAAAATTTGATAGTGTATGGTCTTATTCTTTGGATTTTGATGAAACTAAAAAAGATTGTTGGGATAATTTTTTGAGACTACCACTATGTATGTTCAGTTCTCTTTAATATAATGGTGAAGATTTTCTTATTTATAGTTGTTTCATCTCTTTAAAGTTACTAATTTTTATATATTATTTAATGATACATGATACTTAAATAAGTTATCAATGCATCATTTTTATTTTTATTTATTATTACAAGTGATCCATGCTTTAAAATCGAACAGGATAGTAATGTCTAAAAGTTAATTAGATATCCATATTTTATTATTGATAGTAGATGTCCATTTATATCCATCCTTTAGTAACTTTCATGAATTTTTATTCATGTGTATTTAGTTATCCATGTTTAATAAAGAAAGGTGTACACTAGGTCTATATTCACGTATACACTCTCACCTACGTTAAATGTTATATGGGTAAAATAGAGATATACATACGAAAGAAACAATGTGAGTATAAGCTACACCTACGTCGGACATACCCACATTTAACTAATCATGTGTACCAATGTAGGTGTAGGCATATTCCCATGTTTTTTAGATCTTTATCTATGTATTTTTCACGTGGATGTATCTTAGTTTTCTTGTCGCATGATGTACATGGGTTTGGTGAGTGCTTTCATGTATTAGGTTAACCTAGGAGAGTTTTTCAGCTGGGGTCTGAGTTTATTAGGATTTATGTGGTATAACAAAAATTCTAGGATATAAACTTAGGTATTGTATCTTTTACAAGGAGTGAAATCAATACAGAGCTTTTCTTCCTAAACTCTCTTCTCTTCTCTCTCTGGTTCCAACTTTAAGCCTTAGGTGCTGGCCATCTATTTTATTCTTCTTTAGGTTTGTGAATTAACACCCAGGTTCTACGCAAGAGATCGGATCTATGGCTGTGGTTTCGAGTAGTCGTAGGAGCAATAGTTAGTTTTGAAGTGGTGCCACATGCTATAATAATTAGTATCAGAGCCAACTATCCTTAATAATTTAGTATCAGAGCTACTGAACGTTACAACATTTATATCGACAATCATCTTTTTTGCAAAATATACAAAGAAGTATCAAGTTCTTAATTAATAAAAATTAATTAAATATAATTTTGTGCTTCAATGGCTTAAATTAAATGTTTATCACTTATCAAATATGATTCAATTAGACTTTGAATCCAAGTCCTACTTAGATTATAAAATCTAATTAGCCTCAAATTAAGTCAAATCTACTTAAATTAAATCTAATTTAAATCAATTAGAACTTGATCTATGATTTCATTTGAATTCAATTCGAACGTGATTCAAATTCAATTCAAAATTCTGTCAAACCTAATTCAATTAGACTTTGAATCCAAGTTCTAGATGGATTATAAAATCTAATTAGTCTCAAATTAGATCAAAATAAATAAAATTAAATTTAATATAAATTAATTAGAATTTTTTTTTTTAATTTGGGTTCAGTTCAAATTCAATTTGAACCAAATTCGAATCTAATTCAAATTAGATTTGAATCTAATTCAATTAAACTTTGAATTCAAGTCTTAATTGGATTATAAAATCTAATTTTCTCAAATTAAGTTTAGTCTAATTAAATTTAATTTGATTTAAATCAATTAGATAAAATAATTTTTAATTTAGATTTAATTCGAATCCAATTTGAATCTAATTCAAAATTCTGTCAAACCTAATTCAATTAGACTTTAAATCCAAGTCTTACTTGAAATATTAAAATCCATTAGCCTCAAATTAAGTCAAGCCTAATTAAATTAAAATCTAATTTAAATTAATTAGAACTTGATACATAAATAAATTAAGCCCAAAAATTTACTAAAATTTAATATTAATTTTTAACCACCCCAAAAACTATCTAGAAGAAAATTTAATATTAAAATGTAATTTTAAAAAAATTATGATTATTAGCGATGGCTTTAATGATGGAGATCTTGCCGTCGCTAATAACTTTAAAAAAATATTATTTTAAAATATAATTATTAGTGATGGTAATTAATTATCGATAGTATTTTGCTATCACTAATAATTTTTTAAGTATTAGTAATGTGGAAATATTATTAGTGATGGTAATTTGCCATTGCTAAAAACCTTTCCATCCTCCTTTTCCTTTGCCCTATCATGCACCCTCATTTTCTATCACTCCCTCGCCCACTGTCTGCTCATTTTCCCAACCCCCTCTCCCACACCCTTCGATCCCCTTGCCATGCCCTCTCTCCCTTGGTCGGTGGCCTCCCCCCAATTGCCTCCCCTCGACTGCATCTGACCCATCTTTCTGAGTTGTTAACTTCCTCCCACCTCCTTGAGCCCTTGGTCGCCTCCCACCGATTGCACCTGGCCTACCTCCTCGAGCCCTCGGCTACGAGCTTTTGCCTCCTCCCTCCTCTTTGAAAACCCAACCCACCTCCCCTTGGCCTGCATCTTCGCAACCACCTCTTTGAGCCCCCGACCTCCTCCCCTAGCTACACCCAGCCTGCCTCCCTCGACACCTCCCACTCCTGCTGCCTCCTTAGCTCCCCTAGCTCCTCCCCCCTCTGCTTCATCGTAGCCCCCCCAACTCGGCCGTCTCCCACATCCCCTTGGCCTACCTCCTCCAGCCGCCTCTCTACGTCGCTTCCCGAGATGCTGCCTTCCTACCTCCACGGCCACCCCCACCTCTCAGTTGCCTCCCCCGGCTCGTCTCTCCCGCCGCCCCTCAGTCCCAGCTGCTCCACTCTCGACCCATCCATTCCCCACCGGCAACCTAGTCGCCATCAGCCCCTCCCGAGCCCCAGCCTCCGTCCCTCGGCTACACCCATCCTACCTCTCTAAGCTCCTGGCTACCTCCCACCTCCCCCTAGCCCATCCCTGTGGCCTCATTTTCATGGCCTCGCCCCGCCACCCCCAACCCACGGCCCTGAACTTGCAATCCCTACCCCCTGACCCGACCTCGAGCATCTATCCATGGCCTCATCTCCAAGCCTCAGTCTCTGCTCACCAGCCTATGCCTCCTCGCACCTCAATACCTGCACGCTAGCACATCCCTCAGTCCTGTACCATAGCCTACCCTCTGTTGTGAGTATTAGCGATAATATTAGCAACAACAAATACCATCACTAAAAGTTAATTTTTTATTTAAATTATGTTAATTAAGTATAATAAATATTAAAAATTAATTAATTAAATATTAATTTAATTAGAAGTAGTACGAGACTTAAGTCTTGACATGTAGAGCGCTCAAACTAAGGAAAGTTTCGAGCAGCATTACAAATATGAGGTCGAGACGTACTTTGCATGCTTGGGTCTCGACATGCAAAGTGCTTGAATCGAGAAAAGGTTCAAGCAGCATTATAAATATGAGATTGAGATATACCCTGCATGCTTGGATCTTGATATATAGAGCACTCGAATTGAGGAAAGGTCTGGGTAGTATTGCAAACACGGGACTGAGACGTGCCCTACGTGCTCGGATCTCGGCATGCAGAGTGCTCGAACTGAGAAAAGATCTGGACAGCATTTTAAACATAGAGCTAGGGCATGCCTTGCGCACTTTGGCCTCGGGTTCCAACTGGTATGCAAGGTAACCAGCCCTTGCGCACCCTGGCATGCCCTACGCAATCAGACCGATGGTGTTAATTTTTTAAAAAATAAATTTAAAATAATAATATTTAAATTAATTAGTTTTAAATTTTTTGGTTGGACTTCAGGATGGGATTTGCTTGGATGCTATTCCAGTGTGCTCGTCCGACCTAGTCGTCTAGCATGCTCCAAGTCTACATAAGCAGGATGTGCATCTTGATCGTCCCTATTTACAATGATATCCCTTACTTTTGTGATTATGCTTTTGAAAATGCTATACTCTTAGTTCAACAGGATGAGCTCATTGTCTTTGTAAGAGATGTATCAATAGAAAAATGCTTGATAGGGATACAATAGTTGCCTATTTATATAGGAGTAGATTTATGCCTAACTATAAGCTTTGGTACCTATATGGGGATCAAGACATGGAAGACAATTGTAAGGGCTTCGGAGGCTCTACTTGTCCATGACCTTGCTGATGTGCAAGAACTTAATGGTGATAGGCTTTGAGTAGATGATTAGCACATTTGGTCTGTTTGATCTATTTATTAGTAGATGTTTATATAATAATCTTTTAGATTACAATCGTTATAGTCATGATGGACTATAGGATTGCTATGATTATAGTCATGCTTATCCTTTATAGGGTTGCTACCCCCTAAAGGCTAAGCAAGGCTATAACTATAGCAACTCCTATAGTCCATCATGGCTATGGCGGTTGCTACTTGAAAAATGATTACATGGGCTTCCATCGATAATCGGATCAAACCTACCAAATATGCTAATTATTTGCTTGAGCCTGTCACTATTAAGCTCTTGCACATCAACAAATGTATTGGACAAGTAGAGCCTTCCATCTGTGCATATTGTCTCCCATGTCTCTTCATGCAAGTACCAATACTTGTAGTTTGGCATAAATTCAATACTATATAAATGGATAACTATTATATCCTTATCAAGTATTTCTCTATTGATATATCTCTTACAAGGATAATAAGCCCATCTTTGAACTAAGAGTGCAGCATTCCTGAAAGCATAATCAAAAAAGTAAAGGACATTATTGCAAATGGGGATGATTAGGATGCGCATATGTCCTGTGCATGCAGCCTTAGAGCTTGCTAGATGATAAGGCTATGCGAGCATATGAATTTTATTTTTATATTATTATTTTATTTTCTAAAAAAAATTACTTCTAGTTTGCAGCTCAAGGAGGTGGCAAAAGGCTCGAAGAGGCTATGATGACTGCCTATGCGAGATGCACCTAAATGAAGGTGATGCATTCTATTTTTATTGTTGTATGGTCAAGCTTGAATGGTTTGTTACATCGTAGACAATCACTTGCAGCCACCTCATGGTTAAAGATGCAGAGAAACTTGTAATGTAGGGCAAGCTTGGATGGTCTGTTATATTATAGACAACTGCTTGCAACCACCTCATTGTTAAAGGTGTAGAGGAACTTGCAATGCCTCATTTTCAATGACAAAACTAAGCCTTCTTCACATTTTCATGTACTGAGATTATCATATGCTGCTAGATGAGAATCAAACAATGCCTAAATCAGGAGACCAGCAGACCAATACATTATTATATACTACTGAATGAGAATCATTTTTTTGTTAATATATTGCAGATGCTAACTAATAATCTTTGTTATACATAAGTTAAATTTTGATCATCTTGTTAAATTTTGATAGATATTTTGTTTGAACCAATTTTTAGGTCATCTGCTTGCTTTGATTTTTATTTTTACTTTTAGAGATTATACATCATGTCTTCTAGAGGTCGAAGCCATTTTAACTAAGGATAGAGCTTTTGAGGAGAGAGCGATCATGCGGCCAGCTCGTATGGTTCCGCACATCTCACACTTGTGGTAAATTTTAATACTTTAGATATTCTTATTTATGATATTTTATCCTTTGCTAACTAATACAACATTCTTTATATTAGATATTTTATACTCAAGTTCAAATGACAGAGGGCCACCAATGATCCCACAGTCAGATGCACTAGTGATCGACTTCTAGACATAGAGTCATGGTCGAGGATTCGCTCGGCTCGTGGCCCCTCCAACTCAGCTAGAGGATAGATAGCTCATCCATGTTCAGAGCTACTCGTAAGTGCTATAACTTCAATTAATTTGTTTAGAATTTAGCTATTCTAGAGTTAACGTTTATTTTTCAAAATCAAATTTGTAGCACATTTAGAGAGTTTGGAGCATCTCGTGTGGTTATCGACATCATTCGATGCTTGATGCCGGGGCTAGTGAATGAGTTTTCCAGCTAGCTATTTAGAGCTCGTGATGCAACCTGCAAGATATTTCTAGTAAATCAAAACTAGTTTAATTTTTAAATTTTTGATATATTGATATTTTAATTATATATTAATACATGCTTGCTTCTATCTTACAGGAGTAATACTGATTCGAGACTTCCTAGGATGAGAAGGCTAGCCATTAGACCTTCAAGGAGGTGGCCATTTGGAGGCTTCAAGATGGCCTCTACAGTCTTGAGCAGTCTGCCATCCAGCACTCTGGTCCCCAGTCACCATTGGATTGAAGGTCCTTCATGGATCACTAGATATAGGTGGACATTTAGTAGGTCCTCTATGACTAGTGAAGTAGTGAGGAGTACTTCGGTGATGGCAGAGGGTCCAATAGAACTGGGTCACCCAACAGGATCCGATGAGACACACGGGCAGCTCGGTCGGTATAATGTTGTGGCCAATAGATTCATAAGAAATTAATACTAAAACTCTTTACTAGAACTATAAAAACTCTTATATATATGTTTTAATTATTTTAATTTTATTATTTACTTATTGTAGACACGATAGCTCGATTGTCTACCAGGCCAGCTGTAGTTGTGGCAAGCCATACACCAGTTTAGGAGGATTAGTGACTATTTAGATTATACATCATGATAGATCATGGTAAGAACTTCAAACTTTATTTACTAATTAAATTATTATATGATCTAATTTTTATATTAAAATTAATATATTTCTGAATTGTGTAGATGCATTATGTGATGTATGTTGCTAAGAGGTATGGCAATGATCCATCTTCTCAGTCCTTTTTGACCTTGAGGGATGGCTTAACACCATTGAGGGGGTGAGTAGGAGCTAGGTCGTAGGATTCGACCACAACTTCGATCCTCCACCATCCTAAAAGGTCTCGACATTTCCGACTTGGAGCAATGCGCACATGGAGGAGGTCGTGTAGAGGCTTTTGAGCAGCAACCTCAGAGCCTCTTGCATACCATCCATGATATGGTCGTGGAGTTTTTCTGGGACCCAAAGCTGCATGACTAGCTAGACTCATCATTCTAGCCATCATATCAGATAATTATATTATTAAATTTTTTTATTTATTTTAATTTTTTATATTTAGAATCTTCGTATATTTAGATTTGAGTTTGGAAAGAAGATATAGAGGCTAAAAATTTAATTTAACCATCTAATCAATAGACTGGGGGTGTCTATAGTTTCGTATTATCAAATGGAAGTATGAAAATAATTTATTTGAGAATCAGAGAAGTGTATCGAAAGATATACCTCTATATCAAAAGATACGCCTCCATATCAAAACTTACTAATATTATTTTATTTTTTTTATTATAAGATGTTGAAACATCCTGCTCTCATCCACCAGCTACTGGAGAGGAGCAGGAGTAGGAGGAGGTGGATGATGAAAAGGATTGGACCTAATTTTTTTTTGATGTATTATATTTTTTGATACTGCTTGTAAAAAAATTATATAATTTATATTTTTAACATAATATAATTAGTTTTTAATTTTTGATTATCATATTATCTTTAAATTTTAATTATAATAGGTATTAGGAATATAATTTATTATGATTAATTAAAATAGATTTTAAAAATATATTATAATTAAACTTTAAAAAAAATAAATTAATGAATAGCATTGGTATTAGCTATATCAATTGCCATCACTAATAACTATTAACGATAGTATTATAAACCAAATAGCCATCGTTAATATTTTTTAAAATTTTTTTTTTTTTATTTAAAAATTAAAAAAATTAGAGATGATATTAGCGATGGTAATTTTAGTCGCTAATAATTATTAGCGATGGCATTATCCATAAAAATGCTATCACTAATATTTTTAATTTTTTTAAAATTTAATTTAAATATTAAAAAATAATAGTGACTAAATTATTTTGTCTCTAAAGCCATTGCTAATAGTATTATTAGCGATGATGGCTCATTATTTTGTTGCTAATAATAGCAATTAGTGATAAAATTTTTTAAATTGGCTTTTACGATGGTATTAAAGATGATAGAACTATTAGCAATGGCAGAAGGATTATTAGCGATGGTAGATAGCCATCACTAATAATCTAAATTCTTATAATGTATCTTGACGTCGAATATCATTATTAGATGATCATATCGATTGATATAGAAATTGATTATTATGCTACCAGCTTAGGGTTTGAACCTGTAGGGTCACACATAATACAAGTTCCTACCTAATCTAATGGCTGATGTGGAGTCCCACTAATCTGAAATATGTGATCAAGAGTTCCACTAGACTAGGTCTCTATGATCAAGAGTCCCACTGGACTAGGACTCTATCTTTTTGAGTCTCACTAGACTGAAACTCTATCATTATTGAAGGATTAATTAGCAATTAGATTATTGATTAGCTTAATTTGATTAAGCAATAGGATTTGGATCAAATCTACTTGAATTGGATTTAATTTAGTTTGACACAATTAGATTATGAGATGACCTAATCACTAAGAAAGATTGATCCTTGATTTGATCAAGACTTGGGCTTAATTAATTCTTGATTTGATTAGAATTTAATTGACATAGTTTAAGTATAATTTAATTAGATTTATTCTAATTTAATTAGATCAAGCCAAATTGGTTTGGATGGAGACCTAATTGGATAAACAATAGAGTTCAATTAGATTGAACCTTATCTCCTTGTTGCCTACACTTTTGACCACCACCCTTTTCCATGGTATCTCATGCTTTTTTTCCCATACCCAGATGATTATTGGTGCCTCATTTCTCTTTCCTCAACTTGGTCCAAGCGTTGGATAAGGTTTAAAGTCTATCTTGAATTTTGAATTCAAGATAGGTGGTTGGAGGTTGGAACTAATCCAACCTCCCATCCTTATCTATTTCCCATGCCCCCACACCTTTTGTCACCCATTATAAAATGAGATTTCTTAGTGGGCATGTGTAGAAGAGAGTCCTGCTTGTGAAAAAGGTTTTCATGAGAAAAATCTAGAGAAGGGGGCATGAGAAGAGTTCTAGGCATGAGGGTCTTTCAATAATCCTTTCCCTTCTTGTCTTTCGATTTCCAATCTTAGATTAGATCTAAGAAAGGGGGCGTGCACTTTTGTGAAGGAGTATTCATGAAAAAAAGCAAGAGGAGCATGAGGGACTTTTGGACATGAGTTCTGAGTGTCAAAAAAATTCAGAGGGTCTGATCTTTAGGTTTTCAAGGTGCGGTTTGTTCTAGGGTTTTGACCTGGGGTTCAGAAAATGAGATCGAGAGTTGTGAGAGTCACCACTCCAAACTTCCCACACTTTCTCATTATCCTCCTTAGTATCTATTTTAGTCTCCTGGAGCATCTCGATGATCAAAAGAAGGAGATCGATCGAGATCGATCAAGATCGACCATCGAAGATTCTAGTGAGGAGCTAGCATTTTGAAGGAATCAATCGAGATCTGAATCTTCAAATGGACAATTCATAGTGGCCAAACACTCTGTGCAGCTACATTGCAATATGAGAAGCCCCAATTTAAGGTTTTTAGTTGTGGAGATTATCTACATGCACTTAGGTATCGTGTTTTGAACATGTGCAGAATAGTAAGTTAGATTTACTATCTTTGCTTTCAAATTTTCTTATCCATCTATATTATGTCATGATCCTAGTGTCGGGAGTTAGATGATTAGATTATATGCACGCATAGATTAATTAGATTAATCTATTGTCTTTCATTATATTTTTTGAAAAAATCTTCAAAATGCATGCTAGAAATCCCTGCTAATTTTCTTTAGTAGTATCAAAGCCCTGGTCATAAAATATGATATATATGTTAACTAAAAATCTAAATTCTAACATATATGATATGTTTTATGTCTGATTAGCTTAAAAATCAAATTGAATGAGTCACCAGGCCATCCAGTCATAAAAGATAAGAATGGTTTAAAGGCCATCTCCTTCCATTCGCTAGAGATCTCTTATGGCATGTAGGGGTGTCAATGTGAACTCACTCATGAAGATGAACATCGAAAGAAAATTTTTTGAAATTATTTTAGTTTAAAAATTAATCATGAATATTTAGATTAGATCTAAAATAGATTCATAGTTTAATTTATCTTGTGCATTAATTTTTGATTAAAATATGCAATTAGTTGTTGTTTATGAAATGAGCAGACCCATTTTTGAAATGAGTTGACCTATTTAGTGAACAAAAAATAAAAAATTAAGAAAATATTTTATAAAATTTTAAAATTATTTCAAATATCGAACCCCAACCCATCAGCTTTATACTTAATTAAGAATTAAGCATTGTTTATTAAGATCTAGAATTATGAATTAAAGACCCTAAGATAATTACATAGTACATGGATTACTCGGTTAGCATAAAACAAGTCAGTCAATTGGGTTAGATCTAAGATTAGAATTAAAGAATGGACTTAACTAGAGTAATTGATCAAATCTAATCAAGTGTTGATTTAGGTTAGATCAAGAACACTTTAGATTGAATTACAATAGTTGTAGTTGGTCAAGTCTATATATTTAATAAGAACCAAAATGGACTTGATTTTTGGCTCAGCGGCCGAGCCTGAATTACTTGGTGGATTAAATTGAAACTAGTTAACTAGTTTGTATTTAAGCCAAGTCTAGCAATCTTGACTAGTGATTTTTAATTAGAAGCTACTTGCATAGATCCGATTTATGGTGAGTTAATGGCATATACCTTCCACTGATCTTACTTGACCAACATGATGGATTAGATTTTGATAAGATCACTTAGTAATTTGAGCTAATCCATATCAATTAGGTAAATTAGGATGATTGATTTTGATCAATAAGACTAGTCTGATGTAGGTGTTCTTGGATCAAAATTGATCCTAATCCTCATCAATGACTTAGAAAAGTCAGTGAAAGAATTTGATTTGGTGAAGTCAGTGGGAGTAATTTGGTTCATATCTTTTCTATCCTCAAATCACATGTAACCTAAATCCTCTAAAATTATTAGGTTCTTAAAAATGATAAAGTTATGGGGATAACTGAGTATTAGCCTCCCATTAAGGAGAATAGTAATGGGTCTGATTATCTAGGTGAACATTGGAGGTGTCTTACATTTAGTGTTCATCTAGATATTAGAATTACTATCCATCATATGATGATTAGGTTGTACTCTCTAAACGATGATCAAGCTTTTCTTAGGCTTGGTCATCATTCATTTGATATACCAAACTCAGTCATTTTAATGATTGGACTTAACTAGGACTTTTAGTGGAGGCAACTTATGCCTGCTAAAGAGGAGCCTGGGGCAAAATTGAGTACTAAAAATTATTAGATAAATAATTGGTTAAGAACCTACTCGTAGATACATACAGATTGGCTAGAGCTTTTCTAAGGCCTGTTTGTAGTCTATATAGATTCTAGTACCCACTAAGGAGTGAGTGTAATTCCTCAAATTAGAGTAGAGGATATCAATTCATAGAAAATAGTAGGAGAACCTTTAGGCTAAAGTTCAAATCTTTAGGATTAAATAATTTATGAACTAATAAGATCTTTTATTTTCTTTTTAGTTAAATAGAATGTCTAGTATTTTGTCGCTCCATTCACTATTGGACAGTGACAAGCTTATAGGACCTAATTTAATAATTGGTATAAAAATTAAGAGTTATTCTAGAGCACGAGCAGATCCTGTATGTACTTATGGATCTGGCACTTAAGGAGCTTGCTTTGAACACTCGTGATGCAATTCGAGATATTTATCAAAAGTGGCCCAATGATTGTACCATGGTGCATTGCATTATATGGGCAGTGATGAATGAGAAGTTTAGTCACAAGTTTTAGGATGCTGAGCCAAAGAAAATAATTCAGGTGTTAAATGAATCCTTCAGCACTCCTAGAGAAAAGGTGCATTGCGATGGGGTGTCTCAGCTCCTTCAGAATGAGAAGTCCATTGCCGATCCAAGTCAAATAGATTGGAAGAAAAATTATCCTCTTGACCCAAATAGGCTGAACAGGAGAAAAAATTAAGAATTTACTGGTCAAGGTTGTAATATGATAATATCTAACAATTTTTTTATTTGTGATACTACTACTTAGATATTGGATACCGAAAGTCTAGTTCGCATATACAATTCATTGCATGGACTTCAAGTTAGTAAAAAATTTGAGAATGACAAAAGATGTTTGAATATTGAGGATGGAAGTAATGTTCTAATCCTAGCATTAAAAATTATTGAGCTTGTTTTCAAAACATATAATATCATTTTAAGTGATTGTCACTATGGTCCATTCTTTACGATGAATATAATATCTATAGAGCTTTTGACCCAAAATATTTATTAGTTATTAATAAAAAAATTATTATGATATTATTATGAGTGATGTGATAATAATGTAAGAATAATTAAGAAATAATATTTATATTTTATCACAGCCTATTAGTTTAATGTATACGTCCAACAATCATCCAAAATTAGATAATATCATCTATGTCTATCTTTGGCACTGTTAGCTCGATCATATAAATAAGAATAGGATGAACAGATTCATCAAAAAGTGAATTCTTGATATCAATAATTATAAATTATTGACGATCTGTGAGTCCTGCCTTCTTGGTGAGCTGACTAAGTCATCCTTTACTGGAAAGGGTGAACAGGCCAATGATATTCTAGGTCTAGTATATAGTGATATATGTTGACTAATGAATATATATGCCAGAGGTGGGTATTACTATATTACTTTTATTGATGATCTATCTAGGTATGGGTATGTCTATCTTATGAAGCATAAATCCAAATCATTCAAAATATTCAAATGATATCATAATGAGGTAGAAAAATAACTTAAAAAGAGTATTAAAACTCTTTGATCAGACTGAGAAGGTAAATACCTTTTCAATGAGTTTTTGACATATCTAGGAGAGATTGGGATTCTCTCTCAATGGATCCCTCTTGAAATACCATAGCATAATAAGGTGTCAGAAAGGAGGAATCGAATTCTATTGGACATGGTTTGATCCATGATGGAATTTACTAGTCTACCATAGGACTCAATCAACGAGGATGGGTGATGTGATCGAATAGTTTGGTTCTACAATCGCTTCTTCTTTAGATCTAGATGCAGTCTTTAGTTTATGGTGTGTAACACCGTTGGAGCGAGAGTACAGGTGACTCATTAGAACGGACGAGGCAGCTGAGCGTGACCACCAATCGAGTAGTCATTAGGGAGTCTAACTCTTTCGTCAATGACTGACTCGATAGGCTATAAGTACGTGTATCTGGTTCTTTGCCCTAAGGTGCATCGACAAGTTCACCTTGAGGGTGTTATAGTTGGACACACTGCATTCTCGCGTCTCCCTAGCCATACTGGAATCTGAGGTGGTATGTTGCTATAGAATGTATCATTGTGGAACTGGATGCATCAAGAATGGAATCTATCTCTTCGGTGCGTAGAGGAGACGAACCAGTGATCATTCATAGAGATTCAAGTCCTATAGCAAGCCCATGTGACATGGCCAGCAGGTGAATAACTAGAAAGAGATTTCTATTTAGATTTCACATGAACATTGATTACAATCGATATGATTACAATCATATGATAGAAACTAGGGTGTAGGAACGATGTTTAGTCTTACATCCTAATCTGAATTGGGGCTCGATAGAAGAAAACTATCCACACGAGTACATGCACCAAGAGGTGTCGCATATTCAGGCTTGATGGTGACCCCACCCATTATACTGCTAGACTTGTCCGATGGTGGATTTGTGGGAGCAAATTAGAATGATTTAATGGAATCAATCATTCTAAGCTATATTCGAATCAAGGAAACAGCTGTTATTCTGAACGGTTCGTAGTGAAGTGACGGTATCGACGATTGTCCATGTATAAGGTCAGTCAAGAATCTTATGAACTGAACTGTAATTGGGTCACACAAACACAGGGTTTAGCAATCTCGGTGATCATCTAATTGAACTGAGTCTGTTTCAATTGAATCTGCAATGCAGATTCAATTAGGTCAAGAAAAATCATGACTAGCAACTCGATTGAACCTAACGGTTCTTGCTTTTTTCTATGTCATAGAATAAGTTAGGCGTCTGACCTAAGTCGATTGTGCTCAAAGATTTGTCTCACAGGTTCAGATAGACCTATCATGATGGTCTGACTGGAGAAGTTGTGCCAAGTAGAATAGCGTTGTTTATTTTTAAGACATTAACCTTGCCATTATGGTCACGGTCTGTCTATCTATTTGTTGTTCTTGTGGTTTTGGTTCAAAAGTACCTTTGACTGGTCAAGACAGTTTGACCATTTGTGACCTTTTGACTTTTTGCATCACAGTCACGCACCTATGGTGAGAATCGGTGGGGGGCACTGTCCCAGCTCAGAAACGTTGGGCAAGGAGGAGGGCGCATGCTGCCATCCTAGGGTGTCGGTGCCACCAGTTGGGAGGCCCGGCCTAGGAGTCCTTTTGGTTGGATAAGGATCCACGTCGCTTTTGGATTTCCATTAGAGTTTTCTAAGAATCCAGTTTGATTGGTCTTAGCGGCTCCTATAAGAGAGAATCCAGGGGAACTTCTATTCCACTAAGATAATTAGGTAGATCTGATTTTCACAAGGGTTGTGATTGGTTTGGAAGAAGATGAGTTGGATCACAGTCTAGTCCTATTAAATAGACCCTGTACCGCAAGCTCAAAAAGGCTAAAGAGTTTCGCATACACGCCCAAGGTGGCCTCTCCCCTCTTCCTCCATGCCCAAACCCAACTTCTCCCTTTTTGCTCTCCCATCAAAAGGGTTTTGGATTTTTGTTCAGTGCGATTCAAGCAAGAGAAAGGCGTTCAAAAAGCAAGAAGGGTGCGCTGCTGTGAGCAAAGGACGACTGCTGATCTGTCAAACGGAGATTTTCGACGATCCTCCATTTATCAGATCCAGAAATTATTTTTTGGAGACGTTGATAGAGAGAAGAGGGATCGTCGGTAGATCCAGCCCGAGTGGATATAGTAGAGATCAAGGCACTGCGTGCTAAGATCAGAACCTTCCGCTCAATACAGGATTGATCAAGTAGGATAATAGGAATTTATCCAAATCAGATCTGATACGATCAAAGAGAAATTTTTGCACAATATATCTCTTGATCTGATCAGATTTGAACCGATCTGGGATCGGGACATCAGGATTTTTCTTCATTATCTAATTGAAGAAATATATCTAAAGTCACATCATCATAGGATTGTAGAGTGTTGAGCATATATAATTTATACTTAAATTATTTAATATAATAAATTATTAAGAAATATTCTAGTCAATCTTTTACTTTTGTGAATGCTTTCTTTACGAATTTTGAATTGTGATGAAAGTTCTTAGAACTATTTTACGAGTCGGAAAAGAAGGATTTATATTTATCCTTAAACTGTATTGCGACAAATGATATAGTTGTTACTTTGAATAGATCATCTTAAATCCAAACGAGTAGATAATTATGTATCATAGTATTGGTTGTCCTCTTAACCAAGAAGCTGGTAATGCTGCTATTGATGTAGATAAAATTTATAGGGATACATTTCAATAATGTGATCCAACTATGGATGTTTTCTTCTACCAAGAAATTGGATCGTAAAGGGAGTATGGGGTATATGTGTCCCTTAGAACCCTGAGATTACATGATAACTTGCAAGCAACCGCTGATATTAGGTAATCAGACTACCTGAATTTTTTAATTTAGTGATGAAAGGTTTACTAGGCTTGGAGCGTCTTGACTTATCCGTGCAAGATGGGATTGACCCCTCCAGTGTTGGAGAGACAATGCTCCTATGTGTATTTTAATTTACAAAATTCTCGTCGGGGGTAGTTGCCATATAAATGGACGTTGAATTTTGAAATACAATGTAAGATGAATTTTTAGGGTTGGCTAAGTTAACTTAGATCTTATGAGCATATATGTCAAGGGGACCTAAATTATAACGGTAACCATAATGCATAGGTTCGTCGATGCTGCATTACGATTTTTGACCCTATTTGGACGTCAGATACCATTACTAGATAGAATACATCGGTTGGTACAGAAAATTAGTTCTTACTGCTATTGGCTTGGATTCGTAACCTATGGGGTCACACACAAATAGGAGTTTTCTAAAACCTGATCTGATGGTTGATCAAAGGATTCCACTTGGAAACGGGGCTCAATTATTATTGAAAGTTAATTAACAACTTAGATTGTAATTAGTCAATCTTGATTGGAGCGCGATGAGAAATTGGATTTAATTAGATTCTAATACTGATTAGACTCATGTGATGATTAATCGCTTAGGAAGATGACGCCTGATTTGATTAGGGTTGAAATTCGACTTAATTTTAATTTGATTAGAAATAATTAAGTTAGGTTTAAGCTAATATGATTGGGTTTAATCTAGTTTTAATTTGTAAATAAATTTAGTTTGGATGAAACCAATTTGATCGAATTCAAAGCTTAGTTTAATTTCTATCTACCTTGCGCCATTGACCTTTGACTTATTCTTTTTCTCGCATGGAATATG
>QRFJ01000535.1:244145-290513 GCA_006176705.1 Cocos nucifera | reverse complement strand
ATCCAAATCATTCAAAATATTCAAATGATATCATAATGAGGTAGAAAAATAACTTAAAAAGAGTATTAAAACTCTTTGATCAGACTGAGAAGGTAAATACCTTTTCAATGAGTTTTTGACATATCTAGGAGAGATTGGGATTCTCTCTCAATGGATCCCTCTTGAAATACCATAGCATAATAAGGTGTCAGAAAGGAGGAATCGAATTCTATTGGACATGGTTTGATCCATGATGGAATTTACTAGTCTACCAATTTCTTTTTGAGCTTATGCACTTGAGACTATTAGTTTTATTTTGAACAATGTTCCAAGCAAATTTGTTGTAAACACTCTATATGAGATATAGACTAGGTGTAGGCTGACACTTTCTCACCCTTAGGATTTGGGGTTGTTCAGCTTATATCAAATATTTATAGATAGATAAGCTTGGATCTAGGTTTGATAGCTGCTTGCTCATAAGGTACCCCAAGAAAATTAGGGGATATTACTTCTACCTTCCTAAAGAATAAAAGGTATTCATCTGCAATAGGATAGTCTTTTTGAAAAAAAAGTTTCTTAAAGAAGAAACTACTATCTTTAATGTTGAACTTAGTAAAATTTGACAAATAGAAGAATTGTCACATTCTATTAAACCTAAAAATTGGATTTGAAAAGATCAAATCCAAAGCCTATTGTAGAGGTATCCTTGAGGAGATCCGATAGAGTACCGCATCAGCCAGATAGATACTATAGTTTTTTGATCCAAAATGGTGATCCTATTGAACTTGATGAGAATGATAAGGATCCAATCATCTAATATAGAGATCTGACTCTGATAAGTGGTGGGAAGCCATGAAATTCAAAATGAAATTCATGAAGGTCAATAGCATATGGATATTGATTGATCTATTTGAAGGGATAAAATTCATTGGGTATAAGTGAATTTTCAAAAAAAAAGGGCATAGATGAAAAGATGGAGATCTATAAAGCCCATCTGGTTGCCAAGGAATATTGTTGGTGTTATGGTATTGACTATAATGAGATGTTTCTTTGATGGCAATTCTTAAGTCCATTCAGATTATGTTTGTAATAGCAGCACATCTGGACTATAAAATTTGGCAAATGAATATGAAGATAGCTTTCCTAAATGGAGATCTGGATGAAAAGATATATATGATATAGCTTGAAGGGTTCACATCTACAGATAAGTTTAAGGTATGCAAGCTTCAAGAATTCATTTATACATTGAAGTAGGCATCTCAGAGCTGAAACATGCATTTTGATAAAGTAATCAGGATGTATGGCTTCATTAAGAAAGGAGAAAAACCCTATATATATAAATGAGCTCATGGTTCTATAGGTGTATTTTTTATATTGTATGTAGATGACATTCTCTTAATCAAAAATGATATTATTGCATTACAGAAAATAAAAATTTAGCTATCATCTTAATTCTCCATGAAGGACTAGGAAGAAGCTTCCTACATCCTAGAGATGAAGATTTATAGAGATAGAACTAAAAAATTATTTGGATTATTCCAGTCCACGTACATCGATACTGTGTTGAAGTGGTTCAGCAATGTGAATTCCAAGAAATGCTATTTTCTAATAGACCATAAAATTTTTTTCTCAAAGAAAAATTGTTCGATAACTCCTTAAGAGAGAGAGCACATAAATAGAATTCCATATGCTTCAATAGTGGGTTCTATAATATATGCCATGACACATACAAAATCGAATATATTATGCTCACTAGGGATAGTAAATAGTTATTAGTTTGATCTACATGAGAATCACTACAAAGTTGTAAAGACAATCCTAAAGTATTTGAGAAATATTAAGGACTAGTGGCTTATTTATGAAGATACTGATTTGAAACTTATGGGATATATTGATTCTAGTTTCTAGTCAGATCATCATGATAGTAAGAGGATGTTGCGATATATTTTTATCCTGAATGGTATAGCTATTTGCTAGAAGAGTTTCAAATAGCACATTATGGTCGATTCTATATGTGAGGCAGAATATATTGCCGCATCTGATACTACAAAGAAACTGTGGCTGCACAAGTTCATCAACAAGTTGTGAGTGGTATCCATTTTTGATGGCCTGGTTCTACTTTACTATGACAACACTAGAGCCATAACGCAAGCAAAGAAGCCAAAGGTACATCAGCGCACCAAGCATATTCTGTGTTGCTACCATCTTGTATAAGAGAACATGAAACAAGATGATGTTGAACTTCAAAAGATCAATGAAAAGAAGAATATGGTTGACCCATTTACTAAAGCCCTCAAAATCAAAGAGTTCAACGATCATAAGTGGAAGATGGGTATAAGATACTATTTTGATTGACTTTAATCTAAGTGGGAGTTGTTGAAAAATATATTCTAAAGTCAATCATCTAGGTTGTAGATGGTTGAGCTCATTATAATTTATATATAAATTATTAAATAAATAAAAATATTATTCTATCTTTTAATCACTTTTTGTGCATCTTTCTTTACGAATTTTTTTGTGATGAAGTTCTTAGAACTATTTACAATCGATAAAGAAGGATTTATCATTTAGTCCTTAAACTAGTTTGCGATCAAATGATATATTGTTATCTAGGATGATAATATTTATCGAGTGTCAGTCATTGTGTGCCATATAAGTTGGTTATCCTCTTAACCAAGAAGTATGGAGATACTGGTATGGCATGCATGCAAAATGTAGGGATATATTTTATTAAACATGACCTAATTGTAGAGGCTCTCTATTATTAAGAGTTACTTATGAAGGATACGAGTATAAGTATTCCTTTGACTTGAGATCATCATGATGACTTGCAAGCAACTTACTGTACTTTAGCACCAGACTAACTATATTTTTAATATAGTGATGTAAGATTTCTAGATGCTTGTGAAGTCGGTGTGTTAGTCAAGATGGGATTGATCCCTCCAAGTGTTGGAGAAGATGCTCTGATGTGTTTTAATTTAGCAAAATCTTAGCTAGGGTGATCCTTGTGAGGAGTCATAGAATTTATGATATTGAGACACGATCTGGATGCACTAATTAGGAGTTGACAATTAAACTTTGATGTCATCTTGAGCATTGAGGTCAAGGGGATGAATTATATGGTACCCAAATGCGACATGTTTATGGATGTTGCATTGTGACATTCGACCTATCCGAACATCGGATATCATTACTATATGGTCACATCGATTGGTAAAAAATTATTTTGATACTATCGACTTAGTATTTGGACCTATGGAGTTCCACATAATAGAAGTTCCTACCTAATTTGATGGTTGATCTAGAATTTCATTGATTTAAAACTCTATGATCAAGAGTCCCACTAGATTGGAACTTTATGATCAGGAGTCCCATTGGACTGGGACTTTGCCTCTTGAGTTCCACTAGACTGGGACTCTATCATTATTGGATGATTAATTAGAAATTAGATTGCTGATTAGCTTAATTTGATTAAGCAATGAGGTTTGGATTAAATCTAGTTGAATTAGATTCAATTTGATTTGATCCGATTAGGTTATGAGATGACCTAATTGCTAAGAAAGATTGATCCCTAATTTAGTTAGGACTTGGACTTAATTAATTTCTGATTTGATTAGGATTTAATTAAGATAGTTTATTTTTAATTTAATTTAATTTATTTTGATTTAGTTAGGTCAAGCCAAATTAGTTTGAATGGAGATCTAATTGGATAAACAATGGAGTTTGATTAGATTGGACCTTATCTCCTTGGTGCCTACACTTTTGACCACTACCCTCTTCCATGGTAATTTAGATCTCTCGTGCATTTTTTCCCATGCCCAAATGGTTATTGTTGCCTCATTTCTCTCCCCTTGACCTGGTCTAAGTATTGGATAAGGTTTAACGAGTATCTTGAACTTTGAATTCAAGATAGGTGGTTGGAGGTTGGAACTAATCCAACCTCCCATCCTTATCTCTTTCCCATGCCCCCATACCTTTTGTCACCCATTATAAAATGTGATTTCTTAGTGGGCATGCATAGAAGAGAGTCCTTCTACCTGTGAAAATGGTTTTCATAAGAAAAATCCAAAGAAGGGGGCATGAGAAGAGTTCTAGGCGTGAAGGTCTTCCAAGAGTCCTTTCCCTTCTTATCTTTTAATTTCCAATCCTAGATTAGATGTAAGGAAGGGGGTATGCACTTTTGTGAAGGACTATTCATAGAAAAAAGCAACAGGGGCATGAAGGACTTCTAGGCATGAGTTTTGAGTGTCAAAAAAATCCAGAGGGTTGGATCTCCAGGGTTTCAAGATGCAGTTTGCCGTATGATTTTGACCTAGGGTTTGGAAAGTAAGATGAAGAGTTGTGAGAGTCACCACTCCACCAAACTTTTCACACTTTCTCATTATCCTCCTTAGTATCTATTCTAGTCTCCTAGAATATCCTGGTAATCAGAAGAAGATCAATCGAGATGTATTAAAATCGATTGTTGAAGATTTTGGTAAGAAGCTACCACTCCAGAGGAGTTGATCGGAATATGGAGATTCGTGTGAAACGATCCATAGTGCCGGAACTCTATGTGGTCTTCATTCATGAGATGAGGAGCTCCAGTCTGAGGTTTTTAATATGGAGATCATCTACCACACTCAAGTATCGTGTTTCGATAAGTGTGAGAATTAGTATTAGATTACTGTTTCTTGCTTTTAGATTTTCTATATATATATCATGTCTATCTAGTGTAGGGAGGTGTAGATGGAGTTAGGAATATATATATTCAGTAGTTATAATTAATTACATCTATGATCTTACTTATCATTTTTTAAAAAAATTTTAAATGGCATTTTAGAATCCTGCTATTTTTTCTAGTCATCTTAGAAGCTCAAAAGAACTTCCTTGAAGGCGCTTCTCAAATTGGAAGGATATAACAAATATAAGGTTGAACAATGCCAAGCTGATGCCTTATGTCATCTCGCTATCCTGGGAAGCCCAACCAACGAGTTCATCATCGAAACTATCAAAATTGAAGCATCAATTAAAAGAATCTTCGTTACGATTCGATCATGAGTTCTATATTGTTGGATGGATCTACTAATCGAACTACTCCTCTGATGGTGTGCCTACCGACCAATCTTTTACTGGAAGCTGGAGGATCAAAATGCCAAGCACTCAAGTATGCTCTAACTTAGAGGATCATCAAAATGTGAGGTGGTGCTAGGAAGTAGCCAATATTCAATGATAGGCTAGCAAATCCAAAGCTTATCTCTCTCTTTTTCGTGGGATTTCTCCATGATAGAAGGAAGTTGTGCACCTCCTTTTATCTACCTTTGACCTAGTCCAAGCATTGGATCAAATCAGATGATAGCAAGTTGAATTTTAAATTCAACTTGTGTTGGTTAGTTCGATTGAAACTTTCCAACTCCCTCTCATCCTCATCTCCATGCCTAAAGCTTTCTTTCTTTTACACATTTTTGTGCATTCTAAGTTATGGGTGTGTAGAAGGAGAGTCCTTCTATGCATCAACCTCTTGAAATTTGCACTAGAATGGATTAGGAGTCCTCAAGTTCAACCAAACCTATAGTTATCCTCCCACGCATGATGTCTATTAAAAGTGGATTTTTTCTAAGCATGAAAAGAGAGAGAAGAAAGAAGGATTTACATGAAAAAGAGTGAGAAGCCTTGGTAGTGCATGGGTGTGTGAGAGGTATCAGAGGGATTTTTGTATGATAGAAATCAAAGAGGGGTGCATCTCTTTTGGTGTGAGGTTTTTTTTAAAGAGAGAAGTGTCGAGGTTCTTAAGGGTTTGTCCTAAATCCTAGAGTAGGAACTTTAGGTTTGGGTGGAGAGTTTGAGTGCCAGATCTCCACTGACTTTCACCACCATCTCGTCTTCCTCCATTGCATCTTCTAATTTCTAGAGCATCTAAAAGATCAGGAGCAGTTCATCGGTTGGATCGATGAAGGTCGGCTATCAAAGGCATTGGAGAGGTGCTAGCACTTTGAAAGGGCTGATCAGGATCAGGAGCTTCATGTGGACTCACCATAGAGGTCGGACATGTGTGCGGCTACAGCGTGTCATGGGAGTGATTTTTTGGTAGATCCAGATTATGGTGATCATCTATCCACACACAGGTACTATGTTCTGAATATAGATCGATCAGCCAATGAGATTTACTGATTGATTATATTTTATTTTTCTAATGCATATTAACATGTCAAAGATCCTGAGTAGGATTCTATAATTAGATCATAGCATACATAGAATTAATATAGATTAATTTTATTTTTGCTGCTATATATTTCAAAAAAGTTTTGAAAAGCATGCTTAGAATTCTGCTGGTTTTTCTTTAGATGGTATCAGAGGCACAGGTTGTTCGACATGTTTTTATGTAAATTAGAAAGATTTAATGTATAACACAATGATCGCACAGACTATAGATTGTCCTACTGTAAGGTTTACCCCTTACAGTGGAGAGGTTGTCCTGGTATGTTGCGATCTTTAACATTGATCATAAAAACTTTAGATATAATCTAATAATTTCTTATGATATGTTTTGAATTTATGTTAATTTAAATTTCATCATGAATTAGTGTTTAGATTAGATCTAAATATTTCATGATTTTTATGTGATGCACATAGGTTTAGATTAAACCTGAATAGGATCTTGTGAAGGTTCTGTTCATTGGTCGAGCTGGCTGTCTCAAGATCTGAGCCAACTCGACCAGCATGCTAGCCTCATATAGCCTCTCAGACCTTTTGTTCCGACCAGCTCAATCGGGAATCGGATCAGCTTGACTTCTGTTTGGGCTAGCTCAGATGGGATTCGAGCCAGCTCGATAGATTGTCTGACCTTTGGACATCTATTTGAGCCAGCTCGGATGGGATCCGAGCTAGCTTGATGGAATGTTGGTCTTCTAAACTTTTGTTCAAGCCGCTGTCTAAGAAATTTAGCTGACTCAACTTTTGATCGGGCTGACTCGGATGGGATTCGAGCCAGCTCAACGAAATGTTGGATTTTTGATTTTTTTTGCTTGAGCTGGCTGTCTCAGGGATCGAGATAAACTCAGCCTCTACTTGGACCGACTCGGATGGGATTCGAGCTAGCTTGACTGAGAAGTTAGCTGAAGCTATTTATGGTTATTTTTAATTGAACAAACTTACAACTAGTGCTTGTTTGTGAAATAAGCTGATCCTTTTTTAAAATGAGTTGACCAGTTTAGTGAAACAGTATTAGGTTGTAAAGAATCTTTCAAAAATTTAAAATTATTTTTTAAATACTAAACCCCTACCCATCGATCCAAAACTTAATTAAAAGAATTAAGTGTTGTCTAGTAGGATCAAGAATTATGAATTAAAGATCCTAAGATAAATTCATAATTCTATGGGTTAAAGGGTCAAATAAATTAGGTCTATTAATTGGGTTAGACCTAAGGTTAGTTAAAGAATAGATTAATCTAGAATAGTTGATCAAATCTAATCAAGTGTTGTCTTAGATTAGGTTAAGAATACTCTAAACTCAACTTCAATAGTTGTAGTTGCATGAGTCCATATCTTTAATGAGATCAAGATGAACTTAATTCATGGCTAAGCAGTCTAGCCCATAATTACTAGGTTGATCTGATTAAACTTAATTAATCGATTGGTATCTAAGGTAAGTCTGGTAGGTTAGACAAGTGGTTTTTAATTAGGAGCTACTCACACTAATTCAATTTTTGATAAGTTAAAGGCATATTCCTTCCACTGATCTCACTTACCTGGCCAACATGGTCGATTAGGACTTGATTAGATCACTTAGTGATTCGAGCTGACCTACATCACTAGAAATTAGTTTGATTGATTTTAATTCAGTAAGATTGAATTAGGAGCCCATGGACCTAAATTGATTTTAGTCCTAACTTGTTGACTTGGTGAAGTCAGTGGGAGGATTTGACTTGATGAAGTCAATGGGAGAAATATAGTCCGTATTCTTTCTATCTTAAATCATAAGTAAATTAAAATCTCTAAATTATTAGGTCCTTAAAATGACAAGGTCATGGAGATAACTGAGTCAAAGCCTCCCATTAAGATGAATAGTAATGAGTCCAATTTTCTAGTTGGACATTGGAGGTGCCTTACATCTGGTGTTCATTTGGATATTAGAATTACTATCCATCATATGATGATTAGATCACACTCTCTTAATGATGATCAAGTTAGCCAAAATTTTCCTCGAGCTTGGTTATCATTAGTTTGATGCATCGAAGTCAATCATGTTAATGGTTGGACCTAACCAAATCTTTTCAGTGAAGGTCATAGCCTATTAAATTATCTTCTAGGAAAAAATCTAATTACTAAAAATTATTTGGAGAAACAATTGATTATGAACCTTCCTGTAGATGCACGCGGGTTAGCTAGAGCTTTCCTCAGGCCTGATTGTAGTCTATATGGATTCCAGTACCCACTAAGAAGTTAGTGTAATTTCTCGAATTGGAGGTAGAGGCTATCAATTCATTTAAAAATGATGGGAGGACCTTTAGACTAAAGTCCAAGACTTTAGAGTTAATTAATTCAAGTACTAATAAGATTTCATATTTTTCTTTCAGATAAATAGAATGGCTAGTGTAAGTCCATTCTGTTCACTGTTGGATAGTGACAAGCATTTAGGACCTAAAAATGAGGAGTCTAGTGTTGACCCTAATTAGGCAGACTCAAAGAGGAATTATCCTCTTAACCTAAATAGGCTGAACAAGAGAAATTAGCAAGTGGTTGTTGGTCAAGGCTGTTATATGATAACATCTTGTAATTTTTTAATATGTGATACATCTACCTGGGTATTAGATACTGGGAGATTGATTCATATATTCAAATCATTGCATGGACTTCAAATTAGTAGAAAGTTTGAGAATGACGATAGATTCCTTAATGTTGGGGATGGAAGTAAAGTTTCAGTCCTAGCATTAGAAACTCTTGAGCTATTTTTTAAAAATAATAATATTATTTTAAGTGATTATCACTATTATCCATTTTTTATGATGAACATAATATCTATTGGGCTTTTAGTCCAAGATGGTTATTGTTGCCCAAAGGTAGCAACCCAAGAGGGGAGGGGGATGAATTAGATTCTTATAAAATTTTAGTCAAATTTAAAATCTCTAAATAAGTATGTGCTTCAAATTAAACTAACTAGAATATTTATGGTGAATATGTCATGTGTAGTAGTGGAATTAAAAGAAATGAGATAATGCAAGTATGTAAAATAAATAAGTAAAGCAAGAAAGTAAATCAAGCAATCACATCATAATGACAAAGATATTTATAATGGTTCGGAGCAACCTGTTCATACGTCCACTCTCTAAACTTTTCTTAAAAATTCCATTATAATCTATCCTTGATTATAGTGTATTTATTTTTTCGGGCTCACAAATAAATTCAATTGATTTTTTTAGAAGCACCAACCAAAATCTTACACCATTAGTTTTTTGGATTCACTAACAATCCAGTTGGTTTTTTGGACTCACCAACCAAAACCTACAAGATCCAATTCTGGGCTTAGACAAGCGTAATCTCCAAGTTTCTTTGTCTCAAAGAAACTTGTAAAGAAAATAAAAATACAAGAATGAAAGTTTCTGCTCAAAATGAAAATGGAGTTTAAACTCTTTAAATCCTAAAGAAGAAGCTAAAGGATTGCTCTTTTGATGCTTCACTTTTTTTCAAATGATGCTTGAGAGATTATGCTAGATGTTGGAGAAGATATCTCTTGAAAGCCTTCTAATTTTACTACTTGGTTTTTCTCTTTTCTCTCTTTTTTTTATGTGCAATGGAGCTCACTTAAATTTAAAAATGATTTCTCTCTTAATCTCACTTAATCTTGCTTCCAAATTGATTCTCCATTTTTAAATACCCTTAGAGATTATTGAAGAATGAGTTCTAGCCATTGGAAGATCTAAAATAGTTGTTGAAGACAAAAAATAGCTGTTAAAAAGATTGCAGAAACTAGTCGTTAAAGGCTGTCAAACTCCATTGACCTGGCTCAGACTTGGCTTAGAGTTGGCTCGATTCTATCTAGAGCCAGCTCAAACTATACAATAGAAAAAATTAATTTTCTATCATCCTGAGAGAGCTAGCTCGGATCCAAATCGGGCTGGCTCTAACAGTAGAATGGAAAAATACCTTTTTTGCCATCCTGAGAGAGTTAGCTTGGATCAAAATAGAGCTAATTTGGCTACGTGTCAAATCAAAGTATCAATCCTATTTCATGTCACAACTTTCTCTATTCTTGGGCAGGTCAGCTCTAAACTTTTCAACTTCATTTTTTTTATTGTTTGACCTTCCAATCTTGAATTTCTTAATCCTAAATCTTTCAAATGATATTTGTTTCTTCCTCTTTCATTTTCTTTATAATAAGCTTTCCAAATTTATGAGAACTTCTTTCTTTTAAGTATTTTGGCATGGCTTCTTGAGAGAATTTATCCTTAAGATAAATTCTTCATTTTGAATACTTGAAAAATCCTATATACATTCTTAAAATACATGATTAGATATATAATATATTCAAGATTTGGCAATCATCAAAATCAATCATGGGGTCAACAATCTCCTCTTTTTTGATGATCGCAAATCTTTGAATATATGTTAAAGAAAGTAATGTGAATCAAGACAAGAACAATGAATTAAATTTCATGAAAGAATTCTTAATGAGTTTTTAATTTATTGCACATCATTAGTACATACATATTTCATATACTTAACATACTTCTCTCTCTTTTTGACAACATCAAAAAGCTAATGGAAAGAAACAAGAAGTCATCAAAATCAACATCAAAGCATTAAATTAAAAGTTGTATTAAATTCATGAAATCAATTTAAATGAATCATCTTCCTTTTGAAAATTTATCCTTTGACTCAAATTAAGTTTCAAATATTTATTTTAATTTCAAAAATTAGTTTGAATTTAAATATCATATGCTCACCCCCTTTTTGAATGAGTATGAATTTTTAATCAGATTTTCAAATATGTACTTGTAAGTTTTAAGAGGAATAGAGTTTTTCAAAAGATTTGAATATGAAATCAAGCATAGTATATACTTTAATATTCAATCTTTTTTTTTCTTAAAAAAATTTTAGTTAATTAAGTTTAAAAAAGTATGTATCGAGAATGTACCGAGTAAAGTAAAATAAATAATATCAAAGCAATAGATAGTTACATTTTCAAATTCATTACTCTAAGTAGAAACTACTTCAATACAAATAATTCATAAGAATTTTACAATGCATATTAGAAATTTAGTATCAAATTTAAATTTTTAAATGAGTTTTCAGATTAAGTTTAGAAATTTATTTCTTAGAGTAAGAATATATTTTTAAATTTAATTTAACTTCAACTAATTATCCAAAAATAAGATAGGGCAATCAAATCATGTAAATTAAATTGGATAATCATATTAAACCTCCATTTAAGAAGATCATAAAGTAGTTGATTGAGAATTTAAAATCAAAATTTATTTATCTCAATGCAAATTAGTTAAAATTTTTAATCAAATCAAGTTAGAAAATATCTCTCCTCCTGTTTTTCATACTTATAGCAAGATTAATTTACTTTTCAACTTTCTTCTCCTCTTTATTTCAAATCAAGCAAATTTAATATGAATTTAATCATTAAATTCAGATTTTCTAAATTTCAAAGATATTTTTAATTTCAAAGTGATTTTCAATTAAATGATCATTTTTTCTTTAATAAATTTTCTCTCTTACTTTAGCAAACAAAACTATTTTAAAATTAAATAAAATTCAGAAGCATAAGCATCAATTGAGTGAACTAAGAGTATTAATTAATCCAAATACCAATCAAGCATAACATTCATTCAAGAAGACACCAAATTTTTTAAAAATTTATTGTTTATTAAATTCGAAGGATGTTTACAAAAGGATGTATATAATAAGAATAAATATCAAGAAGATCAAAAGAGTATGATAAATAATTAAAAAATATATTTTTATTTAAATTTAAATTTTTTTTATCATAAAAAAATTACTTAATTAAGTTTAGAAAAAATATGAAAATTTTTAAATTTATCTTAAATGGTGTCACTTCAAGAGTATAGCTGTACAAAATCAGATTTGAAATAAAGACATTTTTCTCTTTTTTCTAAAAGATAAATCAATCAAATACATAATAAATAGTAAGCTATTTGATACCAAATAATTAAAACTAAAGTTCTCTTTAAATATTTAGCTTTAAAGATAAATGACAACTTTCTTAAAATATTTTGCTTGATATCAACTTTAAAAGATTCGAGAAGAGCATTTTTCAAATTTAATTTTCAAAATCAATCAATTGGAATAAAGTATAAATGTTCATCAATAAATTCTCTTTTAAGATCAAAGAGGCAATCAAATCGATGATCAAAAAGAATATTCAAATTAATTTGGAGGATCAAAAATCAATCGATTGGGGATATGATAATCAATCAAATCAAATGAGATTAAATCAAAATTAGATCGAGGGAAAACTAGATAAAGGCTCTATGATTTCAGTTCAACTAGTAAATTTTCAAATCCTTAAAGACTAAATTAGGATGCAATGCATATCAATCAAGCACTTAAATTTTATGATTGAATGACTTATCTTTGAGTGCTTATTTCATACACTTTTTAGGAGAATTTTGATAATCTACCATCTTATGTGGGTTGTCAAAACATAGCTTATTTATTATTTTTGCAATCAAATAGATTTACAGATAATCATGCTTGTAATAACTTAGATTTTTTAAATAATTAAAGATTAAAATAGCATGATACAAAGGATTGAACCAGCATGCTGAATTTAGAATAAAATAAGAAGCTTAAAATAAATAATCGACATGATATAGTAGTTTTGATCAATATATCAAACTTTCAATTCATGGAGTATGATCATTTTAAGCAATGATAAATCATCAAAATCAATCAAACATACTCAATAATTATGCTAATTGATAATCAAAATATATTTAGTAAATAATGATGGCATAATGTGATAAAAGTTTAGATTTTATCAAACATCATCATCCATCCAATTTTATTCCCAAGGCATCCATCCATAATATTTTTTTTTTTCATTTCATTGGATCCTTGGTATACTTGTAATATCATTTGCTAATTTTGGTACCCAAGTCATCTTGGATCCATGAATGTTAGAGCATATGGTTCCTTTTGGAACCCAAATTTATTTAATTAAGGTTTGGCTGATTCTTTTGGTATTGCATTTTGAAATTTAATGGCCAACTTTATTATATTTAAAATATATATTGAAATGATTTTTAGATAAAATTTTTATAAATATGTTCTTCATAAATTTTTATTTTCTTAAAGAATTATAGCCAATTCCAGCTTTATCGAAAATAGCTTTTTGATTATTCAAAATTAATTGAAGCTTTTGAGATCTTATAGTAAACTTATTGAATATGGATTTCAATGTTTCAATCTCTTTTCTTAATTTAGCATTTTCTTCCAAAGAGATTTTCTAGATCCTAATGAGTTTTTCTTTTTCTTCAATATAAATTTTTAATTTTTTAATTCTATTTTGAGCTTAATATTTTCTTCAACTAAAGATTTTTTAGATTTAAGAAGTGCTTCTTTTTCTTTAGCCAAAGCATTTTTTTCTTTCAAAATATCTTTCTTTTCTAATAAGACTTTACTCTTTTCATTAGCTAAGATAAGATTAGATTTTTTGAATTCTTTATTTTTCAGCCTTAATTTTTTAAATTCATCCATTAAGTCATTGAAAGCTTCATATAATTCATCAAATATAAATTGTAAAGAATTTTTAAAATTTACCTCATCTTTATTGGCTATGAGGCAAAGATCTATAGCACTTTCTTCCTTTTTCTCATTATTGTTTTCCTTACTTTGCTCCCCTTTAATTGATGTTTTCTTTTTTCTTTGTTTCTTTTTCTTCTTTTTTATCCATCCTCATGAGCCATGAGGCATATGTTGGGGTGAGCTTTCTTATCTTCTTTGGAGCTTGATAGTTTTTCTTATTTTGCTTCCTTAAAAATAGTTTTCAATTTCTTCCAAACTTGTTTTGCTGAAATGCGAGAAGAAATTAGATTGAACTCATTTAAATCTAATGAATAATAAATCATATTTAAAGCCTTAGCATTTAGTTAGGCCATCTCTTTATCATGCATGATCAATGCATTGTGGGTGTGTGAGCCATCAACAATAATTTTTTATAAATTATAGTCATGTGCTTATATGAATATTTTCATTTTGGCTTTTTAGTATGTGTAATTTGATATATTTAATAGTGGGGGTCTATCTATGGAATGACTTTTATTAAACAAAGATTTCATTTGGATTGTCTTGATCTTTAGCTCTTTAACCGCTAAGTTAACAATCAAATATTAGAGCACCCGCTGTAATACCAATTATTGCCTAGAGGTAGCAACCCAAGAGGAGGGGTGAATTGGGTTCTTATAAAATTTTAGTCAAATTTAAAATCTCTAAATAAGTATGTACTCCAAATTAAACTAACTAAAATATTTATGATGAATATGCAATGTATAGCAGCGAAATTAAAAGCAATGAGATAATGCAAGTATGTAAAATAAATAAGTAAAGCAAGAAAGTAAACTAAGCAATTACACCATAAAGATAAAGAGATTTATAGTAGTTCGGAGCAACCCACTTCTACATCCATTTTTCAAGCTTTTCTTGAGAATTTTACTATAATCTATCCTTGATTATAGTGTGTTTATTTTTTCAAACTCATAAATAAACTCAGTTAGTTTTTTCAGGAGCACCAATCAAAATCTTATGCTATTAGTTTTTTGGATTCACTAACAATCCAGTTAATTTTTTGGGCTCACCAATCAAAATCTACAAGGTCTAATTTTGGACTTAGACAAGCCTAATCCCCAAGTTTTTTTTCCCAAAAAAACTTGTAAAAAAAATAAAAATACAAGAATGAAAGTTTTAGCTCAAAATAAAAATAGAGTTTAAACTCTTTAAATCCTGAAGAAGCTGAAGAATTGCTCTTTTGATACTTCACTTCTCTTCAAATGATGCTTGAGAGGTTGTGCTAGATGTTGGAAAAGATATCTCTTGAAAGCCCTTTGATTTCACTACTTGGTTCCTCTCTTTTCTCTCTTCTTTTGATGTGCAATGAAGCTCACTTAAATTTGAAAATGATTTCTCTTTTAATCTCACTTAATCTTGCTTTCAAATTAATTTTTCATCTTTAAATACCCTTGAAGATGGTTGGAGAGTTAGTTCTAGCCATTGAAAACTCTAAAATAGTTGTTGGAGATAAAAAATAGTCGTTGAAAAGGTTATAGAAATTAGCCATTAAAGGATGTCAAACTCCATCGAGCTGGCTCAGATTTAGCTTAGAGCTAGCTCGACTGATAGAGCTGGCTCGATTCTGTCTAGCGCTAGCTTGAATTATAGAATAGAAAAAATTAGTTTTTTGTCATCCTAAGAGAGCTAGCTCAGATCCAAATCGAGTTGGCTCGAATAGCAGAATAAAAAAATATTTTTTCTGCCATCCTGAGAAAGCTGGCTTGAATCAAAATAGAGCTGGCTCAGCTGCGTAACAAATTAAAGTATCAATCCTATTTCGTGCTAGAACTTGCTCTATTCTTGGGCAGGTCAGCTCTAAACTTTTCAACTTTATTTTTATTTATTGTTTGACCTTCCAAACTTGAATTTCTTAATCCTAAATCATCCAAATGATATTTGTTTCTTCTTCTTTCATTTTCTTTATAATGAGCCATCTAAATTTATTAGAACTTCTTTCTTTTAAGTATTTTGGCATGGCTTCTTGAGAGAATTTGTCCTTAAGATAAATTCTTCATTTTCAATACTTGAAAAATCCTACATACATTCTTGAAACACATGATTAAATATCTAATATGCTCAAGATTTGGCAATCATCAAAATCATTCATGGAGTTAACAATTATTGTTTATCAATAAAAGAAAATTATTAAGATATCATTATGAATGGTATTATAGTAATGCAAAGATAATTAAGAAATGACATTTATATTTTATTACAAACTATTAGTGTAATGTACATGTCTAATAAACGTCCAAAATTAGATTATATCTCCGATGCCTATCTTTGGCACTGTAGGCTTGGTCATATAAACAAGAATAGGATTAACTGGTTAGTCTAGGAGCATATCCTTGACATCGATAATTATGAATCATTGAATACCTGTGAGTCCTATCTTCTTGGTAAGATGATCAAATCACCTTTTACTGGAAAGGATGAACAAGCCACTGATCTTCTAGGTCTAGTACATACTGATGTATGTTGACCTATGAGCACATGTGCTAGATGTAGGTTCTACTACATTACATTTATTGATGACCTATTTAGGTATGGATACATCTATCTTATGAAGAATAAATCTGATTCATTTGAGATATTAAAATGATATCAAAATAAGGTAGTAAAATAACTTAAAAAGAGTATTAAAACTCTTTGGTCAGATCGAGAAGATGAATACCTTTTCAATAAGTTTTTGATATATCTAGGAGAGATTGGGATTCTTTGAAGGAAATGCGCAGGGTTTCTAGCTTTCATTTTGAAAATTTTTTCCTAAAGATTGCACAACAAAAATGATTATTAATCATATTAATAATAAAAGCTACATATCTAATCTGAAAATCCTATACTATACAAGATCTAATGTACATATATATGTATGCATATCTAAAAAATAAAATATCAAGTGTAGTAAAACTATTTTATTGCTTCTACGTGTTCAGAACACGTTACTTTTTCGTGGATAGATGATCTCCATAATTTGATCTTCTTAGTGTAGATCTGATCACCGCGATGCAGCCACACACGCGTCTAGCCTCTATAGGTGATCCACATAAGGCCCTGATCTCGATCAGTTTCTCTCGAGTGCTAGCCCATTGTAGGAACCTTTGATGACTGATATTAGATCGAACTCCTTCGATCTTCTTCCTCAGCTCTTCAGATGCTCTATTTTGCTGATGTAGATAAAAAATATAGGAGGTTCTCCTTTCAGATCTGTGAACTCATGATCCTCATTGCTTACAATTTAGAACCCAAATGCTAGATGGATTCTAGGGTATGCACTCACCCAAGAACCTTGCATCTAGAATTCCTCATGGAGAGAAGAGACTCTCTCTTCTTTTTCTCACATGTTCTCTTTCTTTTCTGAGTTTTAATCTACACACCCATAAAATCAGGTATTTTATAGATGCACACAAATAATAGAGGCATGAGGAAGAGGTCTAGATTAAGTGGTTATCCATTCAAACTCAAATCCTATTTAAATTGAACTTGTAACTAGATTAAACCTATCCATTTAGGATGTGAGAAGGGAGGACGTGCGCCCTCTTGTGCATGAAAATTTTTATGAGAGTTCTTAATTCTCATAGAGAATAGATGGTGCAATATTTGGATGATGTGCCGCATGGGAAGACTAGTCAAACTAGTCTCTTATTTGACATCCAATTGAACCAATTCAATCAAAATTGGTTAGACCCAATTAAATTAGAATAAATCTAACTTATTTAGACTTAATTAGGCTTAGTTAAATTTTAATCAAATCAAAAATTAATCAAGCCAAATCTTTGATCAAATCAAAGATCAAACCTTCTTGATGATTAGATCATCTTATAACCTAATCGGGTCAAATTCAAATGAATCCAATTCAATTGGTTTTAATAAAAAATAATCATTCAATCAAATTAAATTAATTAGTGATCAAATTTTTAATTAATCTTTCATTGAGCAGCCATTAGATCGAGTAGAAATCTCTAGTGTGTGTGACCCCATAAGTTCGAGCCTAAGCCGGTAGCATAGGAACCAATTTTCTATACTAATTAAAGTTACCATCTAGCAATGGTACCCGACGTTGGGATAGGCCGAATGATGTAGTTGTAATATTTAGAATCTATGTGAATATGGTTACCGCATAATTCATCCCTTTGATCTTTGTGCATAGGATAACTTAGGGTTTAACTATCAACTCTAGAACATACATCCAAATTGTGTCTTAAAGCAATTAGTCCTATAACCCCTCATAAGGACTACCTTGGCTAAGGTTTTGCTAAATTGAAATACTATTGAGCACAGCTCCTGAGTCTAGGAGTGGTCAATCTCATCTTGACTCATGCATTGATTCCTCAAGTACTTGACTGTACAGAAAAACCTTTCATTATTGAATAAAAAATTCAGATAGTCCGGCATCAAAGCACAGTGAGTTGCTTAGAAGTCATCGTGATGATCTTAGATCGAAGGAATACTTACGCCCATATTTCATCAGAGCAATTCTTGATAGTAGAAAAGCTTTGGAGTCAATCATGTTCAGTGTAGATGTACCCCTACATCTCACCTGCATGCCATACCAATATCTCCACACTCTTTGGTTAAGAGGATAACCAACCTATATGGTACACAATGATCTATACTCGATAAACATTATCGTCCTTGATAACAACGTATTATTGATCGTGAACTATTTTAAGAACTAAATGATAAATTCTTCTTTGTCGATTCTAAATTATCCTAAGAACTTCATCACATCAGATAGGAGTTCATTAGAAGATGAAAGATTTATGATGAAAAAGCTAGAATAATTTTTATTTAATTAATAATTTATATATAATTAAATAAATTAGCTCAATCATTAACAGGCTAATGATTGATTTTGGGATACTATTTCTAATAATCTTCCACTTGGTCTAAAGCCAATCGATGCAGTATCGTATTTTCATCATCGACTTGAAGTCGTCGAACTCCTTCACCACAATGGCTTTAGTAAATGGATCGGTCAGGTTCTCCTTTTCATCAATCTTTTGAAGATGAACATCACCGCGATCCATGATGTTCCAAACATGATAGAAGTGATGCAAAATATATTTCATCCGCTAGTGTGCTTTGGATTTCTTTGCCTGAGCAATGGCTCCAGAGCTATCACAAAAGAGCAAAGCTGGACCATTTAGGTAGGGTGCTCCTCCGAGCTCGGTGATGAACTTCTTCAGCGATACTGCTTCTTTGATAGCATCTGATATAGCAACATACTCTACCTTGCACACTGAATCGACCATGGTATACTGCTTGAAATTTTTTCAGTAGATAGCACCACCATTAAGGATAAACACATACCTCGACATGTTTTTATTGTCATCATGATCAGACTAAAAATTGATGTCTGTAAACTCTATAAGTTTCAAGTCTGATTCACCATAAACAAGCCACTAGTCCTTAGTATTTTTCAAATACTTCAGAATAGTTTTAACAACCTTCTAGTGGTTCTCTCCTAGATCAGATTGGTATCTATTCACTACTCCTAATGAGTATGCCATATCTAATCGCGTACATGTCATGGCGTACATAATAGAATCTACTGCTGAAGCATATAAAATTTTATTCATATGCTCTCTCACTTAAGGTATTGTTGGACAATCCCTCTTCGAGAGAGAAATTTTATGGCCTATTGGTAGATAGCCCTTCTTGAAATTCTTCATGCCGAACCTCTTCAACACAATATCTATGTACATGGACTGGGACAATCCAAGCAATTTTTTAGATCTATCTCTATAGATCTTCATCCCTAAGATGTAGGAAGCTTCTCCCAGATCCTTCATGGAGAACTATGACGATAGCTAGATCTTTATTCCTTATAATGTAGGAACATTATTCTCAATTAAGAGAATATCATCCACATATAGAATGAGAAATACAACTGCTGGACCATTAGCCTACTTATATATGTAGGGCTCTTCTTCATTCTTAATGAAGCCATACGTCTTGATCGTCCTATTAAAATGTATGTTCCAACTCTGAGATGCTTGCTTCAATCCATAAATAGACTTTTGAAGCTTACACACCTTGGACTCATTTATGGATGTGAAATCTTTAGGTTGTATCATATACATCTCTTCATTTAGCTCTCTATTTAGGAAAGCTATTTTCACATTCATTTGCTAGATTTTATAGTCCAGATGTGCAGCTATCGCAAGCATGATCTAAATGAACTTGAGCATTGCCACATGAGAAAATATCTCATCATAGTCAATACCATAATGTTGATGATACCCCTTGGTAACTAGATAGATTTTATAGGTCTCTATCTTTCCATCTGTGTCTCTTTTTCTTTTAAAGATCCACTTACATCCTATGAATTTTATTCCTTCAGATGGGTCAACCAATGTCCATACATCGTTGACCTTCATGAACTCCATTTTGGATCTCATGGCCTCAAGCCATTTTTCAGAGTCGAATCTCTGCATTGCATCCATGTAGGTGATCGAATCCTCATCGTTCTCATCGAGTTCGACGGGATCTCTATCCCAGACCAAGAAACCATAATATTTATCTAGCTAATGTGGTACTCTACCAGATCGCCTTAAGGGTGCAGGTTCAGTAGGCTCCAGGTATGATCGAATTAAATCTGGTTCAGGTTTAGCTACTTGTGTCGGTACTTCCACCTATCAAACTTTCTCAAATTTGACCTTAGAGGCATTAGTCCCTTCACCAAGAAACTTCTTTTCTAAAAAGACTGCCTTAAGACTGACAAACATCTTTTGTTCATCATCTAGATAGAAGTAATATCCTTTGATCTCTTTTGGGTATCCTATAAAGCTATACTTATCAGACCTAGGTCCAAGCTTATCCATTACCAAATGTTTGACATAAGCCGGACACTCCCAAAACTTAACGTGTGAGAGTACTGGCTTATGCCCTGTCTGCATCTCATATGGCATTTTATAAATAGACTTACTTAAAATCCTATTCAGAATATAACAAGCTGACTCGAGCGCATATCTCCAGAGGAAGATTGGCAGACCGGCAAATTCCATCATAGATTGAACCATGTTCAATAGGATCTGATTCCTCCTTTCAGACACACCGTTATGCTATGGTGTTTCGGGAGGAGTCCATTGGGAGAGAATCTCATTCTCCCCAAGATATGTCAGAAATTCACTAAAAAAGTACTCACCCCCTCGGTCAGATCGAAGAGTTTTAATACTTTTTTCGATTTACTTTTCTATCTCATTACGAAATAGTTTGAATATTTCAAATGACTTCAACTTATGCTTTATTAAATAGACATATCCATACCTCGATAGATCATTTGTGAAGGTTATGAAATAGAAATATCCATCTCTAGTACTTGTACTCATGGATCCACATACATCAATATGTACTAGACCCAAGAGTTTACTAGCACGTTTATCCTTTTCAATAAAAGGTGACTTGGTCATCTTTCCAAGAAGATAGAACTCACAAGTCGGAAGTGATTCACAATCACTGACCTCAAGAATTTCTTCTTAAGCCAATCTATTTATTCTGTTGTTATTGATGTGACCTAGTCTACAATACCAAAGGTAAACATCTGACACATCATCTATTCTAGGATATTTATCAAAGGTTTGGACTATGTTAATAGGCTATGATAATAGATAAATTTTGTTATTTAATTATCCAACACAAACTATAACATCATTCAAAATGATATCACATAAATTTACTTTTATTAAAAATTGATAATTATTCTTAGTCAAAAGGCCTACTAAAATTTTATTCAATAAAAAACTTGGACAAAAGTGACAATCACTAAGAATAACTCTATGAGAATTGATTACAATGTTCATGTCTCCTAAAGTTAGAATTGAAACTTGTCTTCCATCTTCAACATTTAGGAATCTCTCATCTTCACCAATTCTCCTACTGATCTAAAAATCCTGCATCAAATTACAAATATGATAAGAACTTCTAGTATCTAATACCCAGGTAGTAGTATTATAAAATGAGAAGTTGTAAGGTGTTATCATATAATTACCTTGCCCAGTAATACTTGCTTCTTCCTTGGCTTGTTTGGGTCCAAGGTGGCAATGTATTGAGAATAATTTCTCTTTCAATGCCCTTGCTTCTTACAAAAGAAGCACTCCATCTGGCTCTGATCGGGCTTGTACTTCTTGGTTTGACCCTGTGCAGATGTCCCAGCATGCGGCTGCACGTTCTTGCTCTTTTTCTTCTTATTCTTCTTTGCTTTCTTAAAGAGTCGACTAGAAGAAGATCCTCCCACAACATTCACCCACCCCTTTTGGAGTTGATGATCCTTCTCAAAGTTCTACAGCAACCCCAATAACCAATGATAGTTTACTGCAGACTTTGTCATTCTGAAATGAGTAAGAAATGGGAGGAAGAACTTGGGCAACGAATTTAGGATCGCATCCTTCTTAAGCTGCTCATGTAGGAAAAAATCTAGCTTACTTAGGTGTTCAATCAACTCAATCATGTACAATACATGATCAGTGACTGATACCCCATCCCTTATACGAGTGTTGAAAATGGCATAGCTAGTTTTGTACCTTTCAACATCATTAGGTGTGCGAAAGGAGTCATTCAATATTTGAAGCATCTTCTCGGGCTAGGCATTCTCAAATCTACAACTAAACTCATCATTCATCGCTACCAGCATAATGCACCGAATGGTGGTACGGTCATTTAGCCACTTCTGGTAAGTATCTCTTACCACCTTAATAGCATTCGAGGCTGGCTCCTCAGGTGCTGGATTAGTCAATACGTATAAGATCCATTCATGCTCTAGAATGATCTTCAACTTTCGATACCAGCTATCGAAGTTGGATCCCATGAGTTTGTCATTATCCAACAATGATCGAAGTGACAGGATAGTGGCCATTTCTACACAAAAAAAAAAATCATAGACCTAATTAGTATATGAATTGTTTACTCTAAAGATTTGGACTTTTCCCTAAAGGTTCTTCCACTATTTTGTTCAAATTGGTAGCCTCTACCTCCAATTCAAGAAATTATCCCTAATTTCTTAGCGGATGCTAGAATCCACATAGACTACACACGAGCTCAACTTTGGTTGGTCAATCCATGTGCACCTATAGGTAGGTTCATTAGTAATTACTTCACCAAACAACTTCTAGTAGTTTTAATTTTGCTCCAAAAATCTAATCAGTAGGCTTTAGCCTCCATTAAAAAGATTTAGTTAGGTCCAACCATTAACATGACCACATTTGGCGCATCAGACCAATGAATGATCAGGTCTGACTTTGACCAACTAACTTGACCACCATTAGAAAGACAACTAAATTATCATATTATGAATGATAATTCCATTAGTCAATAAGCACCAGGTCTTTGGACCTCCAATGATTATTAAACTAATGGATCCATTATTACTCAACTTAATGGAAGGCTATGACTTAGTTATCATCGTAACTTTATCATTTTAAGGACCTAATAATTTTAGAGAATTTTATTAACCAATTTTAAAAAAAATTAACCAGCTAATTTGGATCCTCTCACTGACTTGACCAAGTCATGTTAAGGAGGACCTAATTAAAGCCGACATTAGGAGCACCTAAATCAGTCAAACTAATTTACCTAATTAACATGGGTGAGCCCAAATTGTCAAGTGGTCTAATCAAAACCTAATTCACCAAGATGGCTAGGTAAGTGAGATCAGTGAAAGGAAAATGTCATTAACTCATCAAAAATTGAATCAGTGCGAGTAGCTTCCAATTAAAAATCATCGGTCCGAGCTATTAGACTTACCTTAGATACCATCCAATTTATTAGTTTCAATTTTGATCAACCTAGCAATTTTAGGTTTGACTATGAAGCCACGAATCAAGTCTATTTGATCCTTATTAAAGGCATGGGCTTGACCAACTACAACTATTGTAATTTGGTCTAAAGAGTCTTTGACCTAATCTAAATCAATATTTGGTTAGATTTGATCAATTACTCTAATTTAGTTTATTTTTTTAACTAACCTTAGATCTAACGCAATTAATTGATCTATTTTGACTAACCCAATAATAAATAATTTTATGATCAATGTCTTAGGATCTTTAATTCATAATTCTAGACCCTTATTAATCATGCTTAATTCTCAATTAAGTTTAAGGCTGAGATTTAGGGTTTGGCATTTCAAAAATATCTTTTTTAAATTTTGAAAGGTTATTTACATCCTAGCACTATTTCACTAAATAGGTCGACTCATTTCAAAAATAGGTCGACTCATTTCAAAAATAGGTCAGCTTATTTCATAAACAAGCACTAGATGTAGGTTTGATTTCATAAAACCAATCAATAGGTATTGAGCCAACTTGTCAGTTGGACTGGCTCAGATTCCATCCGAGCTAGCCTGAATAGAAGTTGAATTGGCTTGATTTCTAAGACAGTCCGCTTGATAAAAAGTCAGAAGCCAAATATTTCCATCGAGCAGGCTCGGATCCTATCTGAGTAGGCCTAAATTAAAGCCAAGCCAGCTCGATTTCTGATCGAGCTAGCTGGAGCATCAATCTAGAAAGTGTATTATGGCTGGCATGCTAGTCGAGCTGGCTCGATTCCTGAGCGAGCTGACTCAATTGGCGTACAGAACCTTCCTAAGATCTTGTTCATATTTAAACTAAATCTATGTACTTTATATAAAAATCATGAAACTATTTTTATCTAATCTAAATACTAAATCATGATAAAATTTAGATTAAACATGTTCAAATATATCATAAAAATCATTAGATCTAATCTAAAGTTTTTATGATTAGTGTTATAGATTGTAATGTATTAGGATAATCTTTCCACTATAAGGGATAAACCTAACAGCAGGACAACCTACAATTCATGCGATCATCATTTTTTATTTTTTAGAATAGATTATTATTTAGATCTAATCTAAAAATAATCTAAAATATGCATATATCATACATCAAAGAATCTGTTGGTCTGATACCAATTGAAGGGAACGCGTATGATTTCTAGCTTTGATTTTGAAAATTTTTTCCAAAAATTGTATAGTAAAAATGATTATTAATCATATTAATAATAAAAGCTATAAATCTAATCTAAAAACTCAATACCATACAGGATCTAATGTACATATGTATGCATGCATATCTGAAAAATAAAATATCAATTGCAGTAAAACTATTTTACTATTTCCACGTGTTCAGAACATGTTATGTTTTCATAGGTTGATGATCTCCATAATTTGATCTTCTCGATATAGATCTGATCACCCACGATGTAGCCACACACGTGTCTGGCTTCTATAGGTGATCCACATGAGGCTCTGATCTCGATCAGTTCCTTCCAAATGCTAGGTTGCTGCAGGAATCTTTGATGACTGATATCAGATCAAATTCCTTCGATCTTCTTCACCAGCTCTTTGGATGCTCCGATTTGCCAATGTAGATAAGAAATACCGAAGGTTCTTCTCCCAGATCTGTGAACCTATGACCCTCGTTGCTTACAATCTAGAACCCAAATCCTAGATGGATTCTAGAGTATACACTCATCCAAGAATCTTGCACCTAGAATTCCTCACGTAGAAAAGAGACTCTCTTTTTTTTCTCACATGTTCTCTTTTTTTCTGAGTTCTAATCTACATGCCCATAAAATTAGGTATTTTATAGATACGCACAAATAAGAGAGGCATGTAAGAGAGGTCTAGATTAAGTGGTTTTTCATTCAAACTCAAATCCTATTTGAATTGAACTTGTAATCAGATTAAACCTATCCATTTGAGACGTGAGAAGGGAGGGCATGTGCCCTCTTGTGCATGGAATTCTTCATGGGAATTTTCAATTCTCGTGGAGAATAGATGGTGCAATATTTGGATGATGTGCAGCATAAGAAGACTAGTCAAACTAGTCTCTTATTTGACATCCAATTGAACCAATCCAATCCAAATTAATTAGGCCTAATTAGATTAAAATAAATCTAACTTATTAAGGCTTAATTAGACTCAGTTAAATCCTAATCAAATCAAGAATTAACTAATCCAAATCTTTGATCAAATCAGAGATCAAACCTCCTTGACGATTAGATTATTTCATAACCTAATCGGGTCTAATCTAAATGAATTTAATTCAATTGGTTTTGATAAAAAATAATCACTCAATCAAATTAAGTTAATTAGCAATCAAATTACTAATTAATCTTTCATTGATCAACCATTAGATCAAGTAGGAATCTCTAGTGTGTGTGATCCCGTAGGTTCGAATCTAAGCCAGTAGCATAGGAACTAATTTTTTATACTAATCGAAGTGACCATCTAGCAATGATACCCAATGTCCAGATAAGCCAAATGGTGCAGTGCAATATTCAGAACCTACGTGAATATGGTTACCACATAATTCATCCCTTTGATCTCTGTGCATAGGATGACTTAGGATTTAACTATCAACCACAGAAGATACATCTAAATCATATCTCAAAGCAATTAGTCCTGTGACCTCTTGACTCACGCATCGACTCCTCAAGTACTTGACTGTACCCAAAAATCTTTCATTACTGAATTAAAAATTTAGGTAGTTCAGTTCTAAAGCATAGTGTGTTGCTTCGAAGTCACCGTGGTGATCTTAGGTCGGAGGGATACTTAGAAACCATATTCCATCATAGCAATTTTTGATAGTAGAAAAGCTCTGGAGTCGATCATATTTAGTACAGATGTATCTCTACATCTCACCTGCATGCCATACCAGTGTCTCTACACTTCTTGGTTAAGAGGACAACCAACCTATATGGCACACAATGAATATACTTGATAAATATTGTCATCCTTGGTAATAATGCATCATTGATTGCAAACTATTTTAAGGACTAAACAATAAATCCTCCTTTGTCGATTCTAAATTATCCTAAAGACTTTATCACATCAGACATGAGTTCATTAGAAGATGAAAGATTTATGATGAAAAAGCGAAAATAATTTTTATTCAATTAATAATTCATATATAATCATAAAAATTAGCTCAATCGTTAACAGGCTAACGATTTGCTTTGGAACACTATTCCCAACATTCTGTTATAATGGACCCTTCCTAGAACACCACAGCATAATGGTGTGTTTGAAAGAAAAAATCGAACCTTATTGAACATGGTTCGGTCCATAATGGAGTTTGCGAGTCTGCTTATTTTTTTTTGGGATTATACACTTGAGACTGCTTGTTTTATTTTGAACAATGTTCCAAGCAAGTCTATTGTAAAGACTCCATATGAGATATGGACTAATCGTAAGTCGACACTCACTCACCTTAGGGTTTGGGGATGTCCGGTTGATGTAAAATATTTATAGTTAGAAAAGCTTGAACTTAGGTCTGATAAATACTTGTTTATAGGATATCCCAAAGAAACTAGGAGATATTACTTTTACCTTACTGAAGAGCAAAAGATGTTCGTCAACAATAGGATAGTCCTTTTAGAAAAGAAGTTTCTTATGGAAGGAACAGCTACTTCTAATATTAAGCTTAGTCAAGTTCGACAGGTAGAAGAATCAATACATTCTAGTGAACTTGCAAAATTAGATTTGATAAGATCAAACCCAGAGCCTGTTGTAGAGACATCCTTAAGAAGATCTAGTAGAGTACCGCATCAACCAAACAGATACCATGGTTTCTTGGTTTGGGATGGTGATCCTACTGAACTCAATAAGAATGACGAGGATCCGATCACCTACATGGATGCCATGCAGAGGTCTGACTCCAATAAGTAGCTTGAAGCCATGAAGTTCAAAATGCAATCCATGAAAGTCAATAGTGTATGGACACTGGTTGATCCACCTGAAGGGATAAAATCCATTGGTTGTAAGTGAATTTTTGAAAGAAAAAAAGGCATAGACGGAAAGGTGGAGACCTATAAAGCCCATCTGGTTGTCAAGGAATATCGTTGGCATCATGGTATTGACTATGATGAGATGTTTTCTCCAGTGGCAATGCTCCAGTCCATTTAGATTATGTTTGCGATAGCAGCATACCTAGACTATGAGATCTAGCAAATGGATGTGAAAATAGTTTTTCTAAATGGAGAGCTGGACGAAGAGGTGTATATGATACAGCTTGAGGGTTTCACATCTACAGACGAGTCTAAGATATGCAGGCTTTAGAGATCCATCTATGGATTGAAGCAGGCATCTCAGAGTTGAAACATGCATTTTGATAAAGTGATCAAAACATATGGCTTCATTAAGAATGAAGAGAAACCTTGCATGTACAAATGGGCTAATGGTTCTGTAGTTATATTTTTTATACTGTATGTGGATGATATTCTCTTAATCAAGAATAACACCCCTACATTATAGGAAATAAAGGTTTGGCTGTCATCTCAATTCTCTGTGAAGGACTTGAGAGAAGCTTCCTACATCTTAGGAATAAAGATCTATAGGATAAATCTAAAAGGTTGCTTGGGATGTCCCAGTCTACGTACATCGATACTGTGTTGAAGAGATTCAGCATGGTGAATTTCAAGAAAGGCTATCTTCTGATAGGCCATGAAACTTTTCTCTCAGAGCGGGATTGTCCGATAACTTCTCAAAAGAGAGAGCGTATGAGTAGAATACCATATGCTTCGATAGTGGAGTCTATTATGTATGTCATGACATATACCAGATCAGACGTGGCATACTCACTAGGGGTAGTGAGTAGATACTAGTATGATCCCAGTGAGAATCATTGGAAGGTTGTAAAGATAATCTTGAAGTATTTAAGAAATACTAAGAACCAGTGGCTCATCTATGGAGATATTGATTTAAAACTTATGGGATATATTGATTTTAGTTTTTAGTTAGATCATGATAATAGCAAGAGTATGTCAGGTTATGTATTTATCCTAAATGGAGGAGCGGTCCGCTGGAAGAGTTTCAAGCAGTACACTATGGCCTATTCTATGTGCGAGGTGGAGCATGTCGCGGCATTTGATGTTGCGAAGAAAGTTATGTGACTGTGAAAGTTCATCGACGAGCTAGAAGTGGCACCCTCCTTGGATGGTCCAGTTCTGCTTTACTGTGACAGCATTGGAGCCATAGCTCAAGCGAAGGAGCTGAAGGCACATCAGCACACCAAGCATTTTTGCGATGCTATCACCTTGTATGAGAGATCGTGGAACGAGGTGACATCGAGCTTCAGAAGATCAATGAAAAGGAGAACGCGGTTGACCCATTTACTAAAGCTCTCGAAATCAAAGAGTTCGATAATCACAAATGAAAGATGGGTATTCGATACGGCTCTGAGTGGCTTCAGTCTAAGTGAGAGTTGTTGAAAAATATATCCTAAAGTCAATCATCTAGATTGTAGATAGTTGACCTAAATATAATTTATACTTAAATTTTAATTGAATAAAATTATTATTCTGATAATTTCATCACTTTGTGCATCTTCCTATAATGAACTCTCTAAGATGAAGTCCTTAGGGCTATTTAGACTCGACAAAGGAGAATTTATTGTTTGGTCCTTAAACTAATTGCAACTAAATGATTCATTATTACCTAGGATAACAACGTTAATTAAGAGTAGGTTGTTGTGTGCCATAAGTGTTGGTTGTCCTCTTAACGAAAAAGCATGGTAATGCTGTTATGACATGTAGGTAAAATGTAGGGGTATATTTTACTAATCATGATCGAACTGTGGCACTCTCTTCTACCAAGATTGCTGATAAAGATATAAAATATATGTAAAAAGTATTAATTTATTAATTTATTAATTAACTTATCCCTATTTCTTAAGAATTGATATTTTTATTTTATCTTTTGTAGAAAGAAGATTAAAGATGAAAAGAGCTTGATTTATGGATCACAATGAAATAAATTTCACTCAAATCAGAGCTAAAATAAAAAAGTTATGAAGCCCAGAAGTTTTAAATAAAGAAAAAAAATAGTTCGATGCACGATAGACCGATTAGCCGGTTCACGATTCCTATCGCAGACCGACCAGCTCAGTGAGCATGATGAATCAAGGAGCATCGTAGTAGACCCTTAAGGGGTTCATCAAAAATTGATCGTGGCTCATAAGGGTAGAACGGTAATTTTCTTAGGAATAGCGTGCAACGGTTGGCGGAGGTGTTCCATGTGCGCCCGATCCACATGATCCATGGCATAGTACATACACGATTGGATGGTAGCCATCCATCCCACCTAAGATCCGATGGTCCATATCGATTCTCGATTTGATTCAAAGAGATCAAGCTGATTTGCACAATCCGATGGCCAGAAAACTAGTTGGTTAAGATCCAATGATCTAGAACCATTTCTAACTTGATCAAAGAGATCAGGGTGTCATTCAATGGTCCAAATTCATCCAATTGATTGATCGAACGGCTAAAATTTAATTGGGACCCTATTTAAGCTACAAAAGATCGATTTTGACCAAATCTGGACTATTGAGATCCGATCCAACGGCAGAAATTATTTCAGGGAGCAGAATCCAATACACACTCGATTTCTTTAATTTTTCTCCAATTTTAACCCAATTTCTCTATTTTTCTCTCTATAAAAATCTCCATAAAGCTTCCACAAGCCCAGAGAAGCCTCCCCTTAGGGGAAGCCCTGCTAAACCCCTCTAAAGCTCTTCAAAGCCTCACTTTCCTGACTTAAACAATTAGCAAGCTCTCTCTCTCTCCCTAATTCTCTCTCTAAAGCTCTTCTTTTTTCAATCTTTTCTTTTTTTTCTTCTTCAAACCAGCACCAAAGCCTACATCTTCACCAAAATATCTCTCCTATTCTAAATTTTTGTCATCTACTATGGCCCGATTCTTCAGCAATGCTCCACGATGAAGATTTTAGTGAGAAGCTCCTCAATGTCTGGCTGATCCTCTCTTTCTCAGAAGATCATTATGATCTTATTCTGATGGTATTTTCTATTTTTCATCTTTTATATTTTTTTTTAGTTTGCAATAAAGACTATTTTTAGTTTAAATATTTTTATGTTGTTATTTTCTTATAATTAATTTGGAATGATTTATTATTCTTGGGACGAGCCATGATCTATGGGTGCGGTTCATGCTCTTGGGATAAATTATATTTAGGTTATTTTTTTTTCTTTTTATATCTAAATTAATTTAGATTAGTTTATAACTTTAAAGAATGGGCTGTGATCTAAGGGTACAGACCATGCTCTCTAAGATAGGTTATATCTTTATTGATTAGATATCAATTAAAGCATATTAAAAAGAATACCAACTATCAAATAAGTGATCAATTGAGATCCTGAGAATTCATCTCTATACCTACAACTCCTCTTTAATTAATTTACTATTTAATTTATTTTCTTAATTAATTTAAGTAGCCTTTTTAATTAATCAACTTTTAATTAATTCTAATCACTTTTAATTTATAATTTAAACATAATTAATACAATCACTGTGGATTCAATCCTGATTCATCCTATCTATATAGTTTGAGTTAGGTTTTATTTTTGACCACCCATGACAGCGATCAAATTTTAGCATCATTGTCGGAGATCATAATTTAGTTATTTTAAATAAATAAATAAAATTTAAAAAAAATTAAAACATTAAAATTAAGATTAAAAAATTAAAAAAAATTCATTGACATCGCATAAGTTGTTTAGGGTTTAGAGACTTAATCACAAAACCTAGCAAGTAAACCTAATTATTTAAATTTGCATGTTTCACTTTACTTGGACATTTTGACTTTTTGCATCTCACCTTCATAAGACACTTTAAGGACACTACACCCAATTAAACAGGATGAGATGGAGATTTGATCATCCTTCCTTAGCCCAAAAATCACAAACCTTCATATTGCATTGATCCAAACCTTAATTCTAAAATTAATTAGATGTTGGCCCCTAAGGATACTCGAGCTCATTAGGACAAGAAATCCTAAGAGTTGGATCGAATTAGGATTAATTAATTTAATTAGTATCTAAGGCAAATGGTTCAGGGATGACTGGGTCCGAAGGAAGGTGGTTACTTAATTGATTCCGTTAGCTTACCTGGCTAAGCATGATTGGTGTCTAAGATAAGTGACGGAGGGACTCCCACCAATCTTATACTTATCTGGTCAGTTGATTGTTTGATTCTTTACTTAGGAGGCTTGAAGGAGATCTTGGTAGTTAGAAGCTATCTAGATCTAGGATAACCCTTAGCTAAAATTTATTGCATAACTCGATTGCTAACCTACAAATATCAAATCTAATTAACCTCTTTGCAACTATTTCTTAGATTTATGACTCTCAAGGCTCTCATCTTTAGAATTTCTTTCATCTTTTTTTATCTTATTAAAAAAAAATCTATTACAATATATATATATATATATATATATATATATATAAACTTAAAACTATGTTTGCTCTAAGGTATAATTATGGGGTATTTACTTGGGCATTGTTCATTACAACCTAAAATTTAAACCCTAAAATCCTAAAATCGAACGAACCTTTAGAGCTAATAAACCTAAAATTATGGCTGCACCTTTTTACCAATCCAGGGAATACTTTATCCCTTCTTCTTACACCTATGACCCCTATACATCCATGTATGAAACTAATAGTGGTGGAATCTATAAGGCTAAAAACTCCATTAATATCCAAAATAAGGTAGATGAGTTATCCTAGAAACTTGACCATCTATTAAATATAAGACACTCTTCTACCTTATCTTTGCATGTATGTGACATATGTTCAAGTCCTCACCACCTAGTTAGTGAATGTCCAGCTGCATATCGACCTTGAAAATTTGTACATGAGCAGACTTACCCAATCCCAACTCAGACCAATTATTATAACCCTTACTCCAACACCTATAATCTAGGTTGGGAAAACTATTCAAATTCTTATGAGACATCACAACCAGCAATTATTTATGAACCTAGTTATCCGGAGGAAACTTATACGGCATACCAATATTAAAATATTTAATAACCCTCTTTAAGTGCTTATAGTTTAATATTTAAAGAGAATATTTAACACATGTTACAAACTCATACTCAATCTATAGCCAAGATAGAAATCAACTTAGTTAGCTTACTGCTGCATTCAATAGTTAGGAGGAGGAAGAATTATCTGGTCAGTCCATAAAGCAATATATAACTGAGAGCTTCAATGTGCATGAAATCCTAATAGAATAGCCTAATATACAAACTGAAAACTATTTTGCGGAGAATGTACCTAAAGATGAAATAAAGAAAGCTATCCCTAGAATTATTTCTCAAAACCCAGTGCATACACGTTTAGATCCTTTTGGGGTAGACGATTTTAATATAGATGGGTGTGCTGAAAATATGAATGCATTATTAGAGCCATCCAATTTTAGCACCACTACCTTAGGGATTGAGAAATATGAAATAATACCAGCTCCAATAGCTTTCCCTCTAGAATCACCACCTCCTTCAAAACTGAATCCTCCCTTGGTCATACCAAAGTACACATGTTCAGAACCAATTGACACTCTTCCAGTACCCATTACATCGGCCGCAATCCTTACCCCAACAATTCAATTCATGAGCATACTAGAAGAACAAATAGAAAAAATTCTTAATAAACAAGAGTCTATGAATGGATTCATAAATTATTTTCTTAAAATCAAAAAAATAAAACTGACTAAGAATGCGATTGTGAGTTACTTTCTAAAGATTAGCAAAAAATTACTGAAATTCATAAATAATGGGATCGCAAGCTATCTTCCTAAGATTGGCAATCCAAAATTATTGGAATTTATCAATCCAATTTTTGACACTAGATAGATAGAGTTGCCTGGTCTGACTGAAGACCTTAAACTTAGTGCTTGTTGGAAGGCAACCCATCATTTTATTTTTCAGATTTTGAGTTTTCTAGTTTCTATCTTTTTGTAGAAAACCAATAAAGATGATCGACTTAAGTTGAGGGGAGCACATCAAATATCCTGTATGAACCTGATGGAATATTATGAAGGATCTACAAATAATAAACCAAGTGGTATCCTTTCTTGATAAATATTTTTATTTTTTTCTTCTTCCATTGAGGATAATAAAAATTAAGTTGGGGGGAGAATAACTAATTTTTAAAATTTATGAGTCCTCAAGTATGATTTAAAATAATTAGCTTTATATATCGAAACTTTATTTTGATTAAAAATTAATTAGGCATCATAATCAATGAATGATTAATAGTCTAGATAATTTTAGAGATATTAAAGAGTAAATTATTAAAAAAATTTAATAAATGGAAGGGTTTAGACTAGATCAAATTTTAAGAGTGATTCTAGAATCTTCTTCTTACTGATCTAATAAAGAATCTACTTCATGAGAGTTGGATGGAAAGGTCAAACTATGCAAAAGTATCCCTTAGAATCTATTTATAAAAAAAAGTAATAGACACTGGTTTCCTACTGACTAACCGGGTCGCTTTGCCTAAGTAATTATTGTGGTTCGTGTAAAAAGATAGGTAGTATGAATAAAAAAAATTTAGTATTATCTCACTGAGTAACTGGACCTCTTCACCTAAGTAAGCATTGTGGTTCGCATCAAAAGATAGGGATGCAAGAATCTAAAAAAAAAAAGAAAAAAAAGGTAGATAATAAGGAGACTAAATTACAAGAAAGACAATAAATCTAACTCACATCAAGTTAGAGGATTTAGAGAATAAAGTGAAAAGTTGGTGAAAGAAGAGCTCTAAAAATTTTGATGGCTAAGACTCAACCATTAATTGGGTCGAATTGGTAATCCGATGGTGTACCTCTTTAATGATCTGACTGGATATCAACTATCTTTAGGAGTGTCTAAATCTAACTTTTACTTCAAGGCTAAGTCGGCATATATTGCTAATCTATCTATTTTACTCGAGGATGAGCAAAGTTCAAGTTGGAAGGTATGATAAACATATAAAATATATGTATAAAAGTATTAATTTATTATTTTATTAATTAATTTATTCTTATTTTTAAGAATTGATATTTTTTGTTTTATTTTTTATAAAAAATAAGACTATAGATGAAAAGAGCTCGATTTATAGATCACAATGGAATAAATTTTACTCAAATCAAAATTAAAATGAAAAAATTATGAAGCCTAAAAGTTTTAAATAAAAGAAAAAAATAGTTCGATAAATGATAGACCAGTCAGTCGGTCCACCATTCCTATCGTAGACTGGCCAGCTCAGTGAGCATGGCGAATCAGGGAGCACCGCATGGTAGATGTAGACTCTTAAGGGGTTCACAAAAAATCCATCGCAGCTCATAGGGATAGAACGATAATTTTCTTAGGAATAGCACGTAGTGATCGGCAGAGGTGTTCCATTTGCCTGATCCACATGGTCCAGTGGTATAGTACATATGCGATCAGACGACAACCATCCATCCCACCTGAGATCCGATGGTCCACGTCAATTCCCAATTTGATTCAAAGAGATCCAGCTGATTTGCACGATCCAACAACCAAAAAATCAGCCGATTAAGATCGAACGATCTAGAACCATTTCTGACTTGATTAAGAAGATCAGGGCACCATTCAACAATCAAATTCATCCAATTGACTAATCAAATGGCTAAAATTTAATTGGGGCCCTATTTAAGCTACAGAAGGTCGATTTTGACCAAATCTAGACCATTGAGATCCGATCTGACGAGAAAAAATTAGTTCAGGGAGCAGAATCTAATACAAACTCAGTTTTTTTAGTTTTTCTCTGATTTTAACCCATTTTTTCTTCTTTTCTCTCTATAAAAACCTTCCTAAAGCTTCCACAAGCCCAGAGAAGCCTCCCCTTGGGGGAAGCCTTGCTAAACCCCTCTAAAGCTCTTTAAAGCCTCTCTTTCGTTATCTAAATAATTAGCAAGCTCTCTCTCTCTCCCTAATTCTCTCTCTTAAGCTATTTTTTCTTCAATCTTTTCTCTTCTTCTTTCTTCAAACTAGCACCAAAGCCTACATCTCCACCAAAACTTCTCTCCTATTTTGATTTTCTATCACTTGCTGTGGCTCGATTCTTCAGCAAAGCTCCAAAATGAAGATTTTAGCAAGAAGCTCCTCGATGTCTGACTGATCCTCTCTTTCTCAGAAGATCATAGTGATCTTATTCTGATGGTATTTTCTATTTTTTATCTTTTGTATTTTTTTTTTAGTTTGCAATAAAAATTATTTTTAGTTTAAATATTTTTGTCTTTATTTTTTTATAATTAATTTGGAATGGTTTATTATCCTTGGGATGAGCCAAGATCTATGGGTATAGTTCGTGCTCTTGGGATAAATTATATTTAGATTAATTTTTTTCTTTATATCTAAATTAATTTAGACTAGTCTATAACTTTAAGGGATGGACTATGATCTAAGGGTACAGTCATGCTTTCTAAGATAGATTATATTTTTACTGATTAGATATCAATTAAAGTATATTAAAAAGAATACCAACTATCAAATAAGTGATCAATTGAGATCCTGAGAATCCATCTACATACCTGTAACTTCTCTTTAATTAATTTTCTATTTAATTTGCTTTCTTAATTAATTTAAGTAGCCTTTTTAATTAATCAACTTTAATTAATCCTAATCACTTTTAATTTATAATTTGTATGTAATAACATGATCTCTATGGATTCGACCCTAATTTATCCTATCTATATAGTTTGAGTTAGATTTTATTTTTGATCACCCACGATAGTGATCGATTGCTCATGAAGGATATGGGTATATATGTCTCTTAAATCTGAGATCACCATAATGACTTGCAAGCAACTCATTGTACTTAGGTATTGGACTATCTGAATTTCTAATTTAGTAACAAAAGTCTACTAGGTGCAGTCAAATACTTGGTTTGTCGATGCATGAGTCAAGATGGGATTGATTCCTCCAAGTGTTGGAGTAAGTGCATCGCTGTATTTTAATTTAGCAAATTCTCGATCGAGGTAGTCTATATGATGGATGCTGAATTTTGAAATATATTATGGATAAATTTTTAGGATTGGCAGTTAACCCTAGATCATCCTATGAGCATCGTGGTCAAGGAGATGAATTATATGGTAACCATATGCCACTGATTCATCAATGTTGCATTATGATTTTTGACCTATCCAAATGTTGGATATCATTACTAGATAGTCATATTGATTGGTATAAGAAATTAGTTTCAGTGCTATCGGCTTAGGATTTGAGCCTATGGGGTCACACATAATAGAAGTTTCTACCTGATCTGATGGTTGATTAAAGAATTCCATTAGAATGGAACTCAATTATTATTAGAGAATTAATTTATAATTAGATTATTGATTAGCTCAATTTGATTGAACGATGAGGAATTGATCAAGTCTAATTGAATTTGATTCAATTAGGTTTGATATGATCAGATCATGTGATGATCTAATCGCTTAGGGAGATGAACCCTGATTTGATCAAGGGTTGAACTTGATTAATTTCTAATTTGATTAGAAATTAATTAAGTTGGGTTAAAGCTTAATATGATTGAATTTATCCTAGTTTTAATTAGTCAAGATAAATTAGTTTGGATGAAATCAATTTGATCAAATTCAAAGCTAATTTGAATTCCTATCTCCCAATGTGCATGGGATTTCTCCATGCCAGAAGAAAGTTGTGCGCCTCCTTTTATCTACCTTTCACTTGGTCCAAGCATTGGATCAAATTAGATGAGAGCAAGTTGAATTTTGAATTCAACTTATGTTGGTTAGTTTGATTGAAACTCCTAACTCCCTCTCATCCTCATCTCCATGCCTAAAGCTTTCTTTCTTTCACACATTTTTGTGCATTCTAAGGCATGGGCGTGTAGAAGGAGAGTCCTTCTGCACATTAACCTCTTAGGATTTGCGCTGGATTGGATTAGGAGTCCTCTTGAATTTTAAATTTAAGAGATTAGTTGAAACAAGTTCAACCAAACCTATCCTTATCCTTCCTCACATAGATGCCTATTAAAAATAAATTTTTTCTATACGTGAAAAGAGAGGGAAGAAAGAAGGATTTATGTGAAAAAAGTGAGAAGCCTTGGTAGTGCGTGGGTGTGCAAGAGGTATCAGAGGGATTTCTGTATGACAAAAATTAGAGAGGGGTGCATCTCTTTTGGAGTGAGATTTTTTTTCCAAAAAGAGAAGTGTCAAGGTTCTTAATGGTGTGTGCTGAATCCTAGAGTGGAGACTTTAGGTTAGGGTAGAGAGTTTAAGTGCCAGATCTCCATTGACTTTCACCACCATCTTGTCTTCCTCCATTGCATCTTTTGATTTCTGGAGCATTCGAAAGATCAGGAGTAAATCATCGATTAGATCAATGAAGGTCGGCTATAGAAGGCCCTAGAGAGGAGCTAACACTCCGAAGGAGCTAATCAGGATCAGAGGCTCCATGTGGACTCACCGTAGAGGTCGGACATGTGTGCGATTGCAGTGCATCATTGGTGTGATTTTTTGATGGATCCAGATTGCGATGATATACTATATTCTAAATATAGATCGGTTAGCAAATACAATTTTTTGATCAATTCTATTTTATTTTTTAATACATATTAACATGTCAAAGATCTTGAGTAGGGTTCTATGATTAGATCATAGCATGCTTAGAATTGATGTAGATTAATTTTACTTTCGTTGCTATATATTTCAAAAAATTTTTGAAAAGCATGCTTAGAACCCTGCTGGTTTTTCTTCATTATCATCACCAATAACAGACAATAGTTCGATAATCAAAAGTTCAAGAAATTCTACTCTGAGCTACATATCGACCATAAGCTCACTTTGATTGGCCACCCTCAGTCGAATGGAGAGACTGTGGTGACGAACTAAACCATCCTATAAGGGTTAAAAGTAAGACTCAGCCAAGCCAAAGGACTTTAGACCAAAGAACTCTATAATATACTTTGGACCTCTCAGATGATTCTTCGAACCCCTACTAGAGAGACCCCATTCAAGTTCACCTTTGATGTTGAAGCAATCATTCTAGTCAAGATTGGGATGCTGATGACTAAGGTAGAGAACTACAATGAGCATGAGAATCCAAATCAATTCTGGACAAACTTGGACATGCTAGAAGAAACCAGAGAGTGAGCTCAAATCAAGATGGCATCTTATCATTAGCAAGTGGCCCATTATCATAATGCATGAGTCCGAGCAAAAACATTCTAACCTGGAAACTTCATTCTATGCTGAATTGAGGTGTCAAAGCCTACATAGTAGGGCAAGCTAGCTTTGAACTAGGAAGGACCTTATAGGATTACTAAAATCATCAAGCCTGGAGCATACAAGATTGTAGGTCTCGTCGAAACTCCTATCCCTCGGACATGAAATGTTAAGAATCTAAAGATATACTATCAGTGAGTTGTGAATCTCCTCATCTTATCAATAAAGACTTCGTTCTTGAGCTCTAATATCAACTTCTTATTAAAGTGCGAACATTCGATTATTCATGAATAATGCCACCAGGATCAACTAAGAATGACAATGACTATCAAGGGGCTAACCCTTTGGGGATCTCGCCTTGAAGATGAAGGGTTTAACCCTTTGGGGACCTCAAGGGCTAACCCTTTGGGGACCCTGCCTTGAGGATAAAGGGGCTAAATCTTTGGAGACACCAAGGGCTAACCCTCTGAGGATTCCACCTTGTAGATGAAGGAATTAACCCTCTAGAGATCCTATCTCAAAGATGAAGGGGCTGACTCTCTAGGAATCTTGCTTGAAAGATGAAGGGATTAACCCTCCGAGGACTTCAGCTGACCACCTAGCACTCCCCATCCATGAATGGGTTGAGTTGAGTTCGATGGTGATGACTTGATAAAAATTTCTATGAATCGACTTTTGATCGACCTCGAATGAGATCTCAAATATCCTCATAAGAATTGGACCAAGGGGATGACAACAAATTCATTAGAACATCTCCATCAAACTGTTGGGATTGTGCCCCAAAGCTAATCATCTAGTTGTAGACAATTATGCATTAATATTGTAATCTAAATTATAGTATTAAAAATTATTTGGCAGTTCATCATATCTTGCATCTTCCATATATATCTCTTATGATCATGATGAAGTCCTTAGAATGATTAACACTTGATTAAAGTGATGAGGTTTAATCAAGTCATTATTAAATTATGTTCGTGACCAAATGATATGTTAATAAAAGGATGTTAATATTTATCAAGTATAGGTCATTGTGTGCCATATAGGTTGGTTATCCTCGTAACCAAGGAATGTGGAGATATTGGCATGGCATGCTGGTGAGATATAGGGGTCCATGCTCACTAAACATTATTCAGTAGCAGAGCTCTCTATGGTATTCATCCTACTATCAAAGAGCAGCTCATGAAGGATATGGGTGTTAAGTATCCCTTAGATCTAAGATCACCATGGTGACTTACAGACAACTTACTATGTTTAGGTGCCAGACTATCTATATTTTTAATATAATGATAGAAGATTTCTAGGTACAGTCAATATCAGATTGATCACTCTACGTAATAGGAGATAATACTTCACCATATTTTCAATCTAGTAAATTCTTGGCTAGGGTAATCCATGTGATTAGTCATAAGATTAATCATGAGGATGTCATGATAAGGTTGGAATATAACATGGAGACTAATTGGGGTTTAACAATTAACCATATCCCCTAGGGTCATTCTGAAGTATTAAGGGTCAAAGAGATGGATTACATGATTATCAAATGCCAGGATTCTTGAATGTTGCTTTGCAAATTATTTGATCTATCTAGACATTGGATATCATTGCTAGATCATCACCTCGATTAGTATAAAAAATTATTTCTATGCTATCAGTTTAGTGTCTGAACCTATGGAGTCACTCATATAGTCAAGCGACATAGGAAAGGCTTGACCTAAAATATATATGTTCAGTTTGGAAGTAGTTGACTTGATTGAATAAATATATTTACTTAATTAAGAATTAAGTACTAGGTTATATGAAATTAAATATTGGTTGTGTCTAGCTAGCACTGGGCATTAGTTGCAGTATTAATTCTGAGCTAAACCTGGATTAGGTTGTAATCCAAGGACTAAAGTGCAAATTGCACAAAGCATAGGGATTCTATGCCTCATTGCTAGGGTAAGGGAGGGTTTTGGATTAGAACCCTAAATGAGTTAGGACTTCAATATTCAAATCCAAAAGGTTGTTGGATTAAAATTTCAAATCCAAAAGGTGGTTGGATTAAAACTTCAAACTCAAATCCAAAAGGTTGTTGGATTAGAGTTTCAAATTTTAATCCAAAAGGTTGTTGGATCAGAGTTTCAAATTTTAATCCGAGAGGTTGTTGGATTAGATTTTAAAAATTCAAATCCAAATCTAAACTTTCTATTAATCACATAGTGTACGAGATTATAAAAGAAAGAGAGATATCCAAAAAACTGTGTTTCTCTCTCTGTCTCTCTCTCTCTCCCCCCCGCTCTCTTTCACTTCCTAACCCTAGATGCCTTGAAGCCCCTTTCCGCAAAGCCTTCGGCGTGCATACGAAGCAGAGGAGCTGCACTTGAAGCTCTCGTGAAGTAGGAAAATAGCCTTGGCTTGATCTTTCTACTGCGTTTAAGCTAATATTTCCTTTCAATTGATTAATTTTTGAAAAAGGATGCTGATCACCTTCCTAGGTTTCTGAACAACACTAGAAAATGGTGTCCATAATCATCATGGAGAGGTTAGAATTTTCTGTCACAAACTTCTTTAGGCTAGCCACCTATGTCTGACTTTGAATGCCAAGGTTGGTAGAAAACCAACCTGGAGCACTACAACCACTAAATTAAGAACTCTGGAAGACACACAAAGAACACTTTATTTAAAAGGTTTGCACATGTTCTAGAGAAAGTTGTTGACCCAAGGAATGATTTTGATGATTACAAAATATTTGAATATAAAATAGATTTAATATCTTTAAAATTTACTTTGAGAAAATTTTTGTAGGAAGACAAAGTCTCTCACAAGCTTTAAAATCATTTGGGATGAGTTTGAACCTTGAAAGTCAAGTTTGGAGATAAATTCATTGAAAATGCTAGCTTGAAATGATGAGTCAACTTTGGCATGCAAAGAAACTAGCATGCAGAACTAGCACACTCTATGAGTCAACTCTTGGAACCTTTAAGTCGACTCTCTTAGTGAAGTAGAGAACTGATTTCTGGCATAGCTTGCAAGAGCCGACTCATGGACAGTGTGAGTCAACTCTTAGACTTGGATGTGTTGATTCTTCATTCTAATGAGCCAACTCTCTCAAGGCAGACATAAAAATATTTTTGAAAGACCTGAAGATGAGCTGACTCTTATTTTTCATAAGTTGACTCTTGGGCTTTATGAGTCGACTCTTGAGCTCTATGAGTTGACTCCTAAGCCTTCGATGGTTCAAACAACTAGTTTTGTTGAAGCTCTTGATTTATCTAGAAATATTTATAACGACTAGTCTTGATCTCCAACAGGCAAAAATGGCTAGAATTGGGTTTAAAGTGCATTAAACTTGTTGGGAATTGAATGAAGATGTAAGAGAAATCAAGTGAACACAATAGAGAAAATATTCAAAGAAAAGCGCCTAGCTTATTTTTAGCATTCAAGTGCATTCAAGAGTGTTGTTTAATTCTCAACCACTTTCTCTTGAATTTTATAAGGACAATCAAGAAGAGAAGAGCGTATATTAAGCACAAAGCCTTCTATCCTTCTCCCAGCAAGTATCAATTCAACTCATTAAGGAGCTCTTCTTTTTTTGTAAAAACTCTTCATTTCTAAATTTATTATAACAAGTATAAGAGGCTTTGAAACTTGGGAAAATGTTTAATCCAAACCTATGAACTAGATTGAGAGTTTAAGGAAAGGCTTGTAAAGTTTTTGATTAGTTGACCTTGATTAAACCAATTAGGTTGTTTGTGAGCTCGATAAAACAAACAAACTATAATCTTTGAGATTATAGTAAAATTTTTAAGAAGGAGCTTAAGGAATGGATGTAAGTGCTTGGAGTGCACCAAATCACTATAAAATTTTTTCGTGTTTGTGTTGTAAATCTTTATCTCTATTTGCATATCTTAATACCTTGCATTAACAATATTTCACATAATTTATGTTGCAAACTAGCACACCCTTGTTTAAATTTTTGAAAACTCAATTCATCCCTTTTCTTGGGTTGTCTAGCTAGGAAACAAAAGTTTTATTACAAATCAACTTTATTCAAGTGTGGCTTGTTACAACAAAGAAAGAGAAAATACAAAGCTCATCAACCGACATCCTTAGATGAAGAACTGAACCTCGCTTGGTGCAATCCTCAGGGACACATGTAGGGAGGAACTCCTCTTTTTGATAATCACTGGCCTCTGTTAAAGAAAATAGGAGATGGCATAATTGTTTCCCCTTGGAAACCCATCAATGTCTAGAATGTTCTCTTAAGAAGGGCTAAAAAGCTACCTTGGGGGAGGCTAAAGATTACCCCCTAGAAAGGTTTAAAATCTATGGAGGATAAGACATTAGCAGGCCCCAAGTGACCATCATCATAGCCCCATGGTCAGAATGATGAAATTTTTTGTGACCTCCCATGCCAAAATAGGATGCCCATATGCGCACTCCCTTCAAGGCACTATGCAGTCAATCGAAGGCTCGGGAAAATCCCTCAAATTAGAAGTAAACACCAACACCGAATGGGGCGACACCACCATGACATTATGGAAGATGATCGAGATGATATTAATCTCAAGCGATGGAACCTTTATTTATAGAAACAACCTTGGGTGCATGCAATTGCCCCGCTGATCATGTGATAACTATCATCACCTGAAAGGCCTCAAAGACCATGTCTCCTAAGAGAATGAATACCAATCATCCTTTCCCATGTACCACCATTATTAGGGAGTGCCAACATTAAAGGTCGTGCCCTCTAGGCCTTTAGATTGTATGCTCTCTGCTACATGACCTTTGAGACAAACCATCCTCTCTAATTCATAGAGAGTGGTATGGCACTTGTCAACATTGATCTAGCATGTGGTGCTCATCGACAAACCTATAATTTTCAAGACCCTACCCATCATATGCTGCTCAAATGAATACTTTGAAGAGAAAAATCAGAGGGAGGATGGCAACAAATTACTTCCTTCATCCAAGGCAATGAAGCAACTCCAGACTTGGAAGTCAAAGGCAACAGAAGGACTTGTAGAATCAAGTGAAATTCCGAATTGGAGTTGTCGGGGAAGGATGACATCTTTAGTCCTACATCGATTGTAACTAAAGGGAGACCCTGGCTTATATTGGATTGAAGCCTTATATCCTCAACTAAGGTGCCTTTTGAAAGGCAACACCATGCAACACTTGAAATAGGCCAAAGCAGATAATGCCTTGCCAAGATGGGTGCAGAGATCAACCTATCCAATCCATTCAAACCATCCAAGCCCTTAACCGCACCAAGAATCAGTCAACATAGACATCAAGAAGACATGAAGAACTTCATTCAGAAAATGAAGGATAATAAAGAGACATATTTTATTAATAAAAACTTCTTATAGGAGTTGTCCAACAAAAGTACTGAAAGAAACTAGTCTTCGAGCACAACCGATGTAGTATTAGCAACATCTTTGACACTAGGAGCTGAAGCCTCAACTGAAGCAGGCTCGGGCAAGATAAACTCATTCGATGAAAGTGCCCCAACCTTATAATCACTATTTCCAAGATGAAAATGCCTCAGGTCCAACTTGGAGACCATTCGATGCAGACGCATCTTGTAGGAATGGAAGCTATATATGTAGGTGACCGAAGAGCCTTCGATGATCTCATTCTTAAATTTTGCTAAAGTTTTGTACTCTTTAATGCATTTGGGTCTAATGTCGGCAATAGCTTTCACCTTCTCCTCCTCGACTGTAGCCTCTGGATCTAATCTTAATGATAGCTTTTGCCTTCTCCTCCTCAACTGTAGCTTCAACAAGCTTCAACTTGTTCTTGGCCACCTTCCTGGCTACCTCGGCAACTTACTTTGCCTCCTCTGTAGCCCTCACTCGGGCTTCAGATGCTTGAAGTTCTTGATCAAGAGTAGCAATGTCATGCGCCAACTACATAAAAAGATGAGTAAAGAACTACTACCAAAAGTTGGAAGCAAACGTAACAAACAAAAACCCACCTCTAGATGGCTGATGAAAGAAGCCCCCACAGTCCATCTAGAGGATGAGTCCCCTCTCCAACCAATCAATCGACATCATAATCATCTCCACCACCTCCTAGCGAGTTGGTAATTCTAGAGTGCAGAGGTGTTCCTTTACATTGTCTTCATGATGGTGGCGAACCCCACTTCACTCCCTGACAAGGAAGGGCCCATCTCAGGCCTTACCGACCCACTTGATGCTCTAAGAAAAGGCAAGATCCAACTTGCTAAAGGAGAGGGAGCTAAAGCTGACTCCAAAACTTTTGGTGCAGCAGACTGTAGCTACCCAGCCACTACTGACTCATCCTTGATCTCCACTAATCTGTACCCCCAGTTGGATACTCGATCTCTTTGATCATGACTCTCCACCTGAAGAACTCATTCTCCTCTTCATCACTAATTTGATGGAAGAGTATGATGGCCTCATCGCTGGAAGACTAGCGATGAAGGATAAACTAAAAGACGAGGAGATCACTAGCATCGATGGAGACAATGTTAGCAAGAGGGAGAAAGAGCCCTCCTTCGACAACAATAGAACAACTAGCAGTTGGATAGTAGAAAATCTAGTCAGACAAATAGTCTATTTATATAGATTAGTGATGGCATGGATCCAACTATCATATCATCAGATCTTGCCACTTGGCCGATTTTAAGAGTGATAGACTTTACGACTCTTCATTGCACCTCTTTCAGGTCGAACTGTACAAGGCAATCTTCAAAGCCTACTCATACCTGACACATAGTGAGTCATGAGTTGAGAAGCAACCTCTGGATCTTCTCTCTAAGGCATTATTTCATGATCCCTCAAGCTCTATATCCTCATAATGATGACATAAATCTTGAAGTGACACATCAGTAATTCACTAGGATTCCTTCCATCGAGTGCAGCAAAATGGATGCTTTCAAGAGGGAGTAGGATTGGCAGTTAGCAGTCGGATCGACTACTCCCTTCATCCAAAGCCGTAAAGCCACCTCGAACTCGAATGTGCGGGTCAAGTGTTGTGGAGATGACATGCCGACCGGAATGACTCCTCGCCTTGGGGTGCACCCAGGGCGACTCAATGGAATTGCATCAAATGTAGACACCCACTGCTCCACCTCATAAAAAGGTACAAAGGCGATCCTTAGGTAAGCGAGCTTAGCAAGTAAGAAAAGCAAAAAGAATAGAATAGCACTCCTCTCTTTCTCTCTCTTACTTCTTTTTCTCTATTGTTCTCAAGCTCTGGCTAATTTAGGCATCAAAGAGTCCCCCGTCGGAAAACCTATAGTGAGTGCTGACTTTCTTTGTAGATTCTTTTTGGCATTTCAGTCATCGGACGGTGTCCAGCTTCAACCACATCAGCATCAAGCTGAAGACTTGTAGCAATACCTTCCTAGTTTCATAGCTGCCTTTGTTTGACCTAAGCTATTGAATTTGGAATTGGAAATGGACCTGCCTGGAATTAATGCTTCTATGGCATCGTACGTAGAAAATTGAACTGTACAGGACTGCAAATTTGACTCACTTGTGAAAGCAAAATGAAATAATAACCTACTTCAATTCACTTACTTCTTAGCCTAACTGCCATAAGGAGCATATTGGATTTAAGACCTGCAGCCCATGCTGAACACTGGGGTAGTGAATGCCA
>QRFJ01000535.1:71645-239145 GCA_006176705.1 Cocos nucifera | reverse complement strand
CCATCCATGCCAAAAAAAAAAAAAAAAAAAAAAAATTGGAGAGCGCTGGGACCAAGGGGTGGTGCTGGAGATGGCGATGAACCTGCACATGACGCCAGCAATCTACTAGAGCCCAGGGCGGTACGAGATGTTGCCAATGCTGGAGCGGACGGTGGCGGCGGTGCCGGGGGCCGGAAGGAGAGCACAGACCATGAGCAATTCCGGATGGCCCTCGCTTCTAACTCAGATCCCACCTTTAAATTCTTCCCCAATATCACTCCCGTTGCTTTGGTTCGCTAACGCGTGTGAGCGAGAGAGAGGAAAAGAAATTGAAGGGGGTGAGGGAAAGGGTTTTTCGTTTTCCACTTGTTCACCGGGTAGACGCCCTCCAAGCTGCCAGAACATTCTTGGAGCCCCACCGGAGGAAGTTCTCCCATTACCTGGAGCCATGTTAGGCGGTCGCAGAGCTAGGGTTTGGTGCCTGAAGGGGAACCTCTCGATGCCAATCGAGTCCATCGGGAAATGTTAGCCTTCTTCGTCTGACACGTAGGCAATAATCCGAGAGACGGACCGCTCGCTTCATTCATCAGCTTCCGTGCGTTACGCTCCCGCCCCATTTTTCCTCCGCCACCCATTTCTCCCATGGCCATCGGGCCATGCTCCCGCTCCCTTCGCCTCTGCCGCCCACTTCTCCCATAGCCGCTGGCATGCGCTCAGCTCCGAGCTCTGTGCCACACTCACCCACCTCTCGCCGGCCGCTGGCATGCACTCCGCTGTGAGATCGTCCATGCTCCCGCCCCCTTCGCCTCCATCGCCCACTTCTCCGTTGTCTCCAGGCAGGACCCCCTTCTTGCTCTGCTTCCGCCACGGTTGTCATGGCCATCGGCACGGCCGCCCCGGCAGGTGCGAGATCCCTTACTGCGATGACATGATAGCATTCTCTAAGATCCCCAAGATTTCGAGGGGTTTTCTCGGCGAGATTCGGTTGATCCCGATGATGAGGCCACGAATGTCGAGGGGATTTCTCAACGAGAAGCGGCCGACGCGGACAGGGAGGCTGGAATTTGAGCATGGATTCTGGAAGGAGAGGGTGGTGATGGATCACGGGATGAGGGAGGCAGAGGGGTGCCGGATCGCTGGGGAGGGTGAAGCGCGAGGCGGAGGAGGAGAGAGAGGATGGGAACTTCGTGAAGCATTTTTGGACAATTGTGAACATTATGCATTAACGAGGCCTTTCTCATGCTATTTCACACAAGGGCCAAATGGGCATCATGTTAGCTTGACCAGCCACCACAGCGCAAGGGAGACGGACACTCAAGGCTTAAGGCTTACAATGTAATATGTCTTTTTCTTTTCTTACTGAACATTAGCTTTGTGAGATAATGAGATAGTATTTTAGAAGCTTGGATAGGAGTTATACTCGGAATCATAAAAATTAATTTTAAAATAAAATTTTTTACATTAGATTGAAAAAAATTGATATAATAAAATATTTATGTATACTAAGATAACTAAATATATATTATTTAAAATTATAAATATTTTAAATAGATAATATATATGAATCATAGATATTTTTAAAATAAATTTAATAAAATAGATAAATAAAATTAAATATTATTTTAAAAATATTTTATTTAAAAATATTTATGATTTAAATAAAATTATAGATATTTTTCGATCACATCTTATGTATGGGATGGGGTTGCAAGCGAGTGATGCTTATTTTGAAACATCCTGGAGTTTATTTCAAGCGAAAGAGGCCACTACAACACTGAGACCCCCACATCCACTTCATTTTTGAAGCGTATGATTAGCCTGAGCTGACCTCCAAACTGTCCAAATCTCTTTAGCATTGGCAGGAGGACGTCTAAATCCAAGTAGGGTACAGCTCCAATCCACACATATCGCAGCAAAGCGGATGAGACCAATTCCGCTTAATGAGATTTTCTGCTATCAATTAAAGTATAGCAAACAGATTGACAGCCCTCTCTAATAGCCCTCTATGATTCAGAAAGTGATGAGCATGACTCAATGAATATTTCGATATTCGTGTGTTCAACGTTCTTCCATGTTGCAGAAATCAGCGAAGCCAAATATTAAACAAATGGCAGTCATTTCAGAATTAAGGCTCCTCGTACAGGCATGCGCATGTTTTTCCAACACCTACAGTCCTATCCACATCCCCATTCCTATGATGCAGACCGCAGCTGGACTTCATGTGAGGCCATGCAAAACAGGGGTCCGCATCGTTGGAAGGAAGGTGCGGTGTCTGTCACATATAGGTTTAGAAGTCCTCTTGCACCAAACAAACAATCATTTGATTGCAATTTGCAAAGTTAGAACTAAACATGCCATATATTAACATATTTATGGGGGCCCCATCTAACTTCACTTACAATACGAGAAACTCGGGCAGATTTTGACATGCAAATTACCTAATTTTCACCTATCCATCTTCTCTTATAAGTTGCAAGCGCCAAACTAATTAATTACTAGGAGTGAAAATTTAGAGATCGACCAATAACTTGATGCATTTGAAATATTTGAGTTTGATCGGTTCAAAATTAAGTATTTCTTTTTCTTTTTTACCCATTTGACATTGGAGTGAAATTTGATTCTAAATGCAAAAAGGGAAAGTGTTATCCCTTGGCATGGATACCCGTATTTTTGTACATACACATAGCCTTTGCGATATGTCTTTATTATTGTTAGGAATGAATCATTTGAGTGAACCATTTTCCACCAACAAAGGCACTTCGGCATGGGACCAAAATAACTTGGATCGCATCATAAGTCCGGTCCGGAGAGGATAATATGAGCTAATAACCTTGGATCCAAACCGAGGATGCAACTCGGTGCTATGCCGACCTCAAGCCACCAGCCGTCCTTGCGGCAGGATTAGGTCCTCGAAATCTCCTAATAGTTTTTAGAATAAGGACAACTGGCATCCATGATCAATAACCATTTTTCATAGAGTAGTGGATAGATTTCTTATTCTAATGGCTTATTTGATGAAGGCATAACAACCTATGGTATTAAGGCCTAACAGCCTAACAAATTTAAGCACAATAATTAATGGCTCCATCTCTACTTAAAGAGGTAACCAAGGGGATCCCGAGGTAAGTAAGCAAGCAATCATACCCACTAAGAGTAGAGTCCATTCTCTCTTCATCTCCTTCCTTCTTCCTTCCTTATTCCCAAGCCCTAGCTAAGTTAGGCTTTAGAGGGTCCCATGCCGGAGCACTTTCGATGCGTACAGACTTTCATTGCAAGTGCCCTCGGGAGCAATCACTTCGTTAGCCAAATCCAATCTCTCTATCGGTGGACGATCGACATCAGTCTGAAGGCTTGCGGCAATAGATTGGTGCTAGAGTAAGAGTTAGAATTGTCACCCATTTTTCTTGGAGGAAGAAGATGGTAAAAACATGGATGGAGGATAGTTCTATTGCCTCCCACCCATTCATCCTAGCAAAGCCCACAAAACTCCAAACCCTAGTTTGACTCCATCCATAATGGTAGTAGACCACTAGCAATCCGACCTACTGATCCAGCAAGTCTAAGCACTTACTACCCCCCATCCAGCAACTCCAGTAAGCGACAGAGAGGCAAAATCGGAAGGAGCTGGCTTACCAGGCCACTGCATTGCAGCGTAGCTACCAGTCTCATCCTAAGAACCTGAAGAGGCTCCCATGGCATTCCCATCACTGTCTGTCGATCTTTCTCACCTTAACGGGGCTTTGAAGAACATTTTGGCTATGCCAAGCCTCTGAGTCCTCTAGAGGAGACTTAGCCCTGGGGTACTCTTAGTGCCATGGAGATCCCGATGTGAGAACAATGTCAAGAAGAAGGTCCAGAAAATTGAGAAAAGGCTTAAATTATACTAGGAAGACGATCAGAGGTTGGACAACCATTTCAACTTTAGGGTATGCCTGCCCTTCTCTTGAAGAATACTAGAGGAACCAATGCTACCTCAGTTCAAGATACCACCAGTGGAACCTTTTAACGGGTCTTTCGATTCATTGGACCATATTAAGGGCTATTAGGCCCTCATGATGCTTCAAGAGGCTTCAAATGCTTTCCTCTACCTAGCTTTCCCAGTCACACTCAAGAAGTTTGCATGAGCATAATACTCTGGTCTCTAGCCAAGAACCATCAACTCCTTCGAGTAGCTTGGTAGGTAGTTCATCATGCAATTCGAGAGCAACCATCCCTGATAGATGAATTTTGACAACCTTTTCTCCATTTAGCAAAAAGAGGAAGAGTTGCTGTGCGATGACGTAGCCTGCTTCAATGCAGCTATATTGGAAGTCTACAATGTCAATGAGGAGGTTGTGATGTCGGCCCTAAAAAGGAGACTTTGGAGCAATAACATACTCTTCTCCCTCAATAAAAATTTTTCGAGGGACTATACTAACCTCCTTATCTATGCCTAAAACTATACACAAGCCGAGGAGGCAACAACCATCAACTGATGGGATGAGAGAAATAAAAAGGAAGCAAATAAGAAATGCCTTGGGATGATTTCTGGGGACCTCGGTATAAGGTCGAGTCTTCCCATCAACCAAAGAACCCAAGGTCAAGGAGTCTGTCTTATCGATTTATGATAAACACATTAAATATATTTATAAAAATATTAATTTATTAATTAATTTATCTTTATTTTTAAAAAATTAATATTTTTATTTTTTTGTGGATGAAAAGAGTTCAATTTATGGATCAAAATGAAAAAAATTTAAAGCGAATCAGACTTAAAATGAACCCAAAATAAGGGTTTAAAGGAAAAAAATAAGAAAAAAATGAAAAAAATAAAAAAATCGATCCAAATCAGTCCATTAGGCAGGCTGATGCACAGTGGACCGACTGGCCAGTCCATGGAATCGGGTTTGAACCATCTAGCTTAATAGGCATGGCCAGTCAGCAACCGTTGTGTGGTGGATCTGAACTGCTAAGAGGTTTACAAATAAACCCACGCTGCTCACAGGGGCAGAACCATCAATTTCGGTGTAGCACATGGCGATTGGCTCAGGTCTTCGGTGTGCTCGGTCTACAGCAGTCCACATGAACAATTTTGTATAATTGGATGGCAGGCATTCATTTGGGTCAAGATCGGATGGTTTCCAGTTAATCCAAACTCCAGGTAGTGATTTTGCACGATCCAATGACCCACGTTCGTCTCGGTGAGGATCCAATGGTGGGGAAGGTTCTCCAATTTGATTAAGAAAATCTCAAGCACCATCCAACAGTCAGAATTCATTTGATCAAGAGATCCAATGGCTGTAATTCAATCAGGGTCCTATTGAAGCTGTAAATAGCGATTTTGACTAGATCTGAACCATTTAAACTCGATATGAATGCTAAAAATTATCATAGGGATCAAAATTCTATCCAAACTTATTTTTCTTAATTTTTTTTCTATTTTTAATATAAATTTTCCTATTGTTTTCTATAAAAAGCCTTCTAAGCCAATTCAACGAGCCATCAACCCTCCAAGCCTTCCTTTGACCTAGAGCTCTCTCTCTCTCTACCTATTTCTCTCTCTCAAACCCTTCTTCAAATCTTCTTCTTTCTTTCTTCAACAGATCACTAAAGTTTCTTATTTCTCCACTAAAACTCTTCTCTTGCTCCTAATCTCTATAACCAGCTGCTGCTCAGGTTCTTCTGCAAAGCATCATGATGAAAATTTTAGTGAGAAGCTTCTCGATGGCCGGCTGATCAACTTGTTCTCATGAGATTATTGTAATCTTATTTTGATGATATTTTTTATTTTTTTATCTTTTATATTTTATTTAATATGTAATAAAGACTATTCTTCTTATTATATCTTTTTATCTTTATTTTTTACATAAGATTAATCTGAAATAGTTTATGACTCTTGGGATGAGCCGTGATCTATGGGTATGGTTCATGCTCTTGAAATAAATTATATTTAAATTAATTTTTTTATTATATCTAATATAATTTAGACTAGCCTATAATTTTAAGGGATGGGATGTAATCTAAGGGTACAAGCTGCACTCTTTTAGATAGGTTATATCTTTATTGATTAGATATCAGTTATAACATATTAAACAGAATACCAGCTATCAGATAAGAGATCAATTATGATCCTGAGAGTCCATCTTCATACTTGCAACTTTACTTTTAATTAATTTGCTATTTATTTATTTATTTAATTAATTTTAATCTTAGTTTTAATTTATAATTTAAATGTAATTAACACGATCCTTGAGGATACGATCTTGACTCATCCTATCTATATAGTAGTGAGTTAGATTTTATTTTTGATCATCTATGATAATGATTAAATTTTGGCACTACTATCAGGGATCGTAATTTAGTTATTTTAAAAAATTATAAAAAAAATTTAAAAAAAATTTAAAAATTTTAAAAAAATTAAAAAAAATTACATTGACACCGCATAAGCTATCTAGGAATTAGAGATCTAATTACAGAATCTAACAAGTAAAATTGACTAATTTAAATTTAATTATTTTACTTTATTTGGATATCTTGACTTTTTGCATCTCATATTCATAAGATACTATAAGGGCACTAAATCTAATTAAACAAGATAAGATTGAGATTTGATCATTCTTTCTTAGTCCAAAAATCATAAACCCTCATATTGCATTGATCCAAACCCTAATTTTTAAAATCGATTAGATATTGGCCCCTAAGGATACTAGAGCTCATTAGGATAAGGAACCCTAAAAGTTGTATCAGATTAGGGTTGTCAGTTTAATTAGTATCTAAGGCAAGTGGTTTAGAGATCATGTCCTGAAGAAAAATGGTTACTTAATTGGTTTTGTTAGCTTACTTGACCAAGATAATTGGTGTCTAAGAAAAGCAATGGGAGGACTCCCATCGATCTTATATTTACCTGGCTAGTTGAATAGTTGATTCTTTACTTGGAAGGCTTGAAGGTGACTTTGGTAGTTAGGAGTTATTTAGATCTAGGATAATCCTTAGCCAGGATTGACTGTATAACTTGATTGCTAACAAATATTAAAATCTAATTAAACTTCTCTAATCTATTTCTTAGTTTTAGGACTCTCTAGGTTCTCATCTTTAGAATTTTTTTATCTTTTTTAAAAAAATTATAAAAAAATATATCTTTCTATGTTTGTCCTAAGATATAATTATAGAGTTTATGCTCAGACGTCGCTTACTCCAATGACTACTATAGAATGAGGCTACGATAGCACATATTATGACAGCGATTTCAAAAATTACTACCATACGATCTATGGCAGCGATTACACGTAACTGCTGTCATAGTTCTGACCTATGATAATGGTTACCAAAAATTACTGCCATAGATTAATATATGGCAGCAATTTTGTATAATCACTACCATAGGTCAATCTATATCAGTGGTTACATAAAACTACTATAATAGGTTTAGCATATGGTAGCAGTTAATCAACCACTGCCATAAAGTTGGGATCTATTATGGTAGTTATGCTTAATCATTACTATAGGTCATATCTTTGATAGTGATTATTTTAAACCATTGCCATAGGTCCCATCTATTGTAGCAATTTTGTATAACTGCTGCCATATCCTTTTTTCATATTTTTTTTAAATTTTATAAAATTCTAAAATTTAATATCCATCTTCACTACTCATTATCTAAATAATTATCATTAGAGTATCATCACAAAAGACTGTCTCAATCTGATAGCCTAGCTTCATCGATTGATAAAATTTGATTTCTACGATCATGAACAATGGCATGATGATTTGATAGATGGAGACCATCTGTGGATTCGAAAAACTACAACAATGATCTCGATGATGTTTATAGCATACTATCAAAGTTTTACTTCAATCGGATATCATTATCATGATCAATTTAGTATGGAATGATTTCGATCATTAAATGAGAAATAAGTGATCAAAAGGTCAAATGACATTCGATTATAAGATAATTTTTTAGTTAAATAATTTTTGCTATAATTTTAATTATTTTATATGATGATCATAAAATTTAAATTATTTTTGTATGAACTATTCACATTAAGCAGATCTTGCAAAAGCACAAGCATAATTACCAAAAGAGTTTAAGAATAGATATCGAGCGATATGTAGTTTTGGATCATTTTTAGATCCATAGTTTAAATTTTATGATCACCATCGTAAAAATGATTAAAGTAGTAGCCAAGATTATTTATCTAAAATATCATCTTATAATCGAATGCCGTCTGGTCCTTTGATCACTCATTTCTCATTTAACGATTGAAATTATTCTATACTAAATTGACCATGATAACGATATCTGATTAAAATAAAACTTTGATAGTATGCTATAAACATCACCGAGATCATCATTATAGATTTTTGGACCCATCGATGGTTTTCATCTATTAGATCATCATACTGTCATTCATGATCGTCGAAATTAAATTTTATTGATCGATGAAGCTAGGGCCATCGGATCGAGATGGCCTTTTATAACGATACTCTAATGATAATTATTTAGATAATGAATGATAAAGATGGGTATTAAATTTTATAATTATATAAAATTTAGAAGAAAAAAAAATAATTTATAACCTATGGCAGCGGTTACTGAAAATCGTTGCTATAGGCTCAACGGCAGCGGTTTTATAACCGCTGTCATAGGCCTATGACAGCGAGCAGATCAGGCTACGACATAAGCTGCTCATGTTGAGGAGCGTATATCTCATCTAGAGGGCATCTAGAGCACCATGATGATGAGGCTCGATGCATATTTTGGAGCTGACATCATGAGCCTTGAGGACATGTTGGCCGACGTTCCAGCTCTAGCTTTTACAGCTCCTCCAGCTCCAGCTCCAGCTTCAGCTCCTCCAACTCATGCTCCATCTTTGGGTGACGACGATGATATAGATTTAGAAAACTTTTGATGTATTTTTTTAAAAATATTATAATAAATTTTATTCTATAATAAAATTTAAGAATTTCATAAATATTCTTATATTTATGATATTTCTTATATTATTGAACTATATTTATTAGGTAAAAAATATAAAAATTAAAAAAATTATATTTTTTTAATATTCAAAAGCTACGGTATTAGATCTATAGCAGTGGTAGGAATGTCAACCACTATCATGGATGTATCAACCGCTGCCATAGATTACATGCCAACCACTGTATTAGATATATGACAGCAGTTTTATAACCGCCGTTATAACATATGATAATGATTCATAAACCACTGTTATATATTGATCTATAGCAGTGGTTTTATAACTGTTACTATAGACTCTATGGCAGCAATCACAAAATCGATGCTATAGGTCTCTATGGTAGCGGTTATAAAATCGTTGCTATAGGTCAATCTATGATAGCGATTTGATAATCACGGCCATGAGCATTCTATGGTAGCAGTTTGGATAACCACTGTAATAACTACTGTCATAAACCTATGGCGATGGCCGCAGTAGTCGTGGTTAGCTAACCACTGTAATAGCCTATGACAATGATTTTTTAGGCTATGACAGTGGTTACCAACTACTATCATAGCTCTATTCTGTAGTAAACTTGAAATTCAAACCCTAGATCCTGAAATCGAGAGAACCCTTAGAGCCAATAGATCTAGAAACATGGACCAAAATCAGGAGAACGATCCACCTAGATAATTGGAGTACTTCACTCCTTCCATACATACTCTCCCTGCATTTAGGTTCCTCCAGTAGAAGCTACATAGTATGAAATCAAGTCTAATGATATTCAAATGCTCCTATCTTTCTAGGACCCATACAAACATCTTGATGAATTCCTAGAAATATGCTCAATAGTTAAAATCCAAAATTTCTCTGATGATGCCCTTAGGATGAAATTGTTCTCCTTTTCATTGAAGAACAAAGCCAAATATTGGCTAAACTCCTTAGATACTATAACTATTTCAACCTGAAACCAACTTCAAAGAAAATTTTTCAAAAAGTACTTTCTAATAGAAAAAACTAATCAAATAAGAAAGGCCATAACTAGTTGTTCCCAGTTAGAGGAAGAGATGTTTCATAAGACTTGAGAGAGATTAAAAGAACTAATTAAAAAATATCCCCACCATGCTGTACCCAAATGGCAACTAGTCCAGTGCTTTTATGATGGCTTGACAGAGAAGCACCGACAGATGGTTGATGCATCATGTGGTGGAACCTTCATGCTTAAAAATGAGCATGAAGCCCGGCAGCTATTTGAAATCCTAAGTAAAAATTCATTACACCATATATCTACTTCTAGGAGAGACCCTCCTATGTTTGGACCTAAACGAGATGGAATTTATGAAATTGGTAGCTCAATGGATATCTACAACCAAGTAAATGAATTATCTCAAAAGATGGACCGACTACTGTAAGAAATACCCACCAGTACTCCATCCATATCCATGATAGATATGTGTTCAATATGTTCAAGTCTTTCACACACTATTTATGATTGTCCAGCCGTATCCCAGTTTCTTGAGTTTATACATGAACAAGTAAATCAAACTCAAACTCAGAATGTTGACACCATGATTGATTTTGATGATCATCAAATTTTGAGTGTTTGAGTATTTAACAATGTATTTCAAGAATGGATATAGATCTTTTCAGGTGTTCGAGTTAAAATTATAATTTTATCAAGTTGAAGATCAAGAAAAAATGATAAGGGATAAAATCATAATTTTACAAAGTTGGAGAAAATCTATTTTGGAAGCCTCAAGAATAAGCTTAGAAGATTTTTGATCTTTTGGAGATAATTCCATAATTTTTGGATGCATAAATTGAAAGAAAATTAAGTTTTAACAAAAGGATCAATCCAAGGAACGACCCTTAGATCATCCTCTTTTGAAATGGACTGTTTGGCACGCATGACATGCAAACTGGGCCGACTCAGTCTAAGACTGAGCCGACCAAGTCTTGGTGGAAGCAAAAGATAGAAAGTATAGAAAACTAGTTTTTCAAGATTCAGGAGACTGAGCCAATCCAATTATAAACTGAGCCGACGCAGGTAGGACTGAGCCAACCCAATAAAAAACTAAGCCGACCTAGTGATCATAACTGCTAGTTTTTGTAGCTTTTTCTAATGGCCATTTCTCCACTCCAACGGCTATTTCAAGGCTTCCAAAGGCTAGAACTACTCCTCTAGCCATCATAAAGAGTGTTAAAGGCTAGAGAAACATTTGGGAAGTGAAATTAAGTAGATTAAAAGTATAAATCATCAAAATAGTGAGGTTCATTGAATATCTAAAGGAAAAGAAAGAAAAGAGAGGATCTTGTACATCAAATTCAGTGAGCTTCCAAGTGTGATCATCCTCATTCATTCAAGCTTCCTCTCAGCCTTCAAAAGAGAGAATACAAAGCTTTAAGAGCCATCTTTCAGCCTCTCCATCAAACTTCAAAAATAGTTTTTTTTTCTTTTTTTTGTGCTAAATTCTTATACTTGTATTTTTATTTCTTTACAAATTTCTTTGGAGGAAAGAAACTTGAGATGTAGGTTGGTCCAAGCCGAAAATTGGATAGTATAAAGGTTGTGGTTGGTGCTCCTAAGTTAAAACCAACCGAATTGATAGTGAATCCGAAAAAACTATCAGTATAGAATTATGGTTGGTGAGTCTGACAAAATCAACTAAATTTATTTGTGATCTTAGGTTAAAATAAATACACTATAATCTAAAAATTATAGTAAAATTTTCAAGAAGAGCTTAGAGAATGGATGTAGGTGCGGGATTGCACCGAATCATTATAAAATCTATGTGTTTATATTATGGTTTTGCTTTTCTTGCTTTCTTTATTTGCTTTATATATTTGTATTATCTAGTTGCTTTTAATTCCGTTGCTATACCTTGCTTATTCATCACAAGCATTCAAGTTCTTTTAATTAGAAGCACATATTTGTATTAAAGTTTAAATTAGCCAAAATTTTTTAGAAATCTAATTCACCCCCCTCTTGGGTAGCCATCCTTAGGCAACAAGTGGTATCAGAGCAAGTATTCTATTATTGGTTGTTGACCTAACGATCAAGAGCTAAAGATATTGATAACCTAAAATAGAATCTCTTTTTAATGAAAGCCATTCCATAGATAGACCCTTACTTTTTAATGGCTCAAATTTTATCTATTGAAAAGCTAGGATGAAAATATTCATACAAGCACAGACTATAATTTATAAAAAATTATTGTTGATGGCTCACACATCCATAATGTATTGATCAAGCATGATAAAGAGATAGCCTAACTAAATGCCAAGGTCATGAACATGCTTTATTGCTCCTTAGATATTAATGAGTTTAATGCAATTTCTTTATGTATTTCAGCAAATCAATATGAAAGAAATTAAAAATGACTTATGGGAGTGCAAATAAAAAAGAACCAAGCTCTCAAGAGGATAAGCAAGCTCATCCCAACATATGCCTTATGGCTCATGAGGATGAAAAAAAGAAAAAGAAGAAGAAAGAAAGGAGAAAGAAAGCAATAAATAAGGAAAAAGCAAGTCAAAGAAAAGCTAAATGAGAATGAGAAAAAAAGTGCTACAAATTCTTACTTCATGACCAATGATAATGAGGTAAATATTAATAACTCTTTTGATTTTACTTTTAAAAAATTATATGAAGCCTTCAATGATCTAATAGATGAACATAAAAAGATAAGACTTCAAAACAAAGAGCTTAGAAAACCTAATTTATCTTTGGCTGAAGAGAAAAATAAAATTTTGAGTGAAAAAGAAAATCTATCAAAAAAATGAAAAATATGGCCAAAAAAAAAAGAAGATTTCTTGGAACAAATTAAAAATCTAACTAAAAAAAAGAAGAATATAGTAAAATCTAAAAAATCTTTAGATAATGAAAATATTGAGCTGGAAAAGGAATATAAAAATTTGAAATTCTTTCTAGAAGAAAATGAAAATCTTTTAAAAGAAAGGAAAGAACTTTTGAAAGAAAATAAGAAATTAAGAAGAAAAATTGAGGTTTTAAAATCTATAGCTAAAAAGTTTACTATTAGCTTTCAAAATCTTTAATCTATGGTAAAAATCAATGGAGCTATTTTTAATAAAGTAGAAACCAATTATAATACTTCAAGAAAATAGCAAAATACTAAAAGTATTTTTACAAGACCTCCAATTAAAGGTCATACTATTAAATGTTTTAAGTGTAATCAAATTGCCATAAAATTTTAGAGTGTAATTTTAAAAGAATTGGCCTAACCTTGATAAAATAAATTTTGGTTCTGAAAGAAATCTTGAATACTAACTCCTATGGATCCAGGATGGCTTGGGTACCAAAAGTTATAAAGTAATTTTGTAGGAATGCTAAGGATCCAATGAGCTTAAAAGAAAAAAAATTTCTTACTTGGATGCCTTGGAAATAATAGATGATGGGTGATGATGTTTGATAAAATCTAAATTTTTTTCATATCATGCCATTATTATTTGATAAATATTTTTGATTATTAATTAGCATAATTATTGTGTATGTTTGATTAATTTTGATGATTTATCATTACTTAAAATGATCATACTCTATGAATTGAAAGTTTGATTTATTGAATAAATTGACTTTAATGATTTGTTAACATGTATGCATATGATAACTTCTTTCATGTTTCAATAAGTATGATTAATTTTGATGCTTGCGATAATTTAAATGACTTGATTTTAAATTAACATGCTCTCCTCTATATATCATGTTATGAATGAAATATCATGTTATCTTAAAAGTTCAGCATGATATTTTAAGTCTTTCCATATCAATTTTATAACCGATAAATTTTAATTAAAAGTTGCTTTATTGGACATGAATGTTTTAATCGCTAAACCCATAAGAAAAACTAATTTTTAGCATTCCCTACAAGATGTTAAATTATTAAAATTCTCCTAAAACCTTGTATGGAATAAGTACTTGAATATAAGACATTCAATTATAAAAGATCAAGTGCTTTAAGTATTGATTTATATTGCATCTTAGGTTAACCTCTAAGAATTTCAAAACTTCTTAGTTGAATTGAACTCATAGAGCCTTCATCTAGTTTTTTTTTGATTTGATTTAATTTTTAGAACCCCCAATTGATTATTTTTTGATCCCCCAAATTGATTTGAATATCCGTTTTGATTATTGATTCAATTGCCTCTTTGATCTTAAAAGAGAATTTATTGATGAATATTTATACTTTGTTCCAATTGATTGATTTTGAAAATTAAATTTGAAAAATGATCTTTTTGAATCTTTTGAAGTTGATATCAAGCAAGATGTTTCAAGAAAGTTATTGTTTATCTTTAAAGCTAAACATTTAAAAAAGACTTCAGTTTTAAGTAATTGGTATCACTATTTATCATGTTTTTAATTAATTTATCTTTTAGCAAAAAAAATAATATTCTATGTTTCAAATTCGATCCTGCACAGCTTTTTTTTATATGATATTATTTAAAATAAATTTAAAAATACATATATTTTTTGAACCTAATTGCTTGATATTTCTTAAGAAAAAGGAAGAGATGATCTTTTTGAAGAAAAACTGAAAATCTCTTTATGGTGCGCCTTGATTTGCTAAATCAATTTAAATTGATTTATGATTCAAAATCCTTAAAATTATTTAATTTGAATTAATTCATCTCTATAAATTTAAATCTAAAATCATTGGTATCAAGCTGAATTTGCAAATTGACCTTTAAGTGATATTGAATTATCAAGAAAATCATGATTTGGTCTAAATTTTAGTTTAATTAGTATCAATGGTATCATTCTTGCTTTACATTTTATTGCATTATTATTGGCAAAAGAATTGGATATGATGTCTTAAATCTATTTTACATTGATATATTTTTGATTTGATACCATTTGAGATAAATTCATAGAATTTCATATATTTTTTAAACTTAATTAGGAGATATTTCTTATAATAAGGAAGATATAAATTTAAACATTTTTTCTAATAGATGTACATGTCATACTCTTTTGATCCTTTTAATGTTTATTTTTATTATATACATCCTTTTGTAAACACCCTTTGAATTTAATAAAGAGAAAATTTTTTAAAAAAATTAGTGTCTACATGAGTGAATACTATATTTATTTAAATTGAATACATAATTTAATACTTAATTCACTTAATTGATACTTGTTTTCTTAAAATTATGTTTAATTCTAAAATAGCTTTATTTGCAAAAGTAAGGAAGAAAAAACACCAAAGATAAAATAATTACTAAATTGGTATAAATCAAATTTAAAAATCTAAGCTTAAAAGATAAATTTATATTAATTAAAGATTAATATGGTATCAATTAAATGTGCTTAACTTGAAAGAAAAAGAGGGAGTAACAAAAATTGTAAAGCTTAAGCATGCAAATTTTGAAAAAGAAAAGTGGAAGATAATGCTAAAGAATGAATATATATATATATATCATTTTGATAATCTAAATTTAAAATATGCATATTTTAAAATATAGAGAAAGAAAAAGTTGAAAAATAAACTAATCCAGCTATTAATATGAAAAATAAAAAAAAATTATTGATTTGATTTGATCAAAAAAATATTAATGAATTTATGATCTTAAATTCTCTATCAATTATCTTATTTTGAGCCTTATTAATTTTTAAATTTTCATTAAATAATTTATAATCTTTTCAATTTATACTTTCATATGTTTATTTAATTTGATTTACTTGATTTAAAATTCTATCAGATAAATAAATTATTTTTTAATGTTAAAAATTATTTAAAGTTGTATCATTAATATGCTGGTTTCTTATTTTGATTTGCATGATTATTCTTGATAAATGATTGAAGTTAAATTAAATTAAAAACATACTTTTACTCTAAGAAATAATTTTTTAAACTTAATTTTAGAACTTATTAAAAATTTAAATTTGATACTAAATTTTTTATGTGCATTGCAAAATTCTTATTAATTATTTGCATTGAAGCAATTTTTACTCAAAGCAATAAATCTAAAAATATGACTATCATTTGTTTTGATACTATTTATTTTACTTTACTCGATATATTTTTGATACATATCTTTTTCAAACTTAATTGACTAAAATTTCTTAAGAAAAGAAAAGATTGAATTTAAAAAGGGGGAGAGTCTTTAATATTTGAATTTAAGCTAATTTTTGAAAAGAAAGAAATATTCATTCAAAAGGCGAGGTGATTTTATTGATTTAACTTTATGAATTTGATACATCTCTCAATTTAATATTTTGATGATGATTTTGATGATTTTTTCTATTCTTTTTCATGAGCTTTTTGATGTTGTCAAAAAGAGGAAGAGGTATATTGAGTATATGCTTAAAGAATTAATACTTAGAAAACTTAATGAATTTCATGCTTGGAACCTTAATACTCATTATTTTAAATTAAAATATTATTTTTGTATGAGTATATAAATTATGTGAAATATTAATTAGGGCTTTCATGAAGTATGCATTTATATTTATATATATTATCACTTCATGACTTATAATAGCTAATTTATTAAAACACATTAAATTATATTTTTATGCATATACTCAAAATTTTGCCATCATAAAAAAAAAAATTATCGATCCCATGATTGATTTTGATGATTGTCGAACTTTGAGTGTTTAAGTATTTAACTATGTATTTCAAGAATAGATATAGGTCTTTCCAGATGTTCAAGTTAAAATTATAATTTTATCAAGTTGGAGATAAAAAAAAAGTAACAAGAGGCAAAATCATAATTTTATAAAGTTGGAAAAAATCTATTTTGGAAGCCTCAAGAATAAGCTTAGAAGATTTCTGATATTTTGGAGGTAGTTTCATAATTTTTGGATGCATAAATTAAAAAAAATCAAGTTTTAACAAAAGAATCAATCCAAGGGACGACCCCTAGATCATCTTCTTTTGAAATGGGCTATTTGGCATGCATGGCATGCAAATTGGGCTGACCCAATTTGAGACTGAACTGACCTAGTCTCAGTGGAAGCAAAAGACAGAAAGTAAAGAAAGCTAGTTTTTTAAGATCCAGGAGATTGAGCCAACCCAGCTATAAACTAAGCTGATCCAGTTAGGACTGAAATGATCCAATCAAAAACTGAGCCGACCTAGTGATCGTAATGACTAGTTTTTTGCAACTTTTTCTAACAACCATTTATCTACTCCAATGACTATTTCAAGGCTTCCAATAGCTAGAATTGCTCATCCAGCCATCATAAAGAGTATAAAAGGCTAGAGAAATATTTGAAAAGTGAGATTATGTAGATTAAAAGTAGAAATCATCAAAATAGTGAGGTTTATTGAATATCTAAAGAAAAAGAGAGAAAAGAGAGGGCCTTATGCATCAAATTCAGAGAGCTTTCAAGTGTGATCATCCCCATTCATTCAAGCTTCCTCTCAGCTTTCAAAGAAGAGAAAACAAAGCTTCAAGAGCCATCTTTCAGCCTCTCCATCAAACTTCAAAAAAGTTTTTTTTCTTTTTTTTTTTATGCTGAATTCTTATACTTGTATTTTTATTTCTTTATAAATTTCTTTGGGAGAAAGAAACTTGGGGTGTAGGTTGGTCCAAGTTAAAAATTGGATAGTATAAAGGTTGTAGTTGGTGCTCCTAGATTAAAATCCATCGGATTGATAGTGAACTCGAGAAAACTATTCGTGTAGGATTGTGGTTGGTGAGCCCGACAAAATCAACTAGATTTATTTGTGATCTCAGGTTAAAATAAATGCACTGTAATCTAGGGATTATAGTAAAATTTTTAAGAATAGCTTGGAGAGTGGACGTAGGTATGGGGTTACACCGAACCACTATAAAATCTGTGTTTGTATTATGATTTTATTTTTCTTGCTTTCTTTATTTGCTTTATATATTTGCATTATCTAGTTGCTTTTAATTTCGCTGCTACATCTTGCTTATTCACCACAAGCATTCAAGTTTTTTTAATTAGAAGCACATATTTGCGTTAGAGTTTAAATTGGCCAAAATTTTTTAGAAACCTAATTCACCCCCCCTCTCTTGGGTAGCCATCCTTGGGCAACATAGAATAATTTTAGATCACGATACAACCCTTACTCCAACACCTATAATCTTGGTTGGAGAAACCATCTGAATTTTTCTTGGGCCTACAACCTGCTTCTAGGCCATAAGTACCTAGACCTAATTATACTGAGGCAGCTTATAAACCAGCTCCATACCTATAAGTTGCACAAAATTCATAGCTTTCTTCAAATATTGCCATCGAGAAAAAAATCACCCAACTCTTCCATTCCAACACTTAATTAATAGCCAAGCTAGGACCCAAATAGATCAATTAGCCACTGCTTTAAATAGAAGGAAGGAAGGAAGACTTCCAAGTCATCCTATTAATAATCCAAAAGGGTAGTACATGGCTGAGAGCTCCATTGGCCCAAAAATTCTTTTCGAACTTGCCAAGTTTGTTATGACCCTTAAAAGTGAGAAAATCATAAATCAGCCTGAAACAACTCAAGAACTAGAATCATTAAAACTAGCTGAATCAGAGAAGAATAAAACCATAGAGAGGGAAGAACCTATTGATCCAACACCTGCACCTAAGGCTCCATTCCCTAGTGCTTTAGAATCCCCTTTGCCTTTAGACAAGAAGGGCATTAAAATGAATGAAATGCTTGAATTATTTAAATAAATCTAAATTAATTTACCCCTTCTTGATGCTATTAAATAAGTTCCAATATATGCCAAATTTCTTAAAGATTTGTGTACTCAAAAATGAAGAACTAAAGCACACACACCTAAGAAAGTCCACTTAACTAAACAAGCCTGCTCCATCTTTCAACAAATAACCCTACCCAAACTTAAGGATCCTGGTACCCCAACACTATCCTATGTTACAGGAGATTTGACCATTAAGAAAGCATTGCTAGATTTGGTTGCGAGTGTTAATCTTCTTCCAAGTTCTGTTAATGAACTTTTTGGATTTGGAGAATTGAAACCCACTACAGTAACCCTATAATTAGCCAATAGATCAATTAAGGTATCTCATGGAATGTTGGAAGATGTGCTGGTCAAGGTAGATGAATTTTACTTTCTTATAGACTTTCTGATATTAGACAAAGAATCTGGTAGCAACCCTAGCTAAGTACTTATCATCCTAGATAGATCATTTCTAGCAACTGCCAATGCTTGCATAAATAGAAGGATTAGGGTTAGGGATGTATCTTTCGAAAATAAAAAAAATGAGGTTGAATATTTTTAACGCTACATAGGGACCACTTACTTTCAACCATAGTGAAATTAATTTACTAGAGGAAGTTTTAGAAGATAAAATCCATACCTTGCATGACTCAGACCCTTTACAGACATGCTTAGCATACTTTAGAGTGAACGATTTTGATATTGATGGATACACTAGAGAAGTTAATGCATTTTTACAGCCATCCAATTTTAGCACCACTTCTTTTTGGACTGTAAAATATAAATAATTACCGACTTAGTCCAGCTTTCTAGTACTATTCCTAGAAGCACCACCTATTCTAGAGTTAAAACCTCTTCCTAATACATTGAAGTATTTATTTCTCGAACCTGATGAGATCCTTCTGGTAAATATATCCTCCAAATTAACTACTGACTAGAAAGATTAACTTGTAGGTGTGCTCAAAGAGCACAAAGAGGCCATAGGATGGACAATTGCTGATTTCAAAGGCATTGATCTTTCTATTTATATACATCACATACATTGCGAGGCTGAGGCCAAACCATATGAGACATGCAATGCAGATTAAATCCAAACATGCGGGAGGTAGTAAAGCAAGAGGTAATAAAATGGCGAGATGCAGGCATTATCTATCCAATTTTTGATGGTAAATGGGTTAGCCCTGTTAGATATGTGTTCCCTAGAAGCCAGAATTGGCTGACACTTGTTGTACACTTCTAAGAATAAAATTATAATTTTGATTATAAATAATAAAATAGATTATTTTCTATCATAATGTGCATTTAGTGTTTGTGATACATCTCTTGAGTTAATGGTAATGATAATTTTTATTTTTAAGAGTTGAAAATTTAAGATATGAATTTTCATTATTAACTCATAAAATGCTCCTGACCATAGGATCATCATGAGGATGGTGATTGATCTGGAAGGTTGGTATACAATCACTTCTTTATAGTAGATGAGTCTTGAGTCTACAGTGTAGAGATACTAGAGCGAGAGTATAGATACTCGTTAGAGAACGAGGGCACTAAGCATGACCACCTCGAGCAGTCATAAGGAAGTCAACCTTCTTGTCGATGACTGGCTCGAAGCTACAGTGGTGTGCCTGATTCTTTGACCTGAGGTGCATCGGTAGTTTACCTTGAAGGTGTTGTAGTTTGACTACATCATGACTCGATCTTCTAGCCATTCGAAATCCTGAGGTGTATGTTGGCTATAGCATGTTTATTATAGAAATTGAATTATACCAAGAGAAAATCTATCAACCTCGGTAGATGAGGAGTAGCCCTATGATGATCATGAGAATCAAGTCCATAAGCCCATGGACATGGCAGAGTGAAATAATAGAAAATATTTCTATTAAGATTTTCACATCGAACTTGAATCAAATGATTAAATCATATGACAGAAATTAGGATTTGATGAGTTCACCTTAACCCTAATCTAATCGAGGCTCAAGATAGAAGAACTTAATCACACATGTAACTACACCAAGAGATTCATTTTTAGTTTTGATAGGTTGCCACCATATACTGCTAGGTGTCACTGGTGGATTTTGAGAGCAATTAAAATGATTTGGATGATCCATCATTCTAGTTATCTGAATCAGAAAAGTTTTGATCCATCGAAAGGTGTTTCGATGATGTCGATGATAGAGATCATGACATATTCCATTACCATACAGAACTGAACCTAATTGGATCACACAAATAAGAGTTTAGATTTGGATATCATCAATTGGACTAACCCAATTCAATTGATTTGAATTAGATTTAATTAGGTTCAAAAAAAATCATGCTAGCACACAATTGAGCCTAAAATTCTCCTTCTATAATTATTAAAAATTATCTCGACTGAGCCAAATATGTTTGTGCTCACTCAGATATCTTTACTTGATCTGACTGAAGCTTGTTTAGATCAAAAAAGGGTTGTCTTAATTTATGAGATAAATTTGAGATAATACCTATCATTTTCCGTCATCTGCTAATTCTTATCTTTTGACTTTGGTCAAACATTGATCTTTGACACTTAGACATCTGCCCATATATCATGCACTCATAGGAGAGCAAATAGAGGCTTGTTCCCTTGCTAGAAAGAGGAAAGGAGGGGGTGCACACCTAGGGAGGCATGCGCCTAAGGATAGGGATGCCTGGAGTCCCATACAGATGGGACTCCAGGTTGCTTCTTGGAATCAAACTAGGTGGCGCCAAGGGACTCTGCTTTGATCAGTCTTGGTGCCACCTAAGGGTATTGGAGAGAGGCTCTCATCTGATTGGATCAGGTGATATCATTCCACCAATCAGATTTAGATTTGATTGAATGAAGAGACGTGATTGGTTGGGATGATATGGTATTGCATGGTGCAGCAGGGTCTATATAAATCCTATCTGCGCCTAGCTTTGAATACTCTCTCCCTTAGCCCATGCCATATTGCTCTCTCCCTCTCTCCTCCATGCCTATCTTAGATCCTCTCTCTCTTCTCCGTGCCTAAGAGGTTTTGAGCTCCAGTTTGATGTGATCCAAATAAGAAAAAGGCGACAAGAAAGGAAAAAGGCAACACTGCTGCAAGAGACAACATCGAATCTTCAAAAGTTATTTTGAAGACCTTCAAGATCAGATCCAGATCTGATCTTTGGAGGATAGATCAAGAAGAATGAGATATCTAGATCCTGTCCGAGTGGATACTGGTAGAAGCCAGGCGATTGCATGGCTATATCCAAAACCTCAGGCAATCAGCGGGATCATCATAGGATAATTAGATTATCCAAGAATAAGGTATAAATTAAATTTTATTTAATTTATTTTTATTTTATTTTATTAGATCTATCAAATTAGATATGAAAAGTATCAAATTTGATTTAGATCTAAAATTTTTTTTTTAAAAATATTTCTCTTGATTAAATCAGATCTGAATGAACCTGACTCGAGAAATAAGTTTTCTCCTTCAACTAGTATTAGAGCAAGATTTTCATAAATTATTTAGATTTAATTTAATTTTTGATATAATAATTAGATAATTTTAGATATCACATAAGATGTGATTAGATTTAAAATTAAAAAAATTAAAATTAAATAATTTAGATCTAAGTTCTATAAGATGCATGACTAGTTGTACAATAGAATTATTCTATGTATGGTCATATGCATGATCATAATTTAATTTAATGAAGTTATAAATTTGGATTAATTTATTTATTATTTTTTTATAATATAAATATTATAATAAGATCTAAAAAATAAAAAATAAAAATATTTAATTTTTGATTCATATGAGATATGATAAATGCATGTTTAGACTAGTTGTAGAATAGTTCTACATAATTATCTAGAATAGAATTTATTTTGATGTGATCAATTTAAATTTAATTTTTTAGATAATTATGAGATAATTTAGATCTAAAAGCATGCATGATATGATACATGATATGTATGCAAAACATGTTTATAGTTAGATCAATTTTTTATATATGAGATATATGATGTAGATCTAACTAGTTTTATAGTTTTTATATTTTTGATTAAGGCATTCCCCTTGGCTGTCCGATCATAAAAATAAAGTAGGGTTTAAATGCCCTCTCATTCCATTCGATGGGGTGTTCTTATGATGTGTAGGGGTGCTGCACGTTCGTCCTTAATAAAAAATCAAGAACTTTTTTTTTGCAAAATCTTAAATCCTGAAATCCTAGAATTTTATTTACATATTTTATTTATGAACCCTAAACTTAATTAAGAATTAAGATTATAAAATATGTTAGATCTAAAATTGAGAATTAAGATCTAAGATATATTCATAAAATTGGATTCGGGCTTAGGTAGCTCAATTAGGTCTAAGCGGTTGATCAAACCGAATCAAGAGTTGGTTAGATGGGATCAAGAGTGCATAAATTGACCAGTCTAATAGGATTAAGTCTGGGTCAAGATCGAGTCACATGAGTGATCGATCAAGCTAAGACCTAATTAGTCTCAGTGGTTGGAGTTTGGATTATAGGCTAACCCAATTGGTTCTAGCTCAATAATTTGGTATCTAAGAATAAGTTTGGCAGATACGATCGACTGGTTTGTAATTAGAAGCTACTCGAGTCGAATACAATCTTGTCGAGTTAATGGCATATCCCTTCCATTGGTCTCACTTACTTGGCCATATTTGTGGCTCAGTCCTGATCTGAGGTGGTCAATAATCCAAGCTAACCCATGCCACTAGGTTAGTTATAATGGTTATGACTATGTCAAGTCTAGTTTAATGAGACCTAAATCAAATCTCTCTAAAAAAAGATTAAGTCTAAGGTCTTCCACCATTGTAGATATGTGGCCCTTCCTAGGGTTAATTGCTCTCGACTGGTTATAGTGGTTCAGTTGCACTGGAAAGACGTAACCATGTCTATTAGGCATTAGATGCTATGGGCTGGAGAATGGATTAGGCTCAATATTTTGGATACGATGAGAGACTCAATTAGGAATCAAATCTATGCAAATGGTGGGTCTAACTTAACTAAGGAGTGGATCAATATTCCGAGCATGATGAGATTCATGAATTAGAGACCAAGATTGGATGCACCATGATTAGAAAATCATTGAACAAGAGTTGTTCACTCATTGGCTAATCCATCATCAATAACAATTAGGTGAGGTGATGAGTCAGTTGGTGGGATTGCACCATCCATTAGAAATCATTAATCATGAAGATTTTTGCATCTCTACAGAGGGAGTGTAGAGATCCAAGAAAATAGTGGGAGCTAATTTATTTTAAAATAAAACTTCTAAACAAATTGGTCAAGTCTTAATTATAATATCTAATTAGAAACTTTGACTCTTTACAAAAAAATATCTGCATCCAACCCACTAGCACGTATCCTGAACACCCATAGACTGACCGATCCTAAATACAAGGATTGGCTCCAAAACTTCAAAATTATTTTGGGTTCCGAGAAGTTAACTCATGTATTGGACCAGGCTCCTCCCACCTTACCAGCTCGTCCATCCGCTGAATAGAGAGCATCTCTTAATAAGTGGATGGACAAAGATAACAAGATCAGATACTACATGTTGGGCTCGATGTCTGATGAGCTTCAGCGCCAACATGAAGATATCAAGACTGTCTGCCAAATATTGGCTCACCTACAAGAGTTGTTTGGTGAACAGAGTCGCACAGCCAAATATTAGATCACTAAATGACTATTTAAGGCTAAAATGCATGATGGGCAGTCAGTCCAAATCATTGTCTGATGATGATCAAGAACATGGAAGAGCTTGAGATGGTCGAAGTGAAGTTAGACCAGGATCTATAGAACGATATAATTCTGCAATTCTTGACTGATGCATATGGGCAGTTCATCATGAACTACCATATGCATAAACTTCAAAATACTCTGGTCGAGCTTATGAACATGCTGGTTACTGCTGAGCTTTCTATGAAAGGTTCTAAAGGCTCAGTACTTGCTATGGAATGGACTTCTTCCAAGAGAAAGTCTTTTGGAAAGAAGAAGTCTGTGAAAAAGTAGAAGATGGAAGGAGAAAAGAAGAAAAAGACAGAGCTGAAGAAGAAGGCCGCTGACAAAGAAAAGTATTTCCATTACAACACTGACAGCCACTGGAAGCAGAACTGCCCTACTTACCTAGCCACCCTGAAGAATAAGGAGGCAGGTCCTTCTGAAGGTATATTCATTATTGAGTCTAACCTTACGATTTCTTTTGCATCCAGTTAGATGCTTGACTTTGGTTCTAGTGCTTATTTGTGCACTTTCATGCAGGGTCTTGAGGATAGCAGGAGACTAAGTGATGGTGAGATGATCCTGTGCATTGAAAATGGAGCAAAAATTGCTGCTGTGGTCGTGGGAATATATCCTCTTCGACTATCATCTAGTTTAGACTTAGTATTAAAAGATTATTATTATGTGCCTGTAGCAAGCAGGAATTTGATTTCTGTTTCATGCCTAGCATTAGAAGGCTATGTAATTAATTTTCTTAAGGACCATTGTAACATTCTTTATGAAAGAAACAAAATTGCAAGTTGTTTTTTTATTAACGATCTTTACTAGTTACATATTGATGTATCTATTTTTAATATTGAGCAAAATGTGAATACCATGAAATGACCTAGGGATAGTCTAAATGATAGGTATCTATGGCACTTAAGACTAGGTCATATAGTAGAAGATAGGATTAACAAATTGAAGAAAATCAGGCTATTGAAGCCATTGACTTTTGAGTCATATCCAATTTGTGAATCTTGTCTTCATGGCAAAATGACTAAGCTTCCTTTTGTAGGACATGGAAAAAGGGCCACGGATCTTCTTGCCCTAGTACATACTGATGTGTGTGGCTCATTTGATATGCCGGCTAGAGGTAATTTTATCTATTTCATAACCTTTACTGATGATTTATCTAGGTATGGGTATGTATATCTTATGAGACATAAGTCTGAAGCTTTTGAAAAATTCAAGAAATTTAGACATGAAGTAGAAAAGCAAACTAAAAAATCCATTAAGATTCTTCGATCAGATTGAGGTGGTAAATATCTTAGTCGGGAATTTCTGAACTATCTCAAGAAAAATGGCATAGTCTCTCAATGGACTCCACCTAAAATACCTTAACTCAATGAGTTTACAGAATGGAGGAATCGGATCCTATTAGATATGGTCCGATCCATGATGAGCTTAGACCTTCCTGATTTTCTTTAGGGATACTGTTTATTAACTATAATATATTTACTAAATAGGGTTTCTTCTAAAACCATTCTTACCACACCATATGAGATATGGCATGGTAAAAAACTAAGTTTGAGTCATCTCAAAATTTGGGATTGTCCGGCTCATGTCAAAAGACAACAAGCGGATAAGTTAGACTTCAGGTCCTTTAGAGCTCGATTCATAGGATATCCTAAAGAATCATTAGGATACTATTTCTATATTTCAGAACATCATAATGTGATTATAAGTCAACATGCCATCTTTCTTGAAAAATAGTTTATTCAAGATAGCAGCATTGGAAAGCAGATCAAGCTCAAAGAGAAAGTCTCACAAGAGCAACAAGCTAAGGATCAAATGGAACCAAATCAGGTTAAGCCAATACAATCATTACCTCCTCTACCTCGTAGATCAAAAAGAATTTTCCATCCTCCTGAGAGGTACTTAGATACTATTTTAGAAAAAATAGAGGAAATATTCCTCGTAGGTAATGGGGTTCATGGTGATGATCCCAAAATCTATAATGAGGTGATATCAGATATCGATTTCGAGAAATGGTTAGAGGCAATGAAGTCATAAATTGACTTGATGCACTCAAACCAAGTCTGGACCTTGGTAGATACACCAAAAAGTATAGTACCTATTGGATGTAAATGGATCTATAAGAGAAAGATTGGTGCAGATGGGCATGTAGAGACATTCAAAGCTAGATTAGTGGCAAAAGATTATAGTCAGCACGAAGGCATTTACTATTAGGATACCTTTTCACTAGTAGTCATGCTTAAATCCATTCGCACATTACTTGCTATTATAGCCTATTTTGATTATGAAATATGTCAAATGGACGTAAAAATGGCATTCTTAAATGGATATCTTGAGGAAGATATTTACATGGAACAGTCGCTGGGTTTCATATCCAGTGATACTGATCACAAAGTATGCAAGCTGCAAAGATCCATATATGGACTTAAGCAAGTATCTTGGAGCTGGAATACTTGTTTTAATGATGTGATCAAATTATTTGATTTCATCAAAAATAAGGAGGAACCATGTGTCTTCAAAAAGATCAGTGGGAGCGCTGTTATCTTTCTCATATTGTACGTGGATGATATCCTCCTTATTGGGAATGATATTTTCATGTTGACTATAGTTAAAATATGGTTATCCAAAGAATTCTTCATGAAAGACCTAGGAGAAGCATCCTATATTCTAGGAATTAAGGTCTATAGAGATAGACTGAATAGGATGCTGGGACTTTCACAGAAGATGTACATAAAGGAAGTGCTGAATAGGTTTAGCATGCAAAACTCTAAGAGGGGTTTGGTACCCTTCAGACATGGCATTCATCTTTCCAAGAAGATGTGCCCTAGCACACCTGAGAAAATAGAATGCATTAGCAAGATCCCTTATGCTTCAGCAATAGGGAACCTCATGTATGCCATGTTATGTATACAACCTGATATAGCCCATGCTGTGAGTGTCACGAGCAGATATCAGTCGAATCTAGATGAAGAACACTGGACTTCTGTGAAATGTATCCTTAAGTACTTGAGAAGAACTAAGGATATGTTGTTGGTTTTTGGTAATGGAGAACTCCAAGTCTAAGGATATACAGACTCAGATTTTATGTCTGGTGTAGATGATCGAAAGTCGATATCTAGAAGTCTATTTGTATGTAATGGTGGTGCTGTCAGTTGGAAGAGTTTTAAGTAGATAGTGATAGCAGATTCCATCATGGAAGCAGAATACATCGCTGTGTTGAAAACTATAAAGGAGGCATTCTGGATCAAAAAGTTTTTCATAGAGATCGGAGTGATGCCATTCCTTTATATTGCAATAACAATGGTGCCATAGCCCTTGTTAAGGAATCGAGGTCTCATAAAAAATCCAAGCACATCGAGCGGCAATACAACCTCATCCACGATTACCTCGAGAAGGGTTACGTCGAGGTCAAGAGAGTCGACTCTGCAAACAATGTGATGGATCCACTCACAAAGTCATTGGGCCAGCAGAAGATTGAAGCCCACCTTGAGAAGATGGGACTTAGATTTGTAGCCAATTGGCTTTAGGTCAAGTGTGAGTTTGTTAGATATGTGTGCCTTAGATGTCAGAATTGGCTGACACTTGTTGTACACTTCTAAGGACAAAATTATAATTTTGACTATAAATAATAAAATAGATTATTTTCTATCATAATGTATATTTAGTGTCTGTGATACATTCCTTGAGTTAATGGTAATGATAATTCTTATTTTCAAGAGTTAAAAATTTTAGATATGAATTTTTATTATTAACTCATAAAATATTTCTAACCATAGGATCATCATGAGGATGATGATTGATCTGAAAGGTTGGTGTACAATCACTTCTTTATAGTAGATGAGTCTTGAGTCTATGGTATAGAGACACTAGAGCGAGAGTACAGATACTCGTTAGAGAACGAGGGCACTGAGGTGACCACCTCGAGCAGTCATAAGAAAGTCTACCTTCTCATCGATGACTGGCTCGAAGCTACAGTGGTATGTCTAGTTCTTTAACCTGAGGTGCATTGGAAATTCATCTTGAAGGTGTTATAGTTTGACTACACCATGACTCGATCTTCTAGCCATTCAAAATTCTGAGGTGTATGTTGGTAATAGCATGTTCATTGTAGGAATTGGATTGCACCAAGAGGAAATCTATCTACCTTGGTAGACGAGGAGTAGCCCTATGATGATCATGAGAATCAAGTCCATAAGCCCATGGCCATGGTAAAGTGAAATAATAGAAAGGGTTTCTATTAAGGTTTTCACATCGGATTTGAATCAAATGATTAAATCATATGACAGAAATTAGGATTTGATGAGTTCACCTTAACCCTAATCTGATCGGGGCTTAAGATAGAAGAACTTAATCGCATATGTAACTGCACCAAGAGGTTCATTTTTAGTTCTAATGGATTGCCACCATATACTGCTAGGTGTCATTGGTGGATTTTGGGAGCAATTAGAATCATTTGGATGATCGATCATTCTAGTTATCTGAATCAAAAAAGTTTTGATCCATCGGAAGGTGTTTCGATGATGTCGATGATAGAGATCATGACATATTCCATTACCATACAAAACTGAACCTAACTGGATCACACAAATAAGATTTGAATCTGGATATCATCAACTGGACTAACCCAGTTCTATTGATTTGAATTAGATTTAATTAGGTTCAAGGAAATCGTGCTAGCACACGATTGAGCCTAAAGTTCTCTTTTTACAATCATTAAAAGTTATCTCGACTGAGCCAAATATGTTTGTGCTCACTCAGATATCTTTACTTGGTCTGATTGGAGCTTGTCTAGGTCAGAAAAGGGTTGTCTTAATTTATGAGATAAATTTGAGGCAACACCTATCATTTTTCGTCACCTGCTAATTCTTGTCTTTTGACTTTGGTCAAACGTTGACCTCTAACACGAAGACATCTGCCCATGTGTCATGCACCCATAAGAGAGCAAATAGGGGCTTGCCCCCTTGCTAGAAAGAGGAAAGGAGTGGGTGCATGCTTAGGGAGGCGTGCGCCTAAGGATAAGGATGCCTGGAGTTTCATACAGATGAGACTCTAGGTTGCTTCTTGGAATCAAACAAGGTGGCACCAAGGGACTCTGCTTTGACCAGTCTTGGTGCCACCTAAGGGTGTTGGAGAGGGGCTCTCATCTAATTGGATTAGGTGATGTCATCTCATTAATTAAATTTAGATCTGATTGTACGAAGAGATGTGATTGGCTAGGATGATGTGGCACTACATGGCGTAGTAGGGTCTATATAAACCCTATCTGCGCCTAGCTTTGGAGACTCTCCCTTAGCCCATGCCATATTGCTCTTTCTCTCTCTCCCCTTCATGCTTACCTTAGATCCTCTCTCTCTTCTCCATTCCCAAGAGATTTTGGGCTCCAGTTTGGTGCAATCCAAGGAAGAGAAAGGCGATGAGAAAAGAAGAAGGCAGCATTGCTGTAAGAGACGACATCGAATCTTTAAAAGTTATTTTAAAGACCTTCAAGATTAGATCCAAATTTGATCTTTGGAGGATAGATCGAGAAGGAGAAGATATCTAGATCCTGCCCGAATGGATATCGATAGAGGTCAGGGGATTGCGTGGCTGCATCCAGAACCTCAGGCAGTTAGTGGATCATCATAGGATAATTAGATTACCCAAGAACAAGGTATAAATTAAATCTAATTTAATTTATTTTTATTTTATTTTATTAGATCTATCAAATCAAATCTAAAAAGTATCAGATTTGATTTAGATCTATAAGATTTTTTTTTAAAATATTTCTCTTGATCAAATTAGATCTAAACGAGCCTGATCCAAAAAATAGATTTTTTCCTTCAAGCCCAACCCAAGTGGTACTTAAGAAGTCGGGTATCACTATGGTAGAAAATGACAAAGATGAGTTATTACCCACTCGCACAGCAACTGGCTAGTGAGTATGTGTGGATTATAGATGACTTAATACCGTGACTAGAAAAAATTAGTTTTCACTGCCTTTCATTAACCAAATTCTAAAATGATTAGCAGGTCAAAGTTACTTTTGCTTCCTGGATGGATATTTAGGATACAATCAAGTGCCTGTATTTTCAGAGGATCAAGAGAAAACCATCTTTACCTACCCTTATGATACTTTTGCCTTCTGTAGAATGCCTTTTGGACTATGCAATGCACTGGCCACTTTTCAACGATGCATTATGGCTACTTTTTTGATATGATCGATAAGTTTTTAGAAGTGTTCATGAATGACTTCTCTATTTTTGGCTCTACTTTTGATGTCTATCTCCAAAATTTAACTAAAGTACTCAAACAATATATGGAGACAAATTTGGTATTGAGTTAGAAAAAGAGCCATTTTATGGTTTGTGAGGAAGTCATACTCAAATACATTGTATCTGAATGGGGGATCGAAGTAGACAAAGCTAAAGTTAAGATAATATTAAAACTATCATCTCCAACCTCAGTTAAATAAGTACGATCCTTCTTAGGATATGCATGATTTTATAGACACTTCATTAAGGACTTTAGCAAAATTTCTCGATCTTCATGTAATCTTGTGGCTAAAGAATTTTTTTTTGATTTTAATGAAGACTGTTTAGCCATCTCTAATATACTTAAAATAGCATTGACTACTACACCAATTATTAAACCACCAGATTGGACTCTACCATTTGAAATTATGTATGATGCTTTTGATTATGTGGTAGGGATAGTTTTAGAGCAAAAATTCAATAAGAAACCTCATGTAATTTACTATGCTAGCAAAACTCTCTCTGATGCTCAATTGAACTACAACATAATTGAAAAAGAATTGCTTGTAGTTGTGTTTGCCCTAGAGAAATTTAGGTCATACCTTCTGGGCTCCAAGATCTTAGTTTACTCCGGTTATGCTGCATTGAAATATCTGCTATCAAAGAAGGATAGAAAGCCTAGGCTGATTAGATGGGTCCCTTTGTTGTAAAAATTTGATCTCAAAATCTTAGATAAAAAGGATTTCCAAAATATGGTAGCAGATCATATCTCTAGGATCTTGGTAAAACATAATAGTGAAAACGTTGGAGATAGGTTTCCTGATAAACAACTATTTTTAGTATCTTCTAATAATCTTTCTTGGTTTGCACATATAGTTAATTACTTAACAATAGGACAAGTCCGATCCCACTGGACCCAATAAGAGAAAAATAAATTTTTTTTCTAAGTAAAACACTATTTTTGGGAAGAACCAGAATTGTTCAAAATTTGCCCAGGCCAAATAATCCGACGATGTATCCTTGAGAGTGAATTTCAAAGTATCTTAACTTTTTATCACTCATTAGCTTGTAGGAACATTTTAGTAAAAAAAAAATAGCAGCAAAAGTACTACTAAGCAAATTTTACTGGCCAACATTATTTAAGGATGCTCATAATTTTTGTCGTAATTGTTTAAGATGTCAACAAATAGAAAATATTTCAAGAAAAGATATGATGCCCCTGTCCCCAATTTTGGTAGTTGAAATTTTTGATGTTTAGGGAATTGACTTTATGGGCCCATTTCCTTCCTCTTATGGCTATGAATATATTTTGGTAGTAGTAGATTATATTTCTAAGTGGATAGAAGCTTTGGCAACTCGAACCAATAATCATAAGGTGGTAATCAAGTTTATTCAAAAAAATATTATAAGTCGATTTGGTTGCCCTAGAGCTATAATTAGTGATGGGCGTATGCACTTCATGAATAGGCATTTTGAATCTTTAATGAAGAAATATAGAATAACACAGAATAGCCACCCCATATCGCCCCCAGACCAGTAGACAAGTTAAAGTTTCCAATAGAGAAATAAAGAAGATCTTAGAGAAAACCGTTAGGCCCGATTGTAAAGATTGGTCAGAGAGATTAGATGATGCACTATGGACCTATCATTTTGTCTACAAAATTTCTATAGGAATGTCTCTTTACCGACTTATTTTTGAAAAACCTTATCATCTATTAGTAGAATTAGAACACCTTGCATATTGGCCATAAGAAAACTTAATTTTGATATGAAAAATGTGGGATCAAAAAGGAGTCTGTAATTAAATGAATTAGAGGAATTACGTAATTAGGCATACGAGAGCACTAAAATTTATAAGGCTCAAACCAAAGCTTACCATGATAAAATTATTTCAAGAAAAATCTTTGAACCTAATCAAAAAGTATGGTTCTTTAATTCTAGGTTTAGATTATTTCCTAGAAAACTTTGCTCACGTTGGAACAGACCATTCATTGTGACTCAAATTTTTTCCCATGGAGCTATAGAACTAAGGGATCCAAAATAGAAAAATACTTTTAAGGTTAATGGCCAACGAATTAAACCTTATCTAGATGGTATAAGGGATGGAGAGCAAATTGAGTTAGTGGATCTGATTGAACCAATCTATGAACCACCATAAATTTTTGGCATGGTCTAGCGGAAGACCTTAAACTTAGTGCTGGTGGGAGGCAACCCAATCATCTTTTTTTCTTTCTTTCTTTTAAATTTTTTGTTTTTATTTTTATAGAAAACTAATAACGATGATTAGCCCAAGTTTGGGGGAGCACATAATTAAAACATCCTATATGAACTTGATGGAGTATAATGAAGGACCCGTAAACTAGGTGGTACCCCTTCTTGATAAATATTTTTATTTTTTTTCTTCTTTCATTAAGGATAATGAAAATTAAGTTGGGGGGAGAATTACTAACTTTAAAATTTGTGAGTCCTCAAGTATGATTTGAAATAATTAGCTTTATATATCCAAATTTTATTTTGATTAAGAGTTAATTAGACACCCTAAATCAATGAATGATTAACAGTTTAGATAATTTTAGAGATACTGAAAAATAAATTATTAAAAAATCTAATGAATGGTATAGTTTAGATCAGAATAAATTTTAAGAGTAATTTTAGAATTCTCTTCTTACTGATCTCATCAATAAAGAATCTACTTCATGAGAGTTGCATGAAAATATCAAAATATACAAAAGTCTTTCTTCAAATCTACATATAAAAAAAAATATTGATTTTTTATTGAGTAATCGGGCCACTTTGCTTAAGTATTGTGGTTTGCATCGAAAGATGGGCAATGTAAATTAACAAGGAAGGTTTTATATTGTCTCACTAAGTTACCTGACCCTTTTACCTAAGTATTGTGGTTCGTGTAAAAAGATGGGGATGTAAAAAAAATTAAAACAAAGAGTAAATAATAAGGAGACTAAATTGCAAATAGACAATAAACCTTTCTCACATCAAGTTAGAGGATTTAAAAAGTAAAGTATTAATTAATTAATTAATTAATTTTTATTTCTTAAAAAATTAAAATTTTTATTTATCTTTTATAAAAAAGATCATGGATAAAAAGAGCTCGATTTATGGATTAAAATAAAAAAAATTTGGAGTGAATCAGACTTAAGATGGACCTAGAATGAGGGTTTATAGGGAAAAAAAAGGAAAAAATGAAAAAAATAAAAGAAACTAGTCCAAATCAACCCATTAGGCTAGTTGGTGTATGGTGAACCGACCAGCTGGTCCATGAAATCAGGCGTGGACTGTCTAGCTCAGCAGGCATTGCCAATAAGCGACTACCGCATGGTGGACCTGAACCACTAAGGGGTTTACAAATAAACCCATGCGACTCACAAAGGCAGAACACATTTTCGATGGCATAGCATGGGACAATTGGCCCAAGTCTTCGGTGTTCTCAGTCTACAGCAGTCCACATGAACAGTTTTGCAAGATCGGATGGCAGGCATTCATCTCGATCAAGATCTAATGGTTCCCAGTTGATCCAAACTCCAGGCAATGATTTTGCATGATCCAATGGCCCGTGTTCATCTTGGTGAGGATCTAATGATGGGAAAGGTTCTTTGATTTGATTAAGAAAATTTTAGGCACCATCTAATGATCAAAATTTATTTGATCAAGAGATTCGATGACTGTAATTCAATCAAGATCCTATTGAAGCTGTAAATAGTAGATTTTGACTAGATCTAAGCTGTTTAAACTCTATCTGATGGCTGAAAATTATCACAGGAAGCAAAATTTGATCTAGATGTGTTTTTTTAGTTTTTCTCTAATTTTAACATAAATTCTCCCAATTTTTTCTCTATGGAAAACCACCTAAGCTAATTCAATGAGCCCATCAGCCCTACCAAACCTTCCTTTTGACCTAAAGCTCTCCTCTCTTCTCTCTCTCTCTCTCTCTCTCTTGTCTCTCTCTCTCTCTCCCTCCTCCTCCTCCCTCCCTATTTCTCTCCTATCAAGCCCTTCTTCTTCAATCTTCTTCTTTCTTTCTTCAATAGATCACTAAAGTTTCTTATTTCTCCACCAAAACTTCTTTTCTGCTCTTGATCTCTACAACCAGCTACTCAGGTACTTCTGCAAAGCATCGGGATGAAGATTTCAGCGAGAAGCTTCCTAGTGGCTAGTTGATCGACTTATTCTCAGAAGATCATTATGACTTTATTTTGATGATGTTTTCTATTTTTCTATCTTTTGTATTTCTTTTAATATGCAATAAAGACTATTCTTCTTATTATATCTTTTTATTTTTATTTTTTGCATAAGATTAATCTAGAATAGTTTATAACTCTTGGGATGAGTTGTGCTCTATGGGTATGGTTCATGCTCTTAGGATAAATTATATTTAGATTATTTCTTTTTATTATATCTAATTTAATTTAGACTGGCCTATAACTTTAAGAGATAGGCTGTAATCTAAGGATACAGGCCATGCTCTCTAAGATAGATTATATATTTATTGATTAGATATCAATTACAACATATTAAACAGAATACCAGCTATCAGATAAAAGATCAATTAAGATCCTGAGAATCCATCTTCATACTTGCAACTCCATTTTTAATTAATTTACTATTTATTTACTTTCTTAATTAATTTTAATTTTATTTTTAATTTATAATTTAAATATAATTAACATGATCTCTGAGGATACGATCCTGACTCATCCTATCAATATAGTAGTGAGTTAAGTTTTATTTTTGAGTACCTATGATAGCGATTAGTTTGACACCTATACCCCCTATCCACACCTCGATTCCAAATTTTTATGAAGATTGAGGGGGAGAAGTACCCTCACCAACCAGAGCTGATGAAAACTTTACTAATAAAGTAGAATCAGAATAAGTACTATTGATTCCATCGAGACATCGCCACAACATCGAGGAGTACGACCAGTTGAAGGACAAAATCAAAGCCCTGATCTGAACGAGATACCTTGGGAAGTATATTCGGGGGTCAGAAGGTTGAACGATCAAACAACCACCCTAGTGCGAACCTATAAAGAGAATAATACCAACCACCTAACAATTGGCATTATCAACATGAGCTCAGGGTTCACCAAGGATGGGGGTAGAGGGCCGAGATGAGGACCCATCACCAAAGAGGTAGTGTATGGATGATGTAATTTCTTTTTCAGATGAGAACATTTGAGGAGTTTAAACTCCATATGATGATGCTATCATCATTTTCATGATGATAGCAAATTATGGTATAAAGAGAATCCTCATTGATGATAAAGTCTTGATCGATGTCTTATTTTATAATACTTACAAAGGATAAAATTATTGGTTGATTGGCTGAGAAGGGCAAATATCTCCCTCATCAGGTTCTCAGATGATTCCATCATGATCAAAAGAGAGGTGACCCTATCCATCACCAGAGGACGAAAACCTCAACAAGCTACTGTACAATCGATAGTTCAGATTCTATCTATTTATAATGCCATAATCAGTTAGTCCAGACTAAATACACCCTAGGTAGTTGTATCTAGGTACCATCTCTTAGTGAGGTTCCTGATAAAGAGTAGGGTCGGTGAGATTCGAGGAAACCAAATGCTAGCTAATTAGTACTTCATGGCTTTTGTAAAAGCAAAAAAGCCTATGGAATCTATATGAATCAAGAATCTTGACTATCGAGAGGAACTCAAAGAAGCCTGGAGTGAGGCTATTGAGTAGTTGGAGTCTATACCACTCCAATAGGGAGAACCTACTATGGTGATCCAGATCAGGACCATGCTACCAACCGACCTGCAAGCTTGCTATTGGGGCTAAAATAGCTCTCATCAAAGTCCAATCAGATGTCCAATCTTGATATAATATTATCTAGAGTCATGGTGGCCAAGTCCAAATCCAAACCAGGCTAATCCCCTAGTTCAGGTGAATTCTAGAAGATCAGCCTTTAGATCTTGTGCATCGATCAATCTCCTCAACAATAATCCTCTTAGCTCCTTCTTGATAATGGCAGACCTTGCCAAACTACATTGTGAACTCTAGTCAGACGAGCTTGAATAGTGAAAGGAGCTATCATTTGACTGACTTCGATCTTCAGCTCAGAATAGACAGTAGCATCCGACAAATGTAAAACCCTAGCATCATCCAACCTCGCATAGCGATTGACCTTGAAGGTGGCCGAATTTCTCTACTTTACTCTACAAATTGTAGATCTCGCCAATCTCATACCAAAAACTTCAGATAGACAAACTTGAGTTAGCAAGAGGACCTCATCATCAATATAAATCCGATCTTCAATCTAGAATAAGTAGTAGCCACTCTACAAGCAACAAATCTCAGTACTCCTCCATCCTAGCTTCAAGTCGATCTTGGATATTCATCAAACTTTCTCTAGAGAGCATGGCCATAGTCCTAATTGAAGGACCCACCATCCTTTCCGACTTCTAGCTCTTCGAACCAGAGCATTTATATCCACCCTCAGTCAATCTTGAAGGTGGCCGAGCTTTTGAGAGCGGTCAAGATAGCACCAACAGGATCCAAACTCAAAATCTAGTTGTGAGTCCGTCATCCACTACTTAGAAGCTAACCTCCAAGCTCGGTTAGTCTGACTTCAAATTTTCAATCCCAACACGAACAGCTCGCTACCAAGCCTAAAGCCTTCGACCTCTCATCCAAACTTCAATAAATAAAATTCAACCACTAGTAAATTATGACAAATGATAGTCCACACTCCATAACAAACAACAAGTAGTCCTAACAGCCTTTTGATATTCTGTTATGGCTGTCACTATCATTCTATTATAGGTAACTTGACCATCGAAGGGTCTATATTGGAGCCATCCATCTTCGGTCTGAATTTTATTTTGCAGGTATCGTCGATGAGATCATCTCTTCCAACTCCAGTGAACTCCAATGGCCATCCATTTTCTAAATCAATAAGATTGGCGCTAGAGAAAGGGATGTCTGAGGCCTTATTCTAAAAGGAGTACTCAGTTGAGACGTAGTCTTCTTCTTCCTCTCTTATTTCATTCCCTTTTTCTCTAACCCTCTTTTGCTCTAGCAAGATGTCGCCCAGGAAAACTCTTTCCTAAAGATCAACCATTTCTATCACCAGATCCAACCCAAAACTAGTAGACCAGCCCATTTCAGTCCCATCACCTACACCTCAACCTTTTTCATCAACAATAGTGGTGGATATGAAGCAGTTTAACCTACTGCTATAGTAGGTGAGAGGCCTAATGGAAGCAATGCAAGTCATGCAGTAGGTTCTAACACCGGCACCATCAGAAAGACCATCATCAGAACGTCAAGATCTGACACCAAGAAGGCCTACTTGGAGGAGTTAGCTAATGATCCCTGGAAAAAAAAAATAGAGAGTAGAGGGCCTCTATTCTGAGCATGACCTACCTCCAGAAACTCTCTGCCCTCATCAAGTCAGCCACACTTTGAGACTTATGATCGAGATGATATCCTCGATCAAAAGCTCCAAAAAATGAACCGATGGATTGAAAAACTCTACCATGCTACTCCTATCTACAAGGATGATATCTGCACCAACCCTTCATTCTCTATCCAGATCATGCGGGAGCCCATCCCACTGAACTTCAAACTTTTTCAGTTTGAGAGCTATGATGGAACCTTGGATCCCATCGACCACCTCAAAGCCTTCTAGACTATGATATTGCTCCATGGCGCACTAGACGCTATTCTGTGCCAAGCTTTTTCCTGCACCTTGAAGAAACTAGCAAGAAATTAGTACTCGAGCCTCAAATTGGATACCATCTATTCTTTTGATCAGTTGAGCCATTAGTTTATGGCTCACTTTGTTAGCAACTGGCATCAGAGATGAGATTCAAACTTTCTTATCCATATAAAGAAGAAGAAAGGAGAGTCCATCTGAGCATATGTCAGTCACTTTAATACCGCTGCCCTAAAGATCCAAAATTTGAATCAGTTTGTTGCTATGATCGCACTGAAGGATAGCCTTTTGAAGAATAATCTTTTTTTTTTGGAGAAGAAGTACCCTTGAAACTTCATCGATATGTTGGCTCAGGCTGAGGGCTATGCCCGAGCTGAAGAAGATTTTAAGCTTTGAGATGATGAGGCCGTAAGAGAGCAGCAGGTGGAAGAATCTAGCAAACCCACACTTGAAGAAAAGCCAAATAAAGCTTAGCCATATTTGAGAACCCCTCTGGAATGTAGACGAGCCTGAACTCCATCTTGAGCTCGTCGACCAAGAAGTCTAGACCAGAGTATGCAGTGGAGTCCTTTCTCTGAAAAATTTCATAACTACTCTTCCCTGAATGTTCCAAAAACTAAAGTATTGATGACAATCAAGGAACAACTTTTGAGGTCGGACAAGATGTGGTCTCATCCAAGCAAGTATAACCTCAATAAGTACTGCCTGTATCATCGTGACCACAATCATAACATTGAAGAATGCATCCAACTCTAGGATAAAATTGAGAAGTTGATCAGATGAGGTTGGCTGGATCATTTTCTATGACATTGACCAGAAAGAAGGGAAAATCGATTGAGAGCTCTTCCATAGCTAGAACCATCTCAAAGAGAGAAACCATGAGAAGCCGACCACCATTTGGGATCATCAATATTATTGCTAGGAGACATCGATAGGAAGAGGCCAGTGGATCGATGGAGCCAACAAAAAAGTGGAGGACTGAAGAATCCATTGCTTTCACTGAAGAATATGCATAAGAGGTTTAATTTTTACATAATGATGCGATTGTAGTTACTTTAAATATTATCAATTATAATGTATACTATGTCTTGATTGATAATGAAAGTTTTGTTTATTGAAAAATATGTCCTAAAGCCAATCATTTAAGTTATAGATGATTGGAACCTATATATGAATTATCTAATAATAATAGTTATTTAGCTGGTTCATCATCAAAGTTCTATCTTCCTTAAATAAACTCCTAAATTATGATGAAGTTCTTAGAACCATAATCAATTGATAAAGAAAAATTTATTGGATGGTTCTTAAATAATTCACAATCAAATGATAAGTTATTAATAAGAATGATAACTAATCGAGTATAGATCGCTGTATGCTATATACATTAGTTGTCCTCGTAACCAAGTGGTGTGGAGATACTGGTATGGCATTCAGGTGAGATGTAGGAGTACATCTATATTAAACACGATCAATGTAGCACTTTACTATCAAGAGTAGCTAGCTAAGACTAATGGATATAAGTATCCCTTCAATCTAAGATCACCATGGTGACTTGCAAGCAACTCACTATACTTTGGTACCAGACTATCTGTATTTTTAATATAGGTTCAAAAGATTTTTGAGTACAGTCAAGTATTTATAGAGTTGGTATGTGAGTCATGTTGGAATTGACCACTCCTGATTAACTTCAGGAAGAGAATGACTCTTTGTGTTTCAATTTAGCAAAACTTAGGGCTTGGATAATCCTCGTGAGAAGTCACAAAATTTATAAAATTTTGAGATATAATAGAGATGACTTGTATGAGTGTTGATGGTATACTCAAAGTCATCTTTTGCATTATTGGTCATAGGAATGAATTATACGGTAACCATGGGCTAGGATTCTAAGAATGTTGCTTTGCATACATTCGACCTATCCGGATATCGAAAATCATTGCTAGATGGTCACTTCGATTGGTATAAAAATTAATTCTATAATCAATAATTAAGATTCATTCTAAGATAAAACTATCAATGTGATTGATGTTTGACCTAATGCAAGTATTGCAGGATGATCGATTAGTAATTGGATTGCTAATTGGCTCAATTTGATTGAGCAATTGAGCTGAGATCAAATCTAATTAAATTAGATTCAATTAAATTAGTTTGGACTTAATTGGGTTAAGTCTAATTGGTTTATCAGATAAGCCAATTGTAAGAAAGAATAAGTCCCTTTTCGACTAAGATTTGAGTGTACCTAATTCCTAATTAAGTTTGAATTTAAATTTAAATTAAATATGATTTAATCTAATTTAATTAGGCTTTTAGTTAGACTAGGATCATCCTTAATTAGATTATATTTAATTTAGTTTATATTAGATTCAAAATAGTTTTGACTTAGTCAAATAAGAAGAGTTTTGGTTGAACTGGGACTCTCACTCCTTCCTTATGTCACCTTTGAGCCCACACCCTTTTTTTCGTTTTCATTTTTTTTTAAGATTTCCATGCCTAAGAAATGTTTTTCCACATCCCATATTCTAGAATTTTTGAATCAAATTTGATTTGGTCCGTTATGGAAAGTGGTTTGGATTTGTTTCCTTTTTGAAAGAGTCCAAAGAATCCAAACCACTTCCTCCATTTTGTGCGCCAATTTTTCCCACACCAAGTTTTTTTTCTCCACCCTTTCTTCCAAGTTTTGTGCATGTGATTATGATATTACACGCCAAAAAAATTAGGGAGGGGGCGTCCAAGAGCTGGACGCCCCTTTAACTACCATATTTTGAATGCCTTGACTAGTTTTTGACCTAGTCCAAAGGAGAAAGGAGGCGCCACTTTTTTAGGTGTATGAGATGTCAAAAATTCTAGGATTTCCATGGTAAAAACTAGAAGGAAAAGGAGTATTGGCATGGGGGCTAGGGGTGCCAAGATTCTTGGAGAAGAGCCTTCCATTAAGACATCAATCATTGATGTCTTGAAGAGAGAAAGGTAAGAGAAAAACTATTTTCTCTTAGAGATTTATTTCTAACTATTCTTTGTTTATTTTTATGATTTTTATATGATAAAAATTTGAGAGGAAGAGGAAGAGGGCATGGGGATTTATGCTCCAAGGTGTTGGAGAATAGTGATCATCTTTGGACATGATCTGATCATATCCTGATGAGAGAAGAAGAAGAGAAGAAGGTCTTCTCTTAGGATTTCTTTGAGAATCCTTCTTCTTCTTCATATTTTTATGAGAAAAATTGGAGAGTGTTAGATCTAAAAATATGAAAAAAATCTAGAAAAAAGATCTCCTCTTATCCTAGTATATAGATATTTTCAGGACATCAATCGTTGATGTCCTGAAAGAGAAGTACTACTACAAAAAAGGGCTAGAACAGCGGTTCGTCACCGCTGTCGTAGCCAAAAAAATTACTATCATAGACTATGGCAGTGGTTATTTAACCACTGCTACTACCGCCATCGCTGTAGCTCTATGACAGTGGTTGTTGCCGCGGTTATTTGAATTGCTATCATAGATAGTGTATTATAGCAGTTTATAAACCACTACAATAGATTGACCTATAGCAGCAGTTATATAACTGCTATCATAGATTATCTATAGCAGTGGTTACATAATCGTTGTCATAGATCTAATGCAGCAGTTGACACTATTTACATCAGAAACCTATGGCAGCGATTGGTACGGATATGGCAACAGTCATAAAATCACTACCATAGATCTTGAATAATTAAAAAATTAAAATTTATTTTTTTATATATTTTACTTGATAAATATAGATATATAATATAAGAAAATATAATAAATATAAAAATTATTTTGAAATACTAAAATTTTATTATTGAATAAAATTTATTATAATATTTTTTTAAAAAAATAAAATACATCAAAAGTCTCCTAAATCTACATCATCATCGTCGTCACCTAGAGCTGGAGCTGGAGCCAAAGTCGAAGTCGGAGCTGGAGTTGGAGCTGGTGCTGGAGCTAGAATGTGGGCCAACATATTCTCAAAGCTTATGACTCTAAAATGCGCACTATGCATCGACATCATATCTCTTATGATGCCCTCTAGATGAGATGCACGCTCTTTAGCCCGATCTGCCCGCATCGTAGCATGATCTGTCCGTACCAATGCCTCCTCAAGCTCCTCCCAGCTAACGACACCAGAAGTCTATGAGAAGATGCTCGCTTCGAACCAGTAGCTCATCGGCATGTGTCCGAGTCTGCATCGGATCCTCCATAAGTGCTTAGGCTCCAAGACCTGAGATAAATGGTCATAGGGCCCAGAGGTATCGGGGTTCTCGCTTGCGAGCGCATCTAACTAATCCTATAATTATAAATTAAAATAAAATTTTATAAAAAATAATATAATATTAATCATATATACTAATATATTTAATACTTATAAAAATATGTCCAATCGTAGTGTTCATCGATCTGCCCATCTTATTCGTACGACTAGATCGAAAGATCTCGCTATGGTTGAGCATCACTCCATCTCTCATTAGCTATAATAAAGAATAAATTTATCAGAAAGATGATAAAAATATGAATTTAATTTATCTAGTAAGATTTAGAATTAATTATCTCTCTATACACACGATTGACCATAGACTCGCAGCCTAGAGTGTGCGTATACTCCTGAGCTATACGGTTCATCTAGTTCTGATGGAAGGTATCCTAACAAGTATTTAAATAAATAATAAATATTTAAATAAAATTTTAAGCATATTAAAAATTTAAAAGTTAGGAATTTTATCTCGAACTCCTAGCTCCTCCAATATCTAACCATCCTCTCCTACAGACTTGGAGGACAGTTCTGTATCTAAGGAACAAGCTCCTCCAAAGTGTCTCATCGGTGCTTGAGCCATCCTCTGTAGAGCTTGACCTTATAATCCTAGTATAACTCCCCGATCTTTCTCAATCGGGCATCTCGAGCCCTTTTGTGATCAGAAAAGTCGTACCTCTTTTGTGCAAAGTTATCAAAAATTAGTTATAAAATTATTCTAATCAAACATATATAGTGTAAATATATAAAATGCATAAATATAACTAAGATGTGCATACTTACCCATATCTCCTTCCATACCTGATCCTTGATGGCAACATCCATCAAACGCCAATCTCTGGGCTCTACGGAAATGATGTCTGACTGCCTCACAAGCACTCCAAAAAAGGAATGCATCTTCCACACGATCTCCCCTACCGGCCTCCCCTTCGCATCATAATAGACCATCACCTGATGTTGGCAGTTCCACATGTATGCCATACGTATGGAATCATAAAATATCCGATCGGATGATGCATCTACAATGCAAATATATTATGCAAATATATAAGTGTATAAATACTATATAAAAAATAAAATTATGCTAATATAATAAAAACTATACTCAGATGCCTGCGTAGTAGCATGTGTCTTAGATATGGATGACGGTAGAGGCTCAGCTATCAGTAGAGTAGATGCTGTCGGTAAAGTAAATATCGCCGGTGTAGGTCTCTGAGTAGTCGATGTTGAGGTGGACAGAGTATGCTTCGACTGCTCCTCGAATGCTGAACTGTGCGTAACCCACCGAGGGACAGGGGTGAAAGCTAGATGGCGTTTCGATGCCATCATGACCTGTAACATTAATGAATATTAATCAATATAATAAGTTGAACAATAATATTAGTATAGCATCAATAAATAGTCTCTAATATGTACACTAATCAATTGACAAGTCTATCATTATGTAATGTAATAAACAAAAGCAACAAGATATAAACATCCAAAAAATATTATGTAATAAATTCTACAACATGAATTACATTCATAAATAAATAAGGATGAGCAACAGTCGTAGATCCGATTTCTTGTGCAAATCTTGGTGTTAATCCAGAAATCTAAAAGAAGAACAAAGTAGATGATGGTGGCACCTTAGGATTTAAAGTTGGAACCTTAGAGAGACATATCAAATTCTATTCGCTCAGAAGTCGAGTCCGCTCCATGCCTGAGACATCCGACTCGGATTCTCCCCCAGTTAGTTCGATCATGGCCTGAGCTGACTCGACTGCATATCTGAGCTGGCTCGGCTATGTGCCATCCCCTCAATCACTCCCTCTCTCGATCTCTCTCACCGGTGATGGCGGTGAGGCCGAACCCCTCTCTCCCAGCTTTTTCATCTCTCGATCTTCCTTTCTTCCTCTCTCGATCTCTCTTGCTGGTGAGGCCAGACCCCATCCCTCCCTCTCTCACTCTCTTGATCTTCCTCGCCAGCAAGGCCAGACCCCATCCCTCCCAGTGATGCCAGTGAGGCCGGACCCTCTCCCCTCCCTCTCTCGCTTCTTAATCTCCCACTCTCCCTCTCTCGATCTCCCTCGTTGGTGAGGCCGGACCCCTCCCTTCTAATGATGGTGGTGAGGCGGCCCCCTCCATCCCAATGATGGCAGCGAGCTCGGATCCTTCCTTCCTCTCTCCCTCTCTCGATCTCCCTCATCGACGATGGTGGCGAGGCTGGACCCCCTCCTTCCCTCCCTCCTTCCTACTCTCAGTCTCCCTTGCCGACGGCCGACGAGCAATTGGCCCTCCCTCTCTCAATATGTCGGTCTCCTTCTCAGTCTCTCCATTTCTTAGTTTTGGATCCCAAAATTGGGTCTGACCTTTCGAGATCCATTAGGATCTAAATTTGATACTTCAAGTACAGACCCATCGTGTATTCAGATTTACATTCGATATCAATAATTAAAATTGGATCCAGATCTGAATATCTAGGTTCTGATCCGAATTCAATTCATTAATAGATCTAATCCACAGCTGTCGACATGGCACAGCCCAAGGCTACCACCATGGCACAGCCCAAAAACTATGGTATGCAGATAATTATAATATTTATAATAAATATTTATAGTATTTATTATAAATATTTTATAAATTATTATAAATATACCTAATTAATAAATAATACTATAATTTTTTTTAAAAGAAATATACCTGCGGCTATAGAGAGTGGGTCGCATCAAAAGCTTCGAGGGTCATCGACGACGACACTAGAGGAGGACGATAGCACTAGAGGTAACCTACAAAATAAAAGCAAGATGTGAGATAGAGAAGAGAGAGAAAAAAAAAGAGAGAGAGCGGGACGATCGGGGATGGGGGGCTAGGGGGAGATGGGGCTAGTGATGAGGAGGCCCGAAGAGGCACAGTGATGGGAGGATCGACGATCGAGAGGCAGAGTGTGGGGGGCGGGGGGTGGCAGGAAGGAGCAGCCGGGGATGAGGGACTGGGGGGTGGGGGGTGGCAGGGAGGGGCGGCCGGAGATGCGGGGGCTGGGGGTGGTAGGGTGGCGGGTAGGGGCTGGGGATGTGGGGGAAGGAGGGGCGGCCGGGGTGAGGGTAGGGGGTGGGGGGCCGGATGGGGGTGGCAGGGAGGAGTGGCCAGGGATGGAAAGAAGAAAGGGGCAACCAAGGGGAGGGTGGGGGGTAGGGTGGCGGGGAGGGGCGCCGGAGAATGGGGGGGGCTGGGGGTGGCAGAGTGGTGGGGAGGGGCGATCGGATGGAGGGGCTGGGGGTGGCAGGGTGGTGGGGAGGGGCGACGAGGATGGGGGGAAAGGGAGGGGCGGCCGACGGAAGGATGGGGGGCTGGGGTGGGGGAGGAGCAGCCGGGGATGGGGGGAAGGAGGGGCAGCCAAGGGAGGGTGGGGGTGGCAGGTGATGGGAAGGGGCAGCGAGGATGGGGGGCCAGAGGGGGAGGGGTAAGGAGAGGCGGCACCGATCGGGGGAGAAGAAGCCTCACCAACGATGGAGAGGAGGGGGAGAGACAGAGAGAAAGATCGAGCACGCACAAGAGGGAAGCAGAAAAAATTTAAAAATTTTTAACCTAATTTATGGTAGCGATTATCGAACCGCTACCATAGATCTATAGTAGCAGTTATCCAAAATCACTACCATATATCTACGACAGCGGTTCTATAACCGCTGCTGTAGATCTATAGTAGCAATTTTTGATAACCACTATCATAGGTTGAAAATAATTTTTCTTATTTTTTCTCTAAATATTATATAATTTTAAAATTTAATGTCCATCTTCACTATTCATTATCTAAATAATTATCATTAGAGTATCATCGCAAAAGATCGCCTCGATCCGATGGCCCTAGCTTCATCGATTAAAAAAATTTGATTTCAATGATCATGAACGATGATGCAATGATCTAATTGATGGAGACCTTCGATGGATTCAAAAATTTGCAATGATGATCTCGATGATGTTTATAGCATACTTTCAAAGTTTCACTTCAATCGGATATCATTATCATGTTCAATTTAGTATGGAATGATTTCGATCGTTAAATTAGAAACAAACAATCAAAGGGTTAAACGACATCCGATTATGAGATAATTTTTTAGTTAAATAATTTTTGTTATAATTTTAAATATTTTATATGATGATGATAGTAAAATTTAAATCATTTTTGTATAAACTATTCATGTTAAGCAAATATTGCAAAAACACGAGCATAACAACCAGTGAAGTTTCAGAATAGTTATCAGAAGACGTATAGTTTTAGATCGTTCTTCATCTCATAAGTTAAATTTTATAATCACCACCATAAAAAATGATTAAAGTAATAACCAAGATCATTTATAAAAATAATTATCTCATAATCGAACACCGTTTGGTCCTTTGATCACTCATTTATTATTTAACGGCCAAAACTAACATATACTAAATTGATCAAAATAACGATATTCGATTGAAGTGAAACTTTGATAGTATACTACAAATATTATTGAGATCATCGTTGTAGATTTTTTGATCCATCAGAGGTCTCCATCTATCAGATCATCGCATCATCGTTCGTGGTCGTCGAAATCAAATTTTTCTTATCGATGAAGCTAGGGCCATCAGATCGAGGCGATCTTTTGCAACGATACTCTAATGATAATTATTTAGATAATGAATGGTGAAGATGAATATTAAATTTTAAAATTATATAATATTTTTTAAAAAAAATATGGCAGTAGTTATAATTAACCGCTGCTATAGGTCAGCAGTGGTTTCACTAACCATTACTATAGGTCCGACCTATAGCAGCGGTTATAATGAACCACTGCTATAGGTCGATCTATGGCAGTAATTTTTTATAACCGCTGCTATAGGTCCAACTTACGATAGCGATTTTCGTTAACCACTGCTATATGTCAGACCTGTAGTAGCCGTTACAAAAATTGCTACCATATGTCCGACCTATAGCAATAGTTAACGAAAACCGCTGTCCTAGGTTCAATGGCAGCGGTTTCAAAAATCGCTGCCATAGATCATTTTTGTAGTAGTGAAGATTTATCTTCTCTTAGGACTTTTTCTCATATATTTTTATTTCTAATTTTTGAAAGATCCAAGGGTTGGATTTTTTTCTTATTCCTCCTCTTATTCTTCATCTCTTGGAGTATCTAAGAGATGTAAAGAATAAATTTTAGATTAACCATCAGGAGGAATCCATGAGAAGCTAGCACATCGAGTGGATCTTCATTCGACAAACCTTTGATTTATGTTACAGCCTCATGTGGACTTTCTGTGGAGGTTGGATGTGTGTGTAGCTTCAAAGGCAACAATAAAATCAACCATAGAGTTCTAGAGCCACGTAAAGGTAAAATATTTGATCTCTTCTCTCACCTAGATGCGATCTAGGATTTAGATCTAGAATTATTCTAAACCTAGATTATTGATTTGATCAATATTAAAACTTTTATTTTCAGATTTAAGAATGCATTATGATTTATTATAGGTCCTGGATGTAGGGTTTAGTAATTAGATTACATGCTTTTGTAGATTAAATAGTTTAATCTACATCTTTCGCTATGATTTATTTTAAAAATATTTTAAAATTCAAGCATGAAACCCTGCATATTTTTCATCAAGGGTATCAGAGCATCTAGATTTTATTATAACATGATTATATTTGTATTAAGATAAATATAAAAATAAAATTTTATAGATCATACATACTGATTATAAGATTATCCTACTGTAAAGTTTATTCCTTATAGTAGAGAGGTTGTCCTAGTATGTGCAGATCTATTCTTGAATCATGAAAAAGTTAGATACAATCTAAATAATTTTATGACTTATTTTTTAACTTTAAATCTAAAATTAAATAGATGTTAGATCTATTTTGGATTATTTAGATTAGATCTAAATAATATCAGGTCAGACATACTGATTATAAGGTTGTCATGCTATAAGATTTATTCTTTACAATAGAGAGGTTGTCCTAGTATGTGTTGACCTAAATAATCTAAATCATAAATATGTTAGATAAGATTTAAAATAATTTATGATTTATTTTTAAATTTTAAATCTAAATTTAAATAATTTATGATCTAATCCATGTGATGTGTTTTATGTTTAGACCTAGATCCTCTTGTTGCATATGTTGATATGTATTTTTTATTTTGAATCTAGAATGTATATGTATGACATATTTATTTTATAGAATTTAAATTGAGAACTTACTTTTTGTAAAATCTTAGATTTGAAATCATAGGATGTGATCTAAATATTAAAATAAGTTAGATCTAAAACCATATATTGAATATGATTCAATGTAAACTATTTATAATTTAAAAATATTTTAAATTATTAAATTAGAAATTAGTTCTGAGGTTTTATAAATTCAAACTCATAAGCTTTGAACTTAATTGAGAATTAAGTGATTGTTCAGGATCTAGATTTGTGATTTAAAAATCTTAAGATAATTTCATAAAATATGGGTTAGCTTTGATCAGGTCCTTAACTAGGTTAGACCTAGGGTTAGATTAAATATGGACAAAGTTAAGAAATTGATCAAACCTAATTAATAGTTAATAAGGATTAGATCATTTCTATAGATCAATTCAATAATTGTAGTTGATCAAAGTCCATACATCTAACAAATGGATAATGATCATGGCTCGGTGGATAAAATTGAGTTTTTAGGCGGACCAAATCAAAACTGATAAATCAATTGGTATCTAAGATAAGCCTGACATTCCCAGATCGATGGTTTTTAATTGGCAGCCTGCTTATCTAGCCATTTTTGATGGTGTCTAAGGCAAGCCTTAGTAGACCCTCCCACCGATCTCACTTATATGGTCAATGTGGTTAATCAGGTCTTGATTAGATTGCTTATTGATTTGTGCTAACCCATGTCACATAGAAAATCAATGAGACTGATCTAGGTGCCCATAGATTGATATTGATCCTAGTCCTTATCAAAAACTTAAGAAGTCAGTGAGAAGACTTGACTTGGTAAAGTCAGTGGGAGCAATTGATCCATGTTCTTTTTATTTTTAAATCATTAATAATTTAAATCCTCTAAAACTATTAGGTCCTTAAAATGATAAAGTTATGGAGATAACTGAATCATAGCCTTTCATTAAGTTGGATGATAATGGATCCATTGACTCAATAATCATTAGAAGCCTAAAGGCCTGGTGCTTATTGACTAATAGAATTATCATTCATAATATGATAACTTGGAAGTGTCTTTCTAATGGTGGTTAGGTTGGCTAACCAAAGTTGGACTTAATCATTCATTGGTTAGATGCATCAAGTATGGTTATGTTAATAGTTGGACCTAATCGGATCCTTACAGTAGAGGCCATAGCCTACTGATTAGATTTCTAGGGCAAAATTAAATTACTAGAAGTTGTTTGGAGAAATAATTAGTTAATGAACCTACCCGTAGATGCATATAGATTGGCCGACCAAAGTCGGACTTATGTGTAGTCTATGTGAATTCTAGTACCTGCTAGAAAATTAAAGTAATTTCCCAAATTGGAGGTAGAGGCTACTAATTTAAATAAAATAGTGGAAGAACCTTTAGACTAAAGTCCAAGTCTCTAGGCTTAAAATAATTTATATACATTAGGTCTATGTTCTCTTTTCTTCAGAATAAGGCTAGACCCTTATCGCTCCAATCACTATCAGACAGTGATGACTTATGAGACCCAACTTTGATAATTAGTATCGAAAGTTGAATTTGGTTCAATAGTATGAATGAATTCTTGCTGGGGCTTCTAAGCCTAATTAAAATAATTAGTCCAATATTGATCCAAATCAAGCATATTACATCTACTGTTAGAACCAGGATCATAGGAAGAGGAATTATCTTACTTTCCTTGACCATAATAGGCTAAACAAGAGAAATCAGCAAGAGTTGCTCATCAAGGATGTTATATGATAACACCTTAAAATTTTTTTATTTAAAATTCTACTACCTGGGTATGGGATACTAGTAGTCCTATGCAATTTGTTGCAAGGATTTTAAGCAAGTGCAATATTTGAAAATGATGAGAAATACCTGAATGTTAAGGGAAGCAAGTCCCGCTCCAATCCTAGCTTTAGAAATTATCAAGCTTATTTTTAAAAGATATCATTTTGAGTGATTGTCACTATTGTCCATCGTTTATGATAAATATGATCTCTATTAGCCTTTTGGCCAGAGATGGTTATCATTTATCAATAAAAAAGGATTATTATGATATTATTATGAATAATGTTACAGTAATACATGGATAATAAAAAATTAATATTTAACATTTATAAAGCTTGTTAAGTGTAATGTACACATTTAATAAACACCCAAGTTAGATTATGTCATGGATGTCTACATTTGGCATTATAGGCTTAATCATCTTAACAAGAACAGGATAAATAGGTTAGCTTGAGTGAAAAATCTCAACATCAATGATTGTGAATCATTGATAACTTGTGAGTCTTATTTTCTTGAAAAGATGAAAAAATCATCTTTTACTGAAAAAGATGGAGTCGATAAAGTTCTAAGTCTCATACATAGTGATGTATGTGGACCTATGAACTCAAGTACCAGAGAAAGATATCAATATTTTATTACAGATGACCTATCTAGGCATGGATGCATCTAGCTTGAATCATTTGAAATGTTCAAATGATTCAATAATGAAATAAAAAAATAAACTAAAAATGGTATTGGAATTCTTCAATCAGATTGAAGAGGTGAATAATTATTCAGTAAGTTTGTGACATATCTAAGAGAGAATAGGATTCTCTCTCAATGGATTTTTTTTCAAAATATAGTGTATCAAAAAGAAAAAATTAAACTTTGTTAGATATGATTCAATCCATGATAGGGTTCACCAGTCTGCCTATTTCAGGGTTGTGCTCTTATTACTACTTATTTTACTCTGAAAATTTACATCGAATAAATCTATTGTAAAGACTCCATATGAGATATAGATCGGGCATAGACCTAGACTCTCTCACCTTCAAGTTTGGGGTTGATCGGCCTATGTCAAAGGTTAGCACATAGATAAACTTAGATCCTGATCCAATAAATGTTTAAGGGTTATTAATTCTACCACGATGAAGAACATAAGATGTTCATTAGTAGTAGGGCATTCCTTTTGGAAAGAAGTTTCTTAGAGGAGGAACTGATGCTTATCAAGTTGAACTTTGAAAAGTTTGACTGGTAGAAAATGAACTGACACAATCTAGTAAACCTACAAAACTAGATTTGATCGGATCAAACTTAGAGCCCATTAAAGTAGCACCTTTAAGAAGATCCGATAGACTACCACATTGGCCAGACAGATACTATGGCATCTAGGTTCGAGATAGTGATCTTGTTGAGCTCGATCAGAACAACAAGGATCCGATTACCTATAGGAATGCAATGCACTGGTCTGACTTTGAGAAATGGCTTAAAGCCATTAAATTCAAATTGGAGTCCATGAAAATCAATAGTGTGTGGACACTAGTTGATTCACCTGAAAGAATAAAATCCATTGGATGTGAATGAATTTTCAAAAGGATCAGAGTAGCATAGATGGAAAGGTAAGAACCTATAAAGCCCGTCTGACTATCATCTCAACGTTTAAACATATATTTTGAATGTATGTCTTTATTATGAACAAAGACAAACTCTGCATTTGTAAGTGGGCAAAATGTTCTATTGTGTTATTCCTTATATTGTCTGTGGATGGAATTCTCTTAATCAGGAATGGCATTCCAACATTACAAGAAATAAAGGTTTGGCTATTATCTAATTTCTACATGTTCAAAATCAGATATGATATATACTCACTAATGGTAGTGAGTAAGTACATGTTTGATCTAAGTGAGAATCATTGAAAGATTGTATAGACAATCCTTAAGTGTTTGAGAAATACTAAGATTTAGTGACTCAAATATGGAGATACTGACTTAAAACTTGTGGATGTTTTGATTTTAATTTTTAGTCAGATCAAGATGACAACAAGATAGTGTTGGGTCATACCCTAATTATAGGAGCAACCTGCTAGAAAGGTTACAAGTAGGATACTTTAGTCTATTCAGTTAGTGATGTAGAGTATATCATGGCATATGATTCTGCCATGTAAGCTGTATAGTTGCTGAGGTTCATTAGCAGGTTGGGAGTGGCAGCCTCCACCGATGGTCCAGTCTTATCGTAGTACTATAGTTATAGCTTAGGCTAAAGAACCAAAGGACCAGTATATTCTGCATCACTATCGCCTTTGATTTTAAGATGACGTCGATTTTTAGAAGATCGATGAAAAAGGAGAACTTGACTGACACATTTACAAAGGCCTCAGAACTAAAGAGTTCTATGAACTCAAGTGGAAGATAGGATATTTGATATCATTTTGATTGGCTTTAGTCTAAGTGAGAATTGTTAGAAAATATGTTCTAAAGCCAATCATCTAAGTTGTAGATGATTGAAACCTGTATATGAATTATCTAATAATAATAGTTATTTAACTGGTTCATCATAAAAGTTCTATCTTCCTTAAATGAACTCTTAAATTATGATGAAGTCCTTAGAACCATAATCAATCGATAAAGAAGAATTTATCGGATGGTTCTTAAATAGTTCATGACTAAATGATAAGTTATTAACAAGGATGATTTAATAACTTATTAAGTGTAGGTCACTGTATACCATATACATTGATTATTCTCATAATCAAGTAGTGTGGACACACTGGTATGGTATTTAGGTAAGATGTAGGAGTACATCTACACTAAACATGATCAATGTAGCACTCTACTGTCAAGAGTAGCTAGCTAAGGCTAATGTGTATAAGTATTCCTCTGATCTGAAATCACCATGATGACTTGCAAGCAACTCACTGTACTTTGGTACCAAATTGCCTGTATTTCTAATATAGGTTTGAAAGATTTTTGGGTATAGTTAAGTACTTGTAGAGTCGGTGTGTGAGTCAAGATGGGATTGATCACTCTTGATTAACTTTAGGAAGAGAATGACTCATTGTGTTTCAGTTTAGCAAAATCTAGGCCTGGGTAATCCTCGTAAGAAGTCACAGGATTTGCAAAATTTTGAAACATAATAGAGATAACTTGTATGAGTGTTAATAGTGTATTCGAATTTGTCTTGAGCATTATTGGTCTTAGGAATGAATTTTATGGTGACCATTGGCCAGGGTTCTAAGAATGTTGCTTTGCATACATTCGACCTATCTGAACGTCGAGAACCATTGCTAGATGGTTACTTCAATTAGTACAAAAATTGATTTCTATGCTACTGGCTTAGGTTCAAACCTATGGAGTTACACACATAAGAGGTTGTAACCTAATCAGATGGTTAATCAATGATTAAGAATTATTCTAAGGTCAAACTATCAATACAATTGATATTTGACTTAATGCAAGTATTGTAGGAGGATCGATTAGCAATTGGATTGCTAATTAGCTCAATTCGATTTAGCAATTAGGTAGAGATCAAGTTTAATTAAAATAGATTTAATTAAAATTAGTTTGGACTTAATTGGATCTAGTCTAATTGGTTTATTGGATAAGCCAATTACAAGGGAGAACAAGTTCCTGTTCGACTAAGACTTGAGTGCACCTAATTCCTAATTAAATTTAGATTTAAATTAAAATTAAATATGGTTTAATCTAATTTAATTGAGCTTTTAATTAAACAAGGATCATCTTTAATTAGGTTACATTTAATTTGATTAGTATTAGGTTCAAAATAGTTTTGACCTAATCAAATAGAAAGAGTCCCAATTGGACTGGGACTCTCACTCCTTCCTTACGCCACCTTTGAGCCCACATCCATTTTTTTGTTTCTAGATTTTTTTTAAGATTTCCACACCTAAGAAATGTTTTTTCATGCCTCATATTCTAGAATTTTTGAATCAAATCTGATTTGGTCCATTATGGAAAGTGGTTTGGGTTTGTTTCCTTTTTGAAAGAGTCTAAAGAATCCAAACCACTTCCTCCCTCTTGTGCACTAATTTTTCCCATGCCAAGTTTCATTTTCTCTACCCTTTCTCCTAGGTTTTGTTCATGTGATTGTGATATTACATGCCAAAAAATTAGGGAAGGGGTGTCAAAGAGTTGGACGCCCCTTTAACTACCTTATTTTGAATGCCTTGACTAGTTTTTGACCTAGTCCAAGGGAGAAAGGAGGCGCCCCTTTTTTAGGTGTATGAGGCATAAAAAATTCTGGGATTTCCATGGTAAAAACCAGAAGGAAAAGAAGAGTTGGCATGGGGGTTATGGGCACCAAGATTCTTGGAGAAGAGCCTTCCATTAAGACATCAATTATTGATGTCTTGAAGAGAGAAAGGTAAGAGAAAAACTATTTTCTCTTAGAGATTTATTTCTAACCCTCCATTGTTTATTTTTATGATTTTTATATGATAAAAATTTGAGAGAGAGAGAGAGAAAGAGGATGTGGAGATCTATGCTCTAAGGTGTTGGGGCATGGTGATCATCTTTGGACATGATCTGATCATGTCCTAATGATAGAAGAAGAAGAGAAGAAGGTCTTCTCTTAGTATTTCTTTGAGAATCTTTCTTCTTCTCCATATTTTTATGAGATTTTTCTATAAGAAAAATTAGAAAGTGTTAGATCTAAAAACATGAAAAAAAATCTAAAGGAGAAGTTCTCCTCTTATCCTAGCACAGAGATGTTTTTAGGACATCAATCATTGATGTCCTGAAAGAGAATATTTGTCTTCTCTTAGCGCTTTTTCTCATATATTTTTATTTCTAATTTTTGGAAGATCCAAGGGTTAGATTTCTTCCTTATTCCTCCTCTTATTCTTTATCTCTTGGAGTATCTAAGAGATCCGAAGAATAAATTTTAGATTAACCATCAGGAGGGATCTACGAGAAGCTAGCACTTCGAGTAGATCTTCGATCGACGAATCTTCGATTTGTGTTATAGCCTCGTATAGTCTTTCTGTAGAGGTCAGACATGTGTGCAACTCAAAAGACAACAATGAAAATCAACTATGAAGTTCTCGATCCATGCGAAGATAAGAGATTTGATCTCTTCTCTCATCTAGATGCGATATAGGATTTAGATCTAGAACTATTCTAGATCTAGGATATTGATTTGATTAATATCAAAATTTTTATTTTTAAATTTAAGAATGCATTACGATATATTATAGATCTTGGATGTAGGGTTTAGTAATTAGATTATATAATTTTATAGATTAAATAATTTAATCTGCATCTTCCATCGATTTATTTCAAAAATATTTTGAAATTCAAGCATGAAATCCTACATATTTTTCATCACTGTTGATGTCTTGTTTTATGATACTTTCTCTAAAAGATCTATACTCGATAGTCGTATGGAACCAATAAGCTCCCGCTTAGTAGGGTTCACCAGTGATGCTATATTGGTTGAAAAAATAATTACTTTGTCAGTTGCGATAGGTTGGTACCCAAAGAAATCCAAAGCTCAAATCAATTTTTTGGTGGTGAAGGCTCATTCCACTTACAACACAATTCTTGGATGACTTAGATTAAATACGCTTCGAGTTGTGTTATCGATATACTGCTTGAAGATAAAGTTTCCAACAAAATATGGAGTGGGAGAAGTTATGGGAGATCAAGCTCTGGTACATCATTGCTACACAATTGCCCTGCAAGGTGGAAAGTAGCTAGAATTTTGTCCGATGGATGGACTTAACGTTTGTGATGATCTGACTGAGAAATGAGCAGAATCAATCGACGACCTTGTGATAGTCTCTTTGAATGATGGATGGACCACACAATCTAGATTGATTCAAATTTGGAGGCAAAAGTTAAAAAGTAGCTCATCACCTTTCTACGAAGGAATACCAACATCTTTGCTTGGGTTCCCACAGGTATGCTTGGTATCGACACTGAAGTTATGGAGCATCGACTGGATGTAGATCCAAAGCATTGGTCTGTGAAGTAAAAGAAGCACAGCTTTGCACCAAAGCGATAGAAGAAGATCGTGGATGAGGTAGACAAGCTTCTTAAGGCCTAGTTCATCTGAAATGTATCCTATCTAGATTGGATTGTAAATATAGTCCTGATCAAAAAGATGAATGGCAAGTGGAGGATGTGCATAGACTTCACTGATCTAAATAAGATCTATCCAAAAGACAGCTATCCTCTATCTAGAATTGATCAGCTGGTGGATGCAATCTCAAGCCATGAGCTCCTCACCTTCATGGATGCCTTCTTAAGCTATAACCAAATCTGGATGACAGTCGAAGATGAGAAGAAAACTACTTTTATTACTGATCATGGTCTTTATTGTTATAGTGTTATGACATTTGAACTCAAAAATATAGGTACGACCTACCAGTGCTTAGTGAACAGGATCTTCAAGAAGTAGATCGGTTGCAACATGGAGGACTATGTAGATGATATGCTCATTAAAAGCCGATCTTCAAGAAATCACATTGCCAATCCAAAAGAGACATTTAACATTCTCTAAAAGTATAAAATAAAGTTGAACCCAACCAAATGCACTTTCATGATGACTTCAAAAAAGTTCTTGGGATTCATGGTGTTAAGATGCAGCATCAAGACAAACTCAAAGAACACCAAGGCCATTCAGGAGATGGCTACTCCCAAGATAATAAAAGATGTTCAACATCTGAAAGAAAAAATCAGGGCTTTGAATCGCTTCATTTTAAGGTCAGTGGAATGTTACATGTCCTTCTTTCAAGTGCTCAAGTAACTAAAGAACTTTTGCTGGACCACAGAATATTAGCAAGCCTTTGAGGAGTTAAGAAACTACCTTGGCTCACCTCCCCTCCTTACTAACCCCAAACCTAGTGAAGAGTTATTCTTGTATCTGGCGGTATGTCCGACAGCCATTGGAGCTATCTTAATTAGAGAGGAGATGAAGGTTCAGAAGCCAATTTACTACATAAGCTAGGTTCTGATAGATGCAAAAACCAGGTATACCAAATTAGAAAAACTAACTTATACTTTATTGATTGTAGTAAGGAAACTTCGATCTTATTTCTAGGGGTACATAATAACAATACTCACAAACCAACTAATAAAGGCAATTCTTCACCAGCCAGATACTTCCGAAAGAATAGCAAAGTGGGTGATTGAGCTCAGTAAATTTGATATTAAGTTTCAACCTCGATCATCTATTAAAGCTTAATACTGGTCAATTTTATGGTGGAATACACTATTCCAGATCCAGTCAAGCTTGAACAGCAAGAGGTCTACACTTCTGGTCTACAACCGAACTTTGCTGAAGAAAAAGTAGACCTTCCTGAGGATTTCTAGTTCTTATATGTTGATGGCTCTTCCAATGCTTCTGGAGCAAGCATGGGTTTAATTTTTATCAATCTAGAAGAAGTTATTGCTGAAATATACACTACATTTTGAGTTTCTTACAACCAACAATGGAGCAGAATATGAAGCTTTAATCGTAGGATTGAGGATAGCCAGAAAGTTGGGGACAAACCATATGAAAGCCTTCAATGACTCGCAATTGGTGGTAGGGTAGGTCAATGGCAGCTATGAAGCTCGAGAGAAAAGTATGAAAAAGTACTTAGACAAAATGAAAAGTTTAACTTTGGCCTTTAGTAGTTTTGACATTCAACAAATCCCAAGAGTAAAGAATTTAAGGGCCGACCTTCTATCCAAATTGACCACTTTAGCTTCAAATGAGTTGCCAAAGGAGGTTTTTTTTGAAATTCTTTAGCACCTAAGTTCGAAAGAATCCTAGGTGATAATACAAATGGATCATGAGCCTAGCTAGATCAAGCCATTGGTCCTATATCTTAAAGATGGTATTCTTCCCCGGCAATCCCAAAGAAGCTTAGAAATTGAGAAATCAGGTCTTCTGCTATGTCTTATATAAAAATAAGCTATATGAGAGGACTTATTTCTTACCACTTCTCAAATGCCCCCGACCATCTAAAGCTGATTATGCCTTGAGGAAAGTTTATGAAAGAGTATGTAGAAACCACCTTGGAGCTAGATTATTATCCTATAGGTTGCTTTGGCAAGGATATTATTGGCCAACCGTGCAACAAAATGCAGTTGAGTATGTAAGGAAATGTGATTGATGTTAGAGAAATGCCAATGTTCAAAGGCAACCAACTTCCCAGCTCACACCCTTAAGCGCCCTGTGGCCATTTACACCATGGGGAATGGATATAATTGGACCCTTTTCCATAACATCTGAAAAGCAAATTTTTTTTTTTGCTAGCAATGGACTACTTCATCAAGTGGGTTGAGATCGAATCCCTAGCAAAAATCACTAAAGCTAAAGTGTAGGATTTTATCTGAAAGTCAATAGGATGCAGGTTTGGCCTATTGTGGATCCTAATTACTGATAATTAGTGCCAATTTGTAGTAAGAAAATTTGCTGAATTTTGTGAGAACTTCAATATCTTCCATCATTTCACATCTGTAGCCCATCCTCAAGCAAATAGTGAGGTCAAAGTAAACACCAGGACTCTATTGCAAGAAATAAAAGCAAGGCTTAAGTGGGCAAAAGGAATATAGGTGGATGAGCTTTATCATATACTCTGGGCTTACAGAACCATCCAAAGGTTGCCTAATGGAGAAACTCCATTCGCTCTAGCATTTGGGACTGAAGCAGTCATTCTGATCGAACTTGGACTTTCCTCAGTATGAGTTAAAAATTTTGATGAATAAAGCAATTTACAGGATCTTAAGAAAAGTCTTGATCTACTAGAAGAAAAATGGAAGAAGGCCCAAATTTAGATTACAGCTTATAGGCAAAGAGTGGCTCAGTATTATAATTCTAAAGTCAGGAGCTAAATATTCAAGATCGAAGATCTGGTGCTATGCCAAGTAGAGATTTCTCAATCCCAAAATCAAGACAAGCTTGCTCTGAACTAGGAAGGCCCTTACGAAATCAAAGAAGCCATCCGACTGAAAACTTACTACATAAAGAAGCTTAGGAAAGCTACACTCCCCGCCCCTAGAATTCAAAAAACCTATGGATGTATTATCAATAACCTCATTTCAATAAAAAATTTCTTATTTTAACACTCCTATCTTTGGTGCAAATTAAGTTATGGTAGGAAATTATTCAACTAGACTTCATTCTTAAATGAAGTAAAAGGCCTCTAGTTCTTAAATAAGAGATTAATCTCATCTTAGCGAGGGTGAAAGCCTTCGATTCTTAAATAGAATGTTAACCACGTTAGAAATAGAAGGAGGACCTCATCCTGACATGGATGAAGATCCTTATGAGGGATATGAAGACCTATGATTCTTAAACAGGAGATTAACCTCGTTTTAACAAGGGTGAAGAGTGCCCTAGGAGAGAGGCCCTAACAATGGCCCTTTTGTGTCCTCAGAAAGAGGTCCTTTCAATGGCCCATAGGGGGAGGCCCACTCTATGGCCCTTTTATGCCTGACAATCTTTTTAGGAATAGGAGATGGACCTCATCCTAATAAGAATAAAGGCCATCTTGAAGGCCTCCAATTTTTAAACAAGAGGTTAACCTCATCTTAACAAGGGTGAAGGCTTTCAGTTCTTAAACAGAAGGTTAACCATGTCAGAAATAGGAAGAGAATCTCATCCTGACATGGGTGAAGACCCTTACAAGAGATATGAAGGCTTCTAGTTCTTAAATAGGAGGTTAACCTCATCTTAATAAGAGTAAAGAATACCTCAGGGGAGAGGCTCCCATAATGAGCTTTTTGTGCCTCTAGAGAGAGGCCCTTTCAACAACCCATAGGGAGAGACCACTCAACGATCCTTTTGTGCCTGGCAATCTTGTTAGGAGTAGGAGATGGATGTCATCCTTACAAGGGTAAAAGCCATCTTAAAGGCCTCCACCTCTTATGTAGGACATTAACCTCATCTTAATGAGGGTGAAGGCCTTGGCTCTTAAATAGGAAGATAACCATATTAGGAATAGGAGGAAGACCTCATTTTGATGTAGATGAAAATCAAATAGGAGGATAACCATGTTAGGAATAGGAGGAAGATCTTATTTTGACGTGGGTGAAGATCCTTACGAGGGATATGAAGACCTTCAATTCTTAAGCAAGAGGTTAACCTCATCTTAACGAGGATGAAGAGTACCTTAGGGAAGAGGCCCCTACAACGATCCTTTCATGCCTTTAAGGAGAGGCCCTTTCAATGGCCTACAAGGAGAGGCTCACTCAATGGTCTTTTTATGCTCTGATAATCTTATTAGAAATAGAAGGTGGACCTCATTCTAACAAGAATAAAAGTCATCCTGAAGGCCTTCTTCGATTCTTAAATAGGAGGTTAACTACATCAGAAATAAGAGGAGGACCTCTTCCTAACGTGGATGAAGATCCTTATAAGAAATATGAAGGCCTCTGATTCTTAAATAGGAGGCTAATCTCATCTTAACAAGAGTGAAGAGTATCCTAGGAGAGAGGCCCCCGCAACCCTTTTAATGGCCCAAAGGGAGAGGCCCACTCAACGAGCCTTTTGTGCCCAAATAACCTTATTAGGAATAGAAGGTGGATCTCATCCTAACAAGGATAAAAGCCATCCTAAAGGCCTTTGGTTCTTAAATAGGAGGTTAACCTTGTCTTAACGAGGATGAAGACCTTCAATTCTTAAATAAAAGGTTAACTACATCAGGAACAAAAGAAGGATCTTGTTCTGACATGAATGAAGATCCTTATGAGGGATATGAAGGCCTCCAATTCTTAAATAGGAGGTTAATCTCATCTTAATGAGAGTGAAGAGTGCCCCAGGAGAAAGTCCCTCGCAACCCTTTTAACGGTCCATAGGGAGAGGCCTACTCAACGGTCCTTTTATGCCCAAACAATCTTGTTAGGAACAGGAGATAGACCTTATCCTAACAAAGATAAAAATCACTCTGAAGGTCTTCGATTCTTAAATAAAAGATTAACCTCATCTTAATGAGCGTGAAGGCTTTTGATTCTTAAATAGGAGATTAACCATATCAGGAATAGGAGGACCTCATCCAGACATGAGTGAAGATTCTTATGAGAGATTGAAGGTTTTGGTTCTTAAACAAGAGGGAACAGAAGGAGAACCTCATCCTGATATGGGTGAAGATCTTTTAGATGGATTGAAGGCCTTTGATTCTTAAATAGGAGATTAACCATACAAAAATAGGAGAAGGACCTCATCCTGATATAGATGAAGACTCTTACGAGGGATTGAAGTTCTCCAGTTCTTAAACAGGAGGTTAACAATGTCAGAAATAGGAAGAGGATCCTCTCCTAACATGGGTAAAGATCCTTACAAGGGATTGAAGGCTTTCGATTCATAAACATGAGGTTAATCATATCAGGAATAGGAGGAGGACCTCATCCTAATATGGGTGAAGATCCTTATGAAGGATTGAAGGCCTCTGATTCTTAAACAAGAGGTTAGCCATATTAAAAATAGGAGGAGGATCTCATCCTAACATGGGTGAAAATTCTTACGAGAGATTGAAGGCCTTCGGTTCTTAAACAGGAGTTTAACCATATCAGAAATAGAGAAAGGATCTCATCCTAACGTGCATGAAGATCCTTGTAAGGGAGGTGAAGATCTTCAATTATCAACAAGAGGGTAGACATGTTAAGAATAGGAGGAGAATCTTGTCGTAACATAGTTGAAGACTTTTACGAAGGACATGAAAACCCCCAATTTCTAAGTTGGGAGAAAGGCTAACTCTTAAATAGGTTTGGAAGGCCCTTATTCATAAACAAGGAGGACATGCCTACGAGATATCGGGTCGGGATCATCATTTCAAAATAATACCAACATCAGATATGATGCAAAAATTAATAAAACTTTAAGCATTCAATCCAAACAAGATATAGAAGAATGATTGAAAGAAGTACGATTTTATTAAATTAAAGTTCAATATAGAGGTCTCCAGGATTGATTATAAAAAAAATGAAAAAAAAATAAGTATGAAATTCTATTCGGACTTCGAACTGCCGCCTCAATCATTACAAGCGAGAGCTTCAAATCGTTCACTTTGCTTTTGAGCTCTTTTCTTGCTTTTAAGCTCTCGCCAAGCAGCTTCTGAGCTATCTTAGCATCCTCCTCAGCCTCCCTCAATCTCTTTCATAAAACAACAGACTTGGCTTTAGCATCCTTCACTGTGTACTTGTTATAAGTCATTTGGACCTTCAGTTGAAAGAGTTCGACCCTATTTTTGTCATACACTTTAGTTAAATTGGCCAAAGTATTCTTTAGAGAAGCAACTTCATCCGAATCCTTGCTTGAGCTAGCTTGGGCCTTGTCTGCTAATTGCTTCTAAAGCTGATTCACCTTAGCATTGGCCATCTTGAGCTTTCTTTTGAGTTTGTCAATTTGCCTGTACCAGCTAATTCAGTAGGTATTATATGCATCTTCAGCATCATGCAGCTATTTTTGAAGCTCAAAAATTTTTTTCGATCAGTTCTAGCCATATTCTTCTTGGTTTTGACTCCAGGCCGAGCCCCTCATTAGCTAGTTGATCTTTTCTTTTATCTCTTGAAGTTCGGTCTCAAGAGAGCAAATCTTAGTAGTTGAAGTTTAGGCCTTCTTGCTAGCAAGCTTTTTCGCCCACTCAAGCTCTTCAGACAAATGGTATTTCTTAGCAGTATACTCTTTGAAGGTCTGTTTAGATACTTGGTGAAGGCGGTTGATTTCAATTGCAATCTCTGCATAATTCTTCTTCGACTTTTGAAGTTCATCTTCCACCTTCTTTAACTTATTGTTGGCATACTAAACTTTTTCCTTTAAATCTTTAATAATGGTTTTCAAAGGAATGGCTCGAGGTAGTGGCACGGCCTCGACTCGTGATGGTATTCCATGGCAATGTTTGCAAGTTGAATTCTGAATAATGAACATACCATAACACATAGAGGTATGAAAAGAAGAAATCTAATTTCATTAATTAAAAATAATTTTTGGTACATGAAATACAGAAGAAAAAAGGAAAAAACATAATTAGCAGAGGATGCCGACCTCTAGAGGTGGAGTAGTGGAAGAGCTTGGCGCGTCCTTGGCTAGTTCCGACTCCATGGTAGGTGCAGAGGTGTCAGTGGCAAGTTCTACAATTTTGATAGAGGAGAGATCTGCACCAGCAGCAGAAGGCTCTACTCCATGGTAGGAAGCTAAGATCCAGCTTACGGAACTTCTTTTGGCAGAGCTCAAATCCTTTATCGAAGACCTCTTAGGCGAATGCCACTGTGATGTCCTCTATCTACTTCGAAGATTTGAAGGATTGAATGACCCACTCCCCCTTTGCACCGACCTCAGCTTTGGCCTTCTTTCTTTTCTCTCCTTTAAAGGCCAAGGCGGCCTTCAATCTTGCCGATGCCAGCTTCTCTCTCTTGAGTGCCTCCTGTAGGCACCTGATCTCAGCAAGATGCATCTCTTTGAGGCACTCGACTTTGACTTTGGCTTCTTTGGCTCTCATCTAAGCAATTTGGGCCTCCTTTATGGCCCTGAAAACTTCAATTTTATGGAGATTGACTGCCTCTTTATTCACAAAGAGATGGTATCCTAGCTGCAAATGATAAAGTATAAGTTATTATTGAGAAACATGCATATATTCAGCTAAGTATGAAAGGAAAGAAGTAGTTACCTCAATGAAGGCTGCAAAGCAGTCTTTCGTTCTTTCTTGGTCATTGGCTTGGAGGATCTTTTCGATGATGTTTGGGATGATGCAATCCTCTATTAAAGGCTGGACGACCTTCCAGTCATCGAGGGTACCCTAGCTCGGATCAACATTATTGTTGTCGGATTCCCCAAAATTTCTTCAAACCATTTTGGTAACTGATTTCTTCCTCCTCTTCTCCACCTTCTTCTTGAAAGGCGTAGAAACAGCTATCTCGATGGGCGAGATTGTTGGGAATGCACACTCTTTCCATATGGATCAGTGTGGCCACCGATGATTAGCCAAGCAACAAGAAAGTACTTCTCAGAGATTTCTGTGGAAGCACGATCAAATAATTCAAGAAATAAAGAAGAAGAGAAGAAGAGATTTCTGGAAGAAAAGAGCTTTTATTAAGTATATCTCAACACTCTTATAACCTTGACCTATTTTTAGTATATATACTTTACAAAGGGTCAAGCCTAATCTTATAGAAAAACTTTTCAAACCCAAACAACCCACATACATAAAATAATAATCAGCAAAAACTGAGCTGGCCCAATTTTAGACTAAGCCGGCTAACCTACGACTAGATCAGCTCAGTCTCAGACTGAGTCGACCCAGTTGTGTACTATGCCAACAGTTCGAAAATGCTGTTTTCTATCTGAATTTTTTTCTAAGACCTAGCCAACCCAGTCCTAGACTGAGTCGACCTAGTTGAGCCTAGTCTTGGACTAAGCCAGCCCAGTTCTTAACTGAGCCAGCTCAATCTCAGGGTGAGCGAGCCTAGTTTATGAACTTTGCTATTAAGACTGATTCTTCTTCCGACTTACTCTCATCTTTCCATGAACTATCTTTTCATGTTTCCAAGACTTGGGAGTGCTACTTCTGAGCTCACATTCTCCATCTTGGTGCTTCTAAGTTCTTGTGAACTCATCTCTTCTCAACAAATCCATCCGTGCCACACATTTCTGAAAGTTGTCTCTAGGGAGTACCTTCATGAGTGCATCAGACTGATTCTCCTTGGTATGGATCTTCATCGGTTCTACTTTACCTTCCTCCACTAGCTCTTTGATCTTGTGGTACCTCACGTCTATATGCTTTGTGCTTGCATGATAGACTGGATTCTGTGCCAACAACAAAGCACTCTAACCATCACTAAATAGTGTAATCTAGCTCTGCTCCACCTCGAACTCATCAATCAGCCTCCTAAGTTAAAGAGTTTTCTTTGCAGCCTTCATTATCCCAGTGTACTCGATCTCTATGGTAGACAAGGTCATGATTGATTGAAGGGTTGATCTCTAAGACACCGGTCCAATATATATGTAGAAGAGGTATCTAGTAGTAGACCTCCTTGTATTAAGATCACCAACATAATTTGCATCAATAAATCCTTTCAGAGGATCTGAACCTTCACACATCTTTATAGATTGTTCTCCAAATCCTCTCAGCTGCCCACCAAACACCAAACCATAATCCATTGTTCCATGCAGATATCTCAATATCCATTTTAATACTTTCCAATGTTCTTTTTCAGGGTTAGCCATGTATCTACTAACTGTGCTCACTACATGTGCTATATCTGGTCTACAGCACACCATAGTATATATCACACTACCTACAGTATTTACATAAGGAACTCATTTTATGTACTCTCTCTCCTCTTCTGACTGGAGGCTCTATAACTTAGAGAGAGACATATGGCTCGACAATGGCATCTCTGTAGATTTGGCTTTCTCTATTCCAAACTCCTTCAGAACTTTCTGAACATACTTTTCTTGTGACAAATGGAGTACTTCTTTGCACCTATCTCTGTAAATCTCCATTCCAAGAATTTTCTTAGTTGGACCCAAATTCTTCATCTCAAACTCAGATGATAATGTCCTTTTCAATCTTTTCACAGCATCCATGCTTCTACTGGCTATAAGAATATCATCTACATATAATAATAGGTACAGGGTATCCTCCTCATCTACATCCTTGATGTAGACACAATAATCATATTCACATCTGCTGAAACCCAGGCTCAAGATAAAGTTATCAAACCTTCGATACCACTGACGAGGGGATTATTTCAAGCCATACAAAGATTTTCTGAGTAAACACACCTTTTCTTTCTATCCCATCTCCATGAAATCATCTGACTGCTTCATGTAGATTTTTTCCTCCAAAGTCTGATGAAGGAAGGTCGTCTTCACATCCATTTGTTTCAATTTCATGTTATGTTGTGCCACCAGTAACAGCAAAACTTGAATAGATGTATGACGCACTATAGGAGAGAAAACTTCTATGTAGTCAATCCCTTTTCTTTGTGAGTATTTCTTTGCTACCAGCCTTGCTTTGAATCTAACTCCACCTTATTTTGAAGATGCTTCTTTCTTTGTGAACACCCACTTTGACCTAATAGATCAAGCATCATCTGAAAGATCTACCAGCTGCCATGTCTGATTTTTCTCAAGTAATTCCATCTCCTCCATCATGGCATGCATCCATGAATCATGATCCTTACTCTCCATGATCTCTGCATAATTTTCTAGATCTTCATTAGCAGTGATGAGTGTATAGGAGATAACCTCATCAATGCCATATCTGATCGGTCTCCTAATAGTATGCTGGCGCATGTACAAAGCCACTTCCACTAGCATATCTCTGTCTGATGTCTGTGGCTGCTCCTACACATCTGTCTGAATTATCGACCCTCCATGCTGATTTTTAATTCGAGACAATACTTTTCTGCCCAGCTCCATCTAAACAGAAATACTCCTATAAGTGGATGTAACCTGCATGCCATCATTCTCTGACTGACCACCGCTGTTCACCTTTGTTTCTCCAGTTTCATTTATCCCAGACCTCCTCAAGATGCTCTTCTCATCAAAGATAACATCCCTACTGATCATTGACTTCTGTGCTTGAGAGTCCATAGTAGGTATCCCTTGACTCCTTATGGATATCCTATGAATGTTATCTTTTAAGATTTCAGATCCAATTTGCTCCTCTCGATTGCCTCCACATGTGCATAGGCTGTGCAATCGAAGACTTTCAAATAGTCAAGCTCCACCTTCTTTTCATTCCAGACCTTCTCTAGAATGCCTCCATTCAGCTTATAATAAGGCGACTTGTTCATAAAAAAATAAGAAAAAGTTAGAGCATCACCCCAAAAGGATTTTAGGAGTGATATCTGCAGCCTCAAACTCCATACCTTCTCGATTAGTGTCCGGTTCATCCTTTCCACGACACCATTCTGCTGGGGAGTCATCTTCATCGTGTAATGGCATTTGATGCCATTTTCTTCATTGTATCTCCTGAACTCCAGGCTAGTATACTCCCCTCTATTGTCTGACCTCAGATACTTCACCTGTCTTCCTGACTCCTCTACTTTAGCTCTTCAGGCTCTGAACCGAGCAAATACCTTTGATTTTTCTCTAATCAGATAAACCCACACATTCCTTAAGAAATCATCAATAAAAGTGATAAAGTATTTTGCCCCACCTCTAGCTGATACAAGAACTGGTCCCTACAAATCTGAGTGCACTAAATCCAGCACTCCCTCGCTGTGCTTGGTACTTCTGGCAAATTTCATCTTATGCTATTTGCCAAAGATACACGGCTCATAAAGATCTGTATCCTTCTTTTTTAGGGCTAGAATCATACCTCTTCTGCTTAGTTCTGTAAGCCCATGGTTACTCATATGATCCATCCGATAGTACCACAGTCGATATAAAATCTGCTCCTCCTATACCGTTGCTAGCACCTCTGCACTATCATTCACCACTGAGCCTTCTATTTTGTAAAGATTATTGCTCAGTCTTCTACCTCTCATCATCACCAAAGCTCTCTTAAAAAATTTTAGATATCCACTCCCAGCCTAGCTACTAAAAGCATAACCCTACTCCTCTAAGTAGCCCAAAGAAATCAAATTCTTTTTCAACTCCAAAAAATATTTGACATTTGATAATGTGCGAATGATCCCATCGTACATCCTCATCCTGATAGAGCTAATTCCAGCTACTTTGCATGGATGATCATCTCCAAGGCTGACACTTCCACCATCAACCTTCTGGTAGATAGCAAACCACTTTCGATGAGAAGTATAGTTGTACGAGCATGCTGAATCCAATATCCACATAGTATCGTACTTTATGGATCCATTTGATACAACTAGCAGATCTTCTCCGCTGCTCACAGAAGCTATATCATCTTTCTTGCTAGCTTTTTCTTTTTCTGATCTCAAAAGGGGACAATCTCTCCTCAGGTGTCCAAGCTGATAACATTTATAATATTTCAATGTCATCTTCCTCTGATCGTGAGACTTTGATCTGCCCTTGAATTTTTCTCTTGTCTTCTCCTTTGATCTTTCCTATCTTTCATTCACAACCAAGATCCCAGACTTAGGGTCTCCCTTGTAGATTTTTTTTCTTTGCTTATTTGATCTGAGCAGACCAACAACCTCTTCATAGTTTAGGATCTCCTTTCCATAAATTAAAGTTGTTATGAGACCATCATATGAACCTAGAAGAGAACATAATAGCAGTAATGCCCGATCCTCCTTGTCGATCTTCACATCCAAACTCATCACCTTAAAACATATCTGATTGGATCTTTGGATATGTGCAACAAGATCTCTGCATTCGGACATCCTCGGACTATACAGTTATTTCTTCAACCACAGCTTATTCATCATATTCTTTTCCATGCATGTGTTCTTCAGTCTCTCCCAGAGCCCCTTTGCCATAGTCTCTTTGCAAACCTCGGGCAAAACCTGATTGGCCAAGCACATCCAGATTGTGCTAAAAGCAATTTCCTCCAACTCTTCCCAATCTTTAGCACTGATCTTTTTCGATCTTTCTTTTGTCAAGATCTTGTAGATCCTCTGCTAAACCAACAAGTCCTTTACTCTTTGCTACCATAGGGTAAAGTTTTCCTTACCGTCGAACTTCTCAAAATCCATCTTGAATCCACTTGATCCCATGACTTCAAACAAGTAAAGAACAAATTCTTAACACCCTTCTTCGATCACACACCAGTAAAACTATCCTTCAAAGAAGATTTAACTAGTCCTAGATCCTCTTTCCAAACTTCTGTATCACCATTCCTCCATGTAAATAATCTTCACCTCGATTTAGAGACAACCACAAAGCAAATTAGATGTTTTAGAATAAAATCTGGTGTAATAGATCCTCGATGTAGTAAACCCTAGGTGTCTTCCTTCCTTCCATGCAACACTGCTCTGATACCAAATGTTGAGAATGTGTGCTCTTCTCACACAGATTGGCATGGCCATTGGTGATTAACCAAGCAATAAGAAAGTACTTCTCAAAGATTTTTGTGGAAGCATGATCAAATAATTCAAAGAATAGAGAAGAAGAGAAGAAGATATTTCTGAAAGAAAAGAGCTTTTATTAAGTATATCTCAGCACTCTTACAATCTTGATCTATTTTCAGTATATATACTTTACAAAAGATCAAGCCCAAGCTCATAGAAAAATTTTTCAAACTCAAATACTCCACGTACATAAAATAATAATCCACAAAAATAGAGTCGATCTAATTTCAGAGTGAGCCGGCTAACCTGCGACTGGGTCGACTCAGTCCCAGACTGAGCTGACCTAATTGTGTATCGTGTCAATAGTCCAAAAATGCTACTTTATGTCTGAATTTTTCTCTGAGACCTAACCGATCCAATTCTAGTCTGAGCCAGCCTAGTTCTCAACTGAGCTGGCTCAGTCTCAGGGTGAGCTGATCTAGTTTCTAAATTTTGCTATTGAGGCTGATTCTTCTTCTGGCTCGCTCCTGACTTTCCATGACCTATCTTCTCATGTTTTCAAGACTTGGGAGTACCACTTCTGAGCTCATAGGGATTGAGATTGGTAAGGGTGCTATAACCTCCACGGTGGGAGCCGCCTGGGTCAAAGTGGCCAAGTTTGGGTCTTCGACCTTGGCTCATTTTGATGTCTCTCCGAAGGCACCTCCCTTTCTTTTGTGAGCCAGAAATCCTTCAATCAATCAATTTAACTCCTTAGGAGTCATCTCTATAATAGTAGGTAAGCTGAAGTTAGGAGAAAAGATAAAGGAATAGAAAAGAAAGAACAAAGTATTTACCTTTAAGGTTGAATGGGCTCAGGTCGAGATTGTACAGAGTTTGGTCATCAACTAAGTTGGATAGTAAAGGAGCTTTATAGTTTTTCAAAATGTTGGCAGAGTTGAGGTCCTCTCGCTCTAGTTTGAGAGATTTACGGATGGAGTCTCTAAGTTCCCCCCACAAAAGAAGTTATGGATCGAATGAAGGATAGGATATAAGGAAAAACTTTATCTTCCAATTATGAATAGAGGAAGGGGCACCCTTGAGCAACCTATTTCTACCGAACTAGAGGGATAAATACCACCAATCCTTAGCAGAAGGATGGTTCTTAAAGGTAAAGAAGGTTCAAAATAGAGAAACTATAGGACGGACCTCCATTAAAAGATAAAGAGCAAGGAATCATATAATAAATCTAAAGAAGTTCAGGATGACCGAGGCCAGAGATATGTTCAAGAAGCAGAAAAAGGCAATAATGAAAGGAGGGATTAGAAGTCATAGCCTGGCATGAAGAGCCTCCAAGTACAAATAGAAGCAACCCAAAAGAGGGGCATAAGCTCGGCTCCTCGACCCGGGAAGCTCTAATTCATGCTCTAGAAGGACTCCATACTAAACCCTAATTTAAAAAAGATTTTCAAAAGAAAGAGAACAAGAAAAGGTCTCTAGGACAAAAATTAGAAAAGCTACCTCTCTTGGCTTGGTTTGAATTCTAAAGTCGGGGTTAGAGGAGCTTGGGTTGGACAGACTCCTAGAACCAGTAGATCAAGAGATTTCGAAAGTCATTTTGGATCAAATAAAATCAAGAAAAATATCCTAAAAATCTGAATAAATTGGCAGACAAACATAGTAAACTAAGAAAGAATAGCAATCTCGTAAGAAACTCCTAAGGATTGAAAAGCAAAAGAAGGGTAAGAAAATGCAAAAGAAAAGTTAAAAGACTAACCTAAATCGGCTGAAGATCTTGGTGGTATGATTAGAATGGCAAAAATAGTGGAGGCAAGCGATGGAGGAGCGAGGCACAATGAACGGGAGAAAAGAAGATGAAAACTAGAGAAAGAACAAGGGAGAAGATGAACAAAGATAAGGGAGAAAAAGAAAAGATGCTTAAATAGTCAAAAGAGCTCCAAGGCAGTTATGATTATGGATCGCTTGCACTGAATCCCCATCCACCATGTGTCTTTCTCATCATGACAGTGACAAACGTCTTATGGAATTATTATGGTGCCATATATTCAAGTTTCGTGTCGAAACAAATTTCAAAGATCTAGGTCATTTTGGGTCATTCAATAATAAAGAAACTCCAGTCTAGTTCAAATGAATCAAAACTTTTCATTTTTTGAAGGCAGAAAACTAGAAAGGACTTCGATGATAGTAGATTTTGTACTTTCTTCATTCGCACTTCAAACTCAGGAGTAGAGGGACAAGTATTGGTGGATAAAATAGCTCCTGCCAAAGTCCAACTGGATGTTCGATCTTGATATAATGTTATCTAAAGTCACAGCAGCCAAGTCCAAACCCCAATCAGGTCGATCTCTTAGTTCAGGCAAAATTTGGAAGATCGGCCTTCAAATCTTATGCACTGATCGATCTTCTCAACGACAATCCTCCCAGCTCTTTTTTGATAATGGCAGACCTTGCTAAACCATACTGTGAACTCCGACTAGATGAGCTTGAGCGGTGAAAAGAGCTGCCATTTGACTGATTCCGATCTCTAGCTTAGAATAGACAGCAGTGATCCCATAAATGTAGAACCTCAGCACCGTCTGACCTTGCATAGCAGCTGATCTTGAAGGCGATCAAATTTCTTTACTTCACTTTGCAAATAGTAGATCTTGCCAATCTCACACCAAGAACTTCAATTTGACTAAAGGTGCCTCTTTAATGGGCTTCGAGTTTGATCTAATCAAATCTGGTTCTATAGGTTTATTGGATTATGTTAGTTCTCTCTACAGGTCGAACTTACTTAAGTTCAACTTTTCAGACAATAGTTTCTTCTCTAAGGAACTTCTTTTCTAAAAAAAATGTCTTAGAGTTGATGAACAACTTTTGTTCTTTAGCATGATAGAAGTAATGACCCTTAGTTTCCTTGGGGCAGCCTATAAACAACCAACTATTAGATCGGGATCCAAGTTTATCTGCATGCAAACATTTGATGTAGGCCGAACAATCCCAAAACCCGAAGATGAGAGAGTCTAGGTCTACATCCAGTCCATATCCTATATGAAGTCTTTGCGACAGATTTACTCAAAATAATTTTTAAAGTAAAACAAGTAGTCTCAAGAGCATAACCCTAAATGCAATAGGCAGATTAGTAAACCCCATTATGGATCGAACCATATCTAACAAAATTTGATTTCTCCTTTTCAATACACCATTATCCTATGGTATTCCATGAGGAGTCCACTATGAGAGAATCCCATTCTATTTTAGATATATCACAAACTCACTAAATAGGTATTCATCATCTCAAGCTGATCGAAGAGTTATAATATCTTTTTTAGTTTATTTTTCTACTTCATTATGAAATTATTTAAATATTTTAAATGATTCAGGCTAAACTTACCTATACCTAGATAGGTCATCTACAATCATAATAAAATATTGATATCTTTTTCTGGTACTTAAGTTCATAGGTCCACATTTATCACTATGTATGAGACTTAAAACTTCACTAGCTCTTTCACCTCTTCTAGTAAAAGATGACTTTATCATCTTTTCAAGAAAATAAGACACACAAGTCGATAATGATTTATAATCATTGATGTTGAGTTCTCCCTTTTAAGCTAATCCGCTTATCCTATTCTTATTAACATGACTAAGCCAACAATACCAAAGGTAAGCATCCATGACATTATCTAAATTGGGTGTTTATTAGTTGTGTACATTACACTAATAGATTTTGATTAAATGTGTATGTCATTTCTTTGTTCTTCATATATTATTATAACATCATTCATAATGATATCATGATAGTCTCTCTTTATTGATAAATGATGATCATCTTTGGCCAAAAAACCAACAAAGACTATATTTATCATAAACTATGGACAATAGTGACAAGCACCAAAAATGACAACATTTGTTTTAAAAATTAGCTTGACAATTCCTAAAGCTATTATTAGAATAGGACTTCCATCCCTAACTTTTAGGAATCTCTCATTGTTTCCAAATATTTCACTTACCTAAAGTTCTTGCAATGAATTGCATAAGACTACTAGTATCCGATACCTAGGTAGTAGAATCTCAAATAAGATGTTATCATATAATGTCCTTGATGAGCAACTCTTTGCTCCTTTCTCTTGTTCAGCCTATTAGGATCAAGGAAAGCAAGATATTTAGGGCAATTCTTCTTCCTATAATCATGCTTCTTACAATAAAAGCACTCTATCTGATTTGGGTTATTCTTGGACTTATTATTTTGACCAGGCCAACAAGCCTCAGCACGAATTCTTTCATAATGTTGAACCAAATTCAACATTCAATACTGATTATCGAAGTTGGATCCCATGAGTACATCAATGTCTGACAGTGATCGGAGCAATTAGAGTTTAGCCTTAATCTGAAGAAAAGAGAATAATGACCTAATGTACATGAATTATTTTAAGTCTAAAATCTTGGACTTTAGTCTAATGGTTCTCCTACTATTGTATACGAATTGATAGTCTCTGCCTCTAATTTGATAAATTACTTTAATTTTCTAGTAGGTATTAGAATCAATATAGACTACACACAAGCCCGACTTTGGCTGGTCAACTCATGTGCATCTATGGATAGATTCTTTAACCAATTATTTCTCTAAATAACTTTTAGTAATTTAATTTTATCCTAGAAACCTATTTAGTAGGCTTTGGTCTTCACTAAAAAGATTTAGTTAGGTCCAACTATTAACATGACCATATTTTGTGCATCTAACCAACGAATGATTAAGTCCAACTTTGGTTGGTCAACCTAACCATCATTAAAGAGATACTTCCAAGTTATTATATTATAAATGATAATTTCATTAGTTAATAAGCACCAAGCCCTTAGGCATTTAATGATTATTGAGTTAATGGATCCATTATCATCCAACTTAATGGAAGGCTATGACATAGTTATCCCTATAACTTTATCATTTTAAAGATCTAATAATTTTAGAGACTTTAAATTATTAGTAATTTAATGATAGAGAAGACAGAGAATAAATTGCTCCCACTAACTTCACCAAGTCAAATCCTTCCACTGACTTCTCAAGTCATAAATAAGAACTAGGATCAGTTTCGATCTATGGGCATCTAGATCAGTCTCACTGAATAAAATTAGCCTCACTAATTTTCTATATGACATGGATTAGCATGAATCAATGAGCAACCTAATCAAAAGCTGATTAACCATATTGCCCAGATAAGTAGGATTGTTGGGAGGATTTGCCAAAGCTTGCCTTAGACACCATCAAAAATAGTCAGGTAAGCAAGCTGCTAATTAAAGACTACCGATCTGGTAATACCAAACTTATCTTAGATACCAATCGATTTATCAGTTTTGATTTGGTCTGCCTAAAGACTTGTGCTCAACTACTGAGCCACAATTAGGTCCATTTGTTAGATGTATGGGCCATGATCAACTACAACTATTGAATTGATCTATAGAAAAGAAATTACCTATTCCTAATTAACTATTAATTAGGCTTGATCAATTTTTTAACTTAGTCCATTTTTGATTCAACCCTAGGTCTAACCCAATTAATAACTTGATCAAGCTAACCCATAACCCTTTAACCTATGTTTTATGAAATTATCTTAGGATCTTTAAATCACAAATCTAGATTCTAAACAATCACTTAATTTTTAATTAAGTTCAAGGCTGATGGGTTAGGATTTGGAACCTCAGAGCTACATTCTGATTTGATCATTTGAAATATTTTCAAAGTATAAATAATTTACATTGAATCACATTTAATTCATAGTTTTAGATTTGATTTATTTCAATATTTAGATCATGTCCTAAAGTTTTGAATCTAAAATTTTGTAGAAAGTAAGTTCATAATTTAAATTTCACATAGCATATATGTCATACGTATAGAAACTAGATTCAAATTAAAAACTATATATCGAGCATATGTAATATGAGAATGTTGATCTAAACATAAAATACGTCAATTTAGCAAAATCTTGGCCAAGATAGTCCTTATGTAGAGTCACAGGACTTATTGCATTGAGACACATAATGGATGTATTTTTCTAGGATTGATAGTTAAACTCTGAGTCATTCTAAACACAAAGACTAAAGGGATGAATTATATGGTAACTATACTCGAATAGATTTTAGAATATTGCTTTACATACGTTCAACCTATTCGGATGTCGGGTATCATTGCTAGATTATCATTTTGATTGGTACAAAAATTTATTTCTATACTATCAGCTTAGGTTCGAACCTATTGGATTATATATATAAGATATTTCTATCTGATCGGATGGTTGATCAATGATTATGAATCATTCTAGGATCAAATAGTCAATACAATTGATGTTTGATCTAGTGCAAGTATTACAGGAGCATTAATTAGTAATTTGATTACTAATTAGTTTAATTTAATTGAGCATTAGGACTAAGATTGAGTCTAATTGAATAAAATTTAATTTAGTTTGGTTTGGACTTGATTAGGTCAAGTTAAATTGATTTATGGGATAAGCCAATTATAAAGAAGATCAATTTTCTATTCTATTAGGACATGTGTGCACCTAATTTCTAATTAAATTAGGATTTAAATTAAAATTAAATATAATTTAATTAAATTTAAATAGGTTTCTACTTGGACTAGGATCATCCTTAATTATATTGCACCAATCCTAATTTAATTATGCTTAAAATTTGGTTTGACCAAAAAAAAACTAGAGAGTCCAATTGGATTAAGACTCTTTCTCTTCCTTAACGCCTAGACTTCCCATGCCCACGCCCCTTATTCTAATTATTTGCATGTATTTTCACATGCCAAAGACCCCCACACATGCCTCCTCTTATCTGGATTTAGAAATTAGTTTTGACTAGGTTTAAACAAGTAAGTTGTTTTGACTTAGAACTCTATTTGATAGAGCTTGTTGATTTCCAAACTCTATCCATTGAAGGCGCCAATTATAATCAAATTTTGATCTGAATTTTTTGTTGGAAAAAGGAATATCTTGTGTTCTCCTTTCTGGTATCCCATAACCAAGGAAAATATAGTGGCGCCCAACTTTGGGCGCCCCAAAATTTCTTACATTGGAAGCTTTTCTAACTAGGTATTTGACCTAGACTAGGACTTTAAGAGGGCTAATGGCATGAAATTTTTATCAAAGTTTCACCGAGAGATAGTGGCCTTGGGCATGGGTTATTGGGTGCACAACTCTTAGAGGCGTGGGTTTTATTCAGGACAACATTCTAGTGTGTCCTGGTGAGAGAAAAGAAACAAGAGAAGAAGGTGTTCTTCTCTAGGGCTTTTCTTCCTCCCCCTTCCATAGATCTTGAGAGATTTGAGAGGAAGATAATCTCTCCTAAGTCCTCTTCAGGTTTTTCATCCTTTGGAAGGTTCAAGAGATCCGAGGAAGAAGAATTGAGATCAATCGTTAAGAGAGATCTGCAAGGTGCTAGCATGCTGCATAGATCTTCGATCATTGAACCTCCAATTATTCTAGAAGCCTTATGTGGACAACCTGTAGAGGTCAGACATCCTATTGGCAATGAGAAATGTTCTCAATCACAAAAATTAGCAGCAAAATTCTCGATCCATGATCAAGTATAGAGATCTTATCTCTACACCCTACTAGATTAGATCTAGATCGATATTGATATGATCAATACCTATGCATGTTATTTATTTTCAGATTTATTGCATGCTTATATCATATCATAAGATCTTAGATGTAGGTATTTTAACATTCATTAATTAGATTAATATGATTAATCTGAGTCTTTTGCTACGTGATTTTCAAAAAAGCTTTGAAATCTATGCATGAAACTCTAGAATTTTTCCATCATTGGTATCAAAGCTTAAGTCAATTGATATGGTATTTATGCATATTTTAGATTGATAATTTAGATTAGATCTAAATTATAATATTAGACTTCTAAAATAAATAATTTTTGGATCGCACGGACTGATCTTATATGGTTGTCCTACTGTAACGTTTATCCCTTACAGTAAAAAGATTATCCTCGTATGTACTGATCTAAAAACTAATTATAAATATATTAGATATGATCTAAAAAAATTTATGGTTTATTAGAATTAAAATGATTTCAATCATCATAAATATGTTTAGGTTAGATCTAAAATTGATTCATGGTTATGCTTGTAGATTGTAAAAAATATTTTACAAAACTTGAAAATTATTTTTGAAATGCTGAACCCCAACCCATCAGTCCAACACTTAATTAAGAATTAAGAGTATAAACTAAGATCTAGAATTATGAATTAAAGATTCTAAGACAAAATCATAACACATGGGTTAATGGGTTAGTGTGAATTAGATCCATTAATTAGGTTAGACCTCAGGTTAGATTAAAGAATGGACTTAACTAAAGTAATTGACTAAATTTGATCAAGTGTTATCTTAGATTAGGTTAAGAATACTCTAGATCAATTGCAGTACTTGTAGTTAGTCAAGTCCATATTTTTAACAAGAACCAAATGGACTTGATTCTTGGCATCTAACCCAAATTATTAAGTGGATCCAATCAAAATTAATTAACTAGTTGATATCTAAGGTAAGTCTGGCAATTTATGATCGATGGTCTTTAATTAGAAGCTACTCATACTGATTCAATCTTTGACAAGTTATTGGCATATACCTCCTACCGATCTCACTTACCTAGCCATCTTGGTAAAATTATGTTTTGATCAGATCACTTGATAATTTGAGCTGATCTATGTCAACTTGATAAATCAGTATGACTGATTTAGGTGCTCCTAGATCAGCTTATCTATGGTCTCTATTTATCTGACTTGGTAAAGTCAGTGAAAGGATCGTAATTAGTTGGTTCATCTTTTCTCTTCTCTTAACCAAATCTTCTAAAATTATTAGATCCTTAAAATAAAATAATTATGATGATAACTAGATCATAGCCTTCCATTAAGTTGAGTGATAATGGATCTACTAGCTCAATAATCATTGGAGGCCTAAGGCCTAGTGCTTATCGTTTATTAGAATTAACATTCATAATATGATTACTTGATCGTGTCTCTTTAAATGGTGGTTAGGTTGACCAACCAAAGTTAGGCTTAATCATTTATTGGTTAGATGGATCAAGTATGATCATATTAATGGTTGGACCTAACCAAATCTTTTTGGTATAGACCAAAGCTTACTAATTAGATTTCTAGAGTAAAATTAAATTACTAAAAATTATTTAGAGAAATATCCATAGATGTATGTGAATTGACTAGCCAAAGTCGGGCTTGTGTGCAGTCTATGTGGATTCTAGTACCCACTGAGATAATAGAATAATTTCTTGAATTGGAGGTAGAAGCTACCAGTTCGTATAAAATAATGAAAGAACCTTTTGACTAAAGTCCAAGTCTTTAATTTTAATAAATTATATACTAATTAGATTTTGATTTTTTTTGTGTAGTTATGGCCACTATCCTATCACTTCGATCATTGATGGATAATGATAAGTTAATGGGACCTAAATTCAGTAGTTGTTATTGAAAGTTAAAGATTGTGCTAGAGCATAAGCGGATTCTATGCATTATGATAGATCTGGCTTCGAGGAGCTCTAAATGCATGTGGGACGGTCCAAGGCACTTACTAGAAGTGGCTCAATGATCGAACAATGGTTTATTGTATTATGTTGGCAACTATGAGCGATAAGTTTAGTCGCAAGTTCGAGAACACTCAACCAGAAGACATGCTTCAAATGTTGAACAAGTCTTTTGGCACTCCCAGCGATGTTGAGAGGCACAAGACCAGTTGTACCATCTTCAACACCTGGATGAGTGATGGGGCATCAATCACTGATCATGTATTATACATGATCGAGATGATTGAGCATCGAAGCAAGCTCCGCTTTTTCTTGCATGAGCAGCTTAGGAAAGATGCTATTCTGAACTCTTTGCCCAAGTCATATCCCCACTTTCTCACTCATTTTAGAATGACAAAGCCAGCAGTTAACTACCATAGTTTACTGGGGTTGCTATAGAACTTTGAAAATGATCACTAGCTCCATAAAGAGTCGGTGAATGCTGTGAGAGGGTCTTCTTTTGGTCCTTGATCTTTTAAGAAAGAAAAGAAGAATAAGAAGAAGAAGAACAAGAAGGTGCAGGAGCATGCTGGGATATCAATGCAGGATCAGACAAAGAAACCTAAGCCCAATAAGAGTCAAGCAGAGTGCTTGTATTGTAAGAAATAAGGATACTAAAAGAAGAACTATCCTCAGTATATTACCTTCTTGGATCCGAATAGGATGAGAAAGAAGCAAACTATTGCTGAGCAAGGTATTTATATGATAATTTCTTATAATTTCTTAATTTATAATACTACTGACTGGGTATTGATACTAGAAGCCCTTATCATATTTGTAATTCATTACAGGATTTATAGGTCAGTAGGAGATTTGAAGAAGGTAAGAGATTTTTGAATGTTGGAGATGGAAGACCAGCTCCTTTTCTAGCATTAGAAATCATAAAGCTTGTATTCAATTCTCATACTGTTGTTCTTAGTGAATGTCACTTTTATCCTAGCTTTTTATTGAATATCATCTCTATAGGCCTTTTGACCAAAAGTAATTATGAAATTTTAATAAAAAAATTTATATAATATCATTTTGAATGGTGTTACTATTATCATTAGATAATTAAATAATAAAATTTATTTTTATCATAACCTATTAATATGGTCTACTCCACCGGCAAACAACCTAAAATAAATAATATGCCTGATATCTATCTTTAGTACTATAGACTAGGTCATATTAACAAAAAAAAAATAAGCAAGTTGACTCAAGAGAGAATCCTCAAAATTGGTGATTCTGAATCACTTCCGATCTATGAGTTCTGTCTTCTTAAGAAAATGACTAAGTCATCTTTTATTGGAAAAGGTGACAGAGCCAATGAGCTTTTAGGTCTAGTACATACTGATGTATATAGACCTGTGATCATAAGTGCTAGAGATGGATATTTCTACTTCATGACTTTCACTGACAACCTATCTACATATGGGTACATCTACTTGATGAAACACAAGTCAGATTCATTTGAAATATTCAAAAGATTCTATAATGAGGTAGAAAAATAAACTGAAAAGAATATTAAAACTCTTCAATTTAATCCAGAGGGTGAATAACTTTTCAGTGATTTTCTCATATATTTATGAGAGATTGGGATTCTCTCTTGAGAGACTCCTTTAGGGACACCACAACATAATGATGTGTTTGAAAGGAGGAATAGGATCTTGTTAAACATAGTCCATTTCATGATGGATTTTGCTAGTCTGCCAATCTTCTTTTGGGAATATGCGCTCGAATCAGCTTGCTATCTTTTTAATAAGATTTTGAGTAACTCTATAACTAAAACCTTATATAAGAAATGGACAGGGCGTAAGCCAGTACTCTCACATTTTAGGGTTTAAGGGTATCCAGCTTATGTCAAACATTTAATAACAGACAACCTTGGATCCAGATCTGACAAGTATATATTTATAGGATACCCAAAAAAATCAAAGGATATTATTTCTACCTTACTGATGAACAAAAAGTGTTTGTCAATTTTAAAGCAATCTTTTTAGAAAAGGACTTTCTTGGTAAAGGAACTATTGCTTCTAAGATCGAACTTGAAGAAGTTTGATAGATAGAAAAACCAACACAATTAGCTAAATCTAAAATGAATTTGATTAAATCAAACTCAAAGCCCAATGTACCTACACCTTTAAAATGATCCGATAGACTACTGCATTAGCTGGACAGATACTATGATTTTTTGATCCGAGATGGTGATCTTATCGAGCTCAATGAGAATGATGAGAATCCAATCATCTACATGGATGCAATGCAGAGACCCAATATTGAGAAATGGCTTGAAGCTATAAAATCTCAAATGGAGTCCATGATGGTCAATGATGTATGGATATTAGTTGACCCATCTGAAGGAGTTAAACTCATTGGGTATAAGTGAATCTTCAAAAGAAAGAAGCACTGATAGAAAAGTGGAGACTTATAAAGCTCATCTAGTTGCCAATGGATATCGTCAATATTATGGTATTGACTATGATTAGACATTTTTCTTCTATGACAATGCTCAAATCTATTTGGATTATGTCTGTAATAGCTGTCCATCTAGATAATGAAATCTGGTAGATGGATGTGAAAATAACTTTTCTAAATGAAGAGTTGGAAGAACAGGTGCATATGATACAACTTAAAGGGTTCACATCCACTAACAATTCTAAAGTGTGCAAGCTTCAGAGATCCATTTATGGATCGTAGCAAGCATCTCAGAGTTGGAATATATATTTTGATAAGATGATTAAAATGTATGGCTTCATTAAGAATAGAAAAGAGCACTACATATATAAGTAGGCAAATGGTTCAGTAGTGGTATTTCTTGTATTATACATGAATGACATTCTCTTAATCGAGAATGATGTTCCTATATTATAAGAAATAAAGATTTGGCTATCATCTCAGTTCTACATGAAAAACTTAGGAGAAGCATCCTACATTCTAGGGATGAAGATCTATAGGGATAGTCTAAGAAATTGCTTGGGTTGTTCCAATCCACGTACATAGATACTATGCTAAAGAAGTTCAGCATAAAAAATTTCAAAAAGAGCATCTTTCAATAGGCCATAAAATTTTTCTCTCAAAGAAGGATTGTTCGATAACATCTCAAGAGAGAGAACGTATGATTAGAATACCATATACCTCGATAATGGGTTCTATTATGTATGCTATGATATGTACAAGATTAGATATAGCATATTCACTAGTAGTGATGACATACTAATCTGATCCAGGGAAGAACCACTGGAAGGTTGTGCAAACCATCCTTTAGTATTTCAGAAATTCTAAGAACTAGTGGTTAGTTTATGGTAAGTTATATTTAAAACTTATGGGATTTATAGACTTCAATTTTCAATCTAAACATGATGATAGCAAAAGTGTGTTGGATTATGTATTTATCCTTAATGGTGGAGCTATTTATCAAAAAAATTTTAAACAACACATTACGACCAACTCAATTTACGAGATGGAGTACATTACAGCATCTGATGCTATCAAAGAAGTTGTGTAGTTAAGAAAATTCATCATTGAGCTCAGAGTGGCACCCTTCCTTGATGGTTCAGTCCTGCTCTACTATGACAGCACTAGAGCCATTGCTTAGATAAAAAAAATTGAAAGCACATCAGCAGACGAAGCATATTCTACGTTGCCATCATCTTATCTAAAAGATCGTGGATCGAGATGATGTCCATCTTTAAAGGATCGACAAAAAAAAAAACTAGCCAACCCATCCACTAAGTTCCTTACAGTAAAGGAGTTCGATAAGCACAAATCGAAGATGGATATAAGATATTGTACCGAGTGGCATTAAGATAAGTGAAAGTTGTTGGAAAATATATCCCAAAGCCAATCGTCAGTCTATTTATGGTTGAGCTAATCTTATAAATGTATATGATTTATTATGAATAAAAAATTTATTCTAGCTTTTTCATCATAAGTGTACATATTTCTTTTAGAACTTTTGTGTTATGATAAAGTTCTTAGAACTATTTAGAATCAGTAAAGAGAGAATTTATCATTTAGTTCTTAAATATATTTGCAACCAAATAATACATTGTTACTTAGAACGACAACATTTATCAAGTATAGATCTCTGTATACCATATGGATTGGTTGTCTTCTTAACTAAGAAGTGTGGAGATATTGGTATGGCATGCAGGTAAGATATAGAGATACATCATTACTAAACATGATCAACTCTAGAGTATTCTGCTGTCAAGATTTGCTCCGAAGGAATATGAGTATAAATATCCCTCCAATCTAAGATCATCATGGTGACTTGCAAGCAACTCACTGTGCTTTGGTGTCAGACTACCTAAATTTTTAATTGAATGATGAAAAAATTTTAAGCACGGTCAAGTACTTATAAAGTCGGTATGTAAGTTGAGATAGGATTGAGTACTCCTAGTTTCAGGAGCTATGTTGAATTATGTTTCAATTCAGCAAAATCTTGGCCAACGTAGTCCTTGTGAAGAGTTATAAGACTTATTACACTAAGACACATTATCGATGTACTTTTTTATTATTGATAGTTTAACTCTAAGTCATCCTAAATATAGAGGCCAAAGGGATGAATTATTTGGTAACCGTATTTGAACAGTTTCTAGAATGTTGCTTTACATACATTCAATCTATCCAGATATCGGATACCATTGCTAGATGGTCACTTTATTTGGTCTAAAAATTTATTTCTATGCTACCAGCTTAGGTTCGAACCAATGGGGTCACATACATAAAAGATTTCTATCTCATCAGATGGTTGATCAATGATTATAAATCATTCTAGAATTAAATAGTCAAGACGATTGATGTTTGATCTAGTGCAAGTGTTGTAGAAAGATTAATTAGCAATAGGATTGCTAATTGGCTCAATTTGATTAAGCTTTAAAGCTAAGATCAAGTCTAATTAAATGAAATTCAATCTGGTTTGATTTAGACATGATTAGGTCGAGTCTAATTGATTTATGGGATAAGCCAATTGCAAGAGAGATCAATTACCTATTCTATTAGGATTATACGCACCTAATTTTTAATTAGATTAGGATTTAAATTAGAATTAAATATGATTTAATCAAATTTAAATGGACTCCTAGTTGGACTAGGATTATCGTTAATTAGGTTGCATCAATTCTAATTTAATTAAACTTAAAATTTAGTTTGATGAAAGAAAACTAGAGAGCCCAGTTGGACTAGGACTCTCTCTCTTCCTTGGTGTCTAGACTCTCCATGCCCACGCCCCTTCTTTTGATTATTTGCATGTACTTTTCTTATCCCTATGATTGATTTTCATGAGTATAAAATAATTGAGAGGGATATTAATTATTTTTATCCTTAAAGATATTTTAGAAAGTTATTTTAAAGCTTCAAGAAATTTTACATTGAAAGAAATGGTTGAAGATGGTCAAAATAGCAAATTTCTTTAGTTGGAGGTAAAATTAAAATTTTTCAGAAGCCATAAGAACTTTCAAGATGATATCAATTTATTTGGAGGCATTCTCAAACATTTTGAAGGCTTAAAAATAAAGAAATAGTAGTTTGGACAAAATGGGGGGACCCGTAGGGGTGACCCCTGGGTTGTCCCATGGAAAAGGGATGACCCATGGGTTGTCCCCTACAGATCCTACGTGCAGAATAGAAAGTCAATTTTATCACCTATTGCAAAAGGGGCATCCCATGGGGCAACCCTTTCCCAAGGGTCAACCCAAGAGTCGCCCCCTACGGTGGAAAATTCTATAACGACTACTTTTTTCTCCATTTTAGCACATTTAATGCTACCTAAATTATCCATAATGGCTACAAAATGGCTACTGTTAACTCTTCAACATTGATTGAAGATTAAAATCATTCAAAAGGAAAAAAATTTAAAAAAATTAAGAGAATATTCAGCTCAAAAGAAAACTCAGTCCTAAGCAATAGAAACATTAATATCAAGCTCAATCACTTCTCCAACACTCATTCAAGTTTCAATCCTTTCGAGAGAATTTTTAAAAGCTTCCTCTAGTTTGTGTAAAGAGTTTTTAAAGTTTTATTATGCTTATTTAGGAGCTAACTGTACTGAACTTATATGTCTTTTTATATCCTATTCACTATTTTGGGGCTTAAACTTTGGAGGGTTCCAAAGCTTGGGAAGGTTGATCCGAATCTTGAATCAAAGTATTTTATATTGGCTTATACTTGAAAAATAAGTGTCTAGCTTGGGATAGCTAGGGTCGGGGCATCCGATATTATATTCAGTTGAATATGGATAGTGGATCGAAATTTCTAAGTAGGAGTTTGGAAAGTGGATGTAGGTATAAGATTGGCACTAAACCACTATAAATCCTTTTGTTTATGTTGATGTCTCTCTCTATCTTCTTTATTTGCTATATTGTATTGGCTCCTTTCCTTTTAAATTAAACTCTTGCATATTACTTGCTTCACTCTTCCCACTTCACTTAAAATATCAAATGCACATCTTGCAATTCTATTTCTACTTAAAATTTTTTTTAAAGAAACCTAATTTATCCTCCCCTCTTGGGTTGCATAGCTAGGCAACAAGTGGAATCAGAACCTGGTGCTTTAGCCCTTTCTTGATTTCACCATCAAAAGCCAAAGATTTATAGTAGCTCAAGTTGGCACTTCACTTGTCGAGGGGCAATCCATAAACCGACCTCCATTTTTTCAATGGCTCAAATTATACATATTAGAAAGCTCAGATGAAAATATTTATTCAAGCTTTTGACTATGATATGTAGAATATCATAGTGAATGGATCTTACTCAGCCACATAATAAATTGATGGGAAGGATATTCCCAAACCTGAAAAGGAGTGGATGAGGTAGATAAGAGGATGGCTCAACTAAATGCAAAAGCCATGAATGTCTTATATGATGCCCTATATGCAAATGAATTTAATAGAATTTTTACATATAATTCTGCTAAGAAAAAATGGAATAGACTAGAGGTAACTTATGAAGATACTAATCAGTTTAAAGAGTCTAAAATCAATATGCTTGTCCATAAATATAAACTTTTTAAAATAGAACCTGATGAGTTTATTACTCAAATGTTTACTCGCTTCACTGATATCATTAATGAGCTTAAGAGTCTTGATAAATCCTATACTAACAATGATCTTGTGAGGAAAGTGCTTAGGTCTCTACCAAAAACTTGGAAGGCAAAGGTCACAGTGACTTAAGAGGCAAAGGACCTTAATATCCTACCATTGGTGAAGTCTCTCAGGTCACTCATGACACATAAACTCACCATGAGGTAACATAGTAAAGAAGAAACCAAAAAGAAGAAGACTATTGCTCTCAAGTCTATTGCTCAAGAAAAGAAAGACTTAGATCAATCAGACAACAAAGATGAAGATGAAGAGCTTGCACTTATCACTCAAAAATTTAAGAGGTTCGTGAAGAAAAGGAGGAAAGGATTAAAAAGAAGGCCATTAACCAAAGTAGAGCCAAGCTATTGACCCTGAGATTGATTTTATTGATTCTAAAATATTGAGTATATTATATATCTAATCATGTATTTCAAGAATGTGCGTAGGATTTTTCAAGTATCCAAAATGAAGAATTTATCTCAAGAATAAATCCTCTCAAGATGCTATGCCAAAATACTTAAAAGAGCAAATTCACACATATTTGGATGGCTTGGTATGAAGAAAGTATGATTGAAAGAAGAGAAATTAAAATTGAAAGAAGCAATTATATTTAAAAGAGTTTAGGGCCAAAAAACTCAAGTTTGGAAGATCAAACATTGAAGAAAAATAAAGTCAGAATTTTTTGAGATGTCTCAAATTTTTTTCGAGAGCTCTCAAGTGGTCTGGCACAATGAAATAGTATTCAGGCACAGTCTCGAGAGGTCTCGAGTTAAACTCGAGACATCTCATTCTCAAGAGACAGAAACTTCATTTCTATGCTCTGAGAGCAAGAGGTCTCACAGATTTCTCGAGAGGTCTCATGGTTCTGGCGAGAGGTCTCAAAATCTAGCGAGAGATCTCGTGAAAAATCGAGAGGTCTCGATCTGCGTGGACAGCCTTCAATGGATAGTTTTTCAACAGCTATTTTTCGATCCAAATGGCTATTTTAGTATTTCCAATGGCTAAGAACTCTCACTCCAATCTTCTCTAAAGATATTTAAAGATGGAGAATCAATTGAAAAAAATAGAAGAAAGAGATTAAGGGATTTAGAGAGAGAATCTTTCAGATTTTATGAGAAACATTGAATATTCAAAGAAAAGAGAAAAGAGAGGAGCGTTGCGCACAGATTTTAGAGAGCCTTCAAAGCAATCTTCTCCAACATCTTTTATATCCTCTCAAGCATAATTTGAAGAAAAGCCAAGCTTCAATCGAGCACATTATCGCTTGTTCTTTAGGATTTAAAAGAGCTTATACTTTATTTTTTATATTATGCTGAAACTTTACTTGTATTTTTATATTTTTTTTATAAGTTTCTTTGGGAGAAAGAATCTTGGGATTTAGGCCCATCCAAGCCCAAAATTGGATATTGTAGGTTTTAGTTGGTGATCCCAAAAAATCAACAAAATTGTTAGCGAACCCAAAAAACTAATGATGTTAGATTTTGGTTGGTGCTCTTGTGAAAACCAACTAGGTTTATTTGTAAGCCTAGAAAAACAAACACACTATAATCAAGGATAGATTATAGTGAAATTTCTAAGAAAAGCTTGGAGAGTAGATAAAGGAGCAGATTGCTTCGAACCATTATAAATCTTTGTGTGTTTGTATTGTACTTTTTTCTTCTATCTCTCTCTATGCTTTGCATACTTATAATTCTTACTTTACTTTCATAGTTTGATTTTGTTATCTTAATTCTGCTGCTTATCTTATATACATCTCATCCTCACCACTTAGATTAAAGTCAAAGCACATAATTGCTTAGAGTTAAATTTGGCCAAAGTTTTTATAAGAACCCAATTCACCCCCCCACCTCCTCCTGGGTTGCTACCTCTGGGCAACAATTGGTATCAGAGCAGGTGCTCTATTATTGATTATTGACCTAACTGTCTAGAGCTAAAGATTATGGCAACCCAAATTGAGTCTTTATTTATTGAAGGATATTCTATAGATAGACTTTCACTTTTTAATGGCTCACATTATAGTTATTGGAAAGCATGCATGCACATCTTCATACAAGCACATGATTATAATCTATGAAAGATTATAATCGATGGCTCACACATTCCCAAAATATTGAAAGAGCATGATAAAGAAATGGCCCAACTTAATGCTAAGGCCATGAATATACTTTATTGCTCCTTGAGTTAAATGTATTTAATGCAATTTCTTCATGTATTTCAGCAAAATATGTATGAAAAAAATTAAAAAGAATTTATGAGGGAGTAAATCAAATAGAAGAATCAAGCTCCCAAGAAGAAAAAGAAGCTCACCCCAACCTATTCCTTATGTCTCATGAGGATGAAAAGAAAAAAAAAAGAAGAAGAAAAATGCATCAATTAAGGGGGAGCAAAGCAAAGAAGAAAAAAATGAGAAAAAGGAAGAAAGCATCATAAATCCTTGCTTGATGGCTCAAAATGATGAGGTAAATATTGATAATTTTTCTGAATTTACATTTAATGAGCTTCAAGAAGCCTTTAATGAACTTAAGAATGAATTTAAAAAGTTAAGGCAGAAAAGTAGGAAGCTTAAAAAGAATAATTCTAATTTAATGGAAGAAAAAAAATCTTTAGCTAAAGAAAAAGAAAATCTGATTAAATCTAAAAATTCTTTAGATAAAAAAATTCTTGAGCTTAAATAGAAAAATGATATTCTAAAATCTTTCCTAAAAGAAATGAAAATCTTTCAATTGAAAAGAAGAGCTCTTGGAAGAAAATAAGAAATTAAGAAGAGAAGTTGAGGTTTTGAAATCTATAGCTAAAAAGTTTACAATTAGCTTTGAAAATCTTCAATCCTTGGTAAAATCCAATGAGGCTATTTTCAATAAAATAGAAATCGATTTTAATACTTCAAGAAAATAGCAAACTATAAAAGGTATTTTTACAAGAGCTTCCATCAAAGATCATTCTTTTAAATGCTTTAAATGTAATCAAATTGGCCACAAGATTTCGGAATGCAACTTTAAAAGAATTGGTCAAACCTTGATAAGATAAATTTTAGTTCCAAAAGGAACCTCAAATACTGACTCCTATGGATCCAAGATGGCTTGGGTACCAAAAATTATGAAGTAATTTTGCAGATATACCAAGGATCCAATGAAGCTGAAAGAAAAAAATTTTTATGGATGCCTTGGAAATAAAAATAGATGGATGGTGCTATTTGGTAAAATCTAAACTATTCTCACACCATGCCATCTTTATTTGGTAAATATATTTTGATTATTAATTAGCATAATTATTAAGCATGTTTGATTGATTTTGATGATTTATCATTGCTTAAAATGATCATACTCTATGAATTGAAAGTTTAATATATTAATTTTAATGATTTGTTAATATGTATGCATATGATAACTCCTTTCATGTTTTGATAAGTATGATTGATTTTGATGCTTGCAATAATTTGAATGCTTTAATTTTAAAGATTAATATGCTCTCCTCTAAATATCAAGCTATGGATGAAATGGTTTATTTTGAAATTCAGCATAATATTTTAAGTCTTCCCATATCAATTTTATAATTAATGAATTTAAATTAAAAATTTTTTATTGGATATGAATGTTTTAAATTGCTAAATATTCATAGGAAACTTCAATTTTAATTATTTGATATCAAACAACTTACTATTGCCATGTATCTGATTGATTTATCTTTTGGCTAAAAGAAGAATATCTTTATTTCAAATATGATTTTACACAGCTATATATTTGATATGATATCATTTGAAATAAATTCAAAAATACATACCTTTTCTGAACCTAATTGCTTAATATTTCTTATGAAAAGGAAGAAATGATCTTTTTGAAGAATGACTGAAAATTTCTTTATGATTTATCTTAACTAATTTGCTGATATCAATTCAAATTGATTTATCATTCTAAATTCTTAAACTGTTTAATTTAAATCAATTCATCTTGATTTAATTCAAAACTAAAATCATTGGTATCAAGTTGAATTTGCAAATTAATCTTTAAATGGTATTGAACCAAGAAAATCATGATTTGATCTAAAACTTAGTTTAATTGGTATCAAGAAAATTTTTCAAAGAAATGACTCTATTTGTTAAAGTAAGGAAGAGAAAATATTAAAAAAAAGTAATCATTTAATAAAAAAGGACTTTGAAATTAAAAATATATTTAAAATTTTAAAAATTTAAATTTAGTGGTTAAATTCATGTTGAATTTGCTTGATTTGAAATAAAGAAGAGAAGAAAGTTGAAAAGTAAATTAATCTTGCTATAAGTATGAAAAATAGGAGGAGAGATATTTTCTAACTTGATTTGATTAAAAATATTTTGACTAATTTGAAAACATATTCTTACTCCAAGGAATAAATTTTGAAATGCATTTAAAAATTTAAATTTGATACTAAATTTCTCATGTGCATTGCAAAATTTTTATAAATTATTTATTTTGAAATAATATTGTAATGAATTTAAAAATATGACTATCTTATGCTTTGATACTGTTTATTTTACTTCGCTCGATATTCTCGATACAAATCTTTTCTAAATCTAATTGATCAAAATTTCTTAAGAAAAGAAAAGTTAGAATATTAAAGTATATATTATGCTTAATTTCATATTCAAATATTTTAAAAAACTCTATTTCTCTTAAAACTTAAAAGTGCATATTTGAAAATCTGAATAAAAATCATATTCATTCAAAAAGAGAAAAAGCATATAATATTTAAATTTAAGCTAATTTTTAAAATTAAAATAAATATTTGAAACTTATTTTGAGTCAAATGATAAATTTTCAAAAGAGAGATGATTCATTTAAATTAACTTCATGAATTTAATATATCTCTTAATTTAATACCTTGATGTTGATTTTGATGACTCATAGAAATTAATTTTCTGAACTTAATGCAATTCTTACTTTGATATAATCATATTATTGATTTTGATGATTATTTCTTATTTCTTTCCTATGAGCTTTTTGATGCTGTCAAAAAGGAGGAGAGGAATGTTGAGTATATGCTTGAAGAAATCTAATAAATTATATTGATGCTTGAAATGAAAACTTAATACTCACTGATATGAATTGAAATATTTTTTTATGATTATATAAAATATGTGCAATGAACCAAAAGAATAATTGAGAACATTCATGAAGTACTCATTCATATATTTAATTTATACTTCATAATATTTTTTAGCAAAATGCAAAGAAATACATTATTTGCTTTTATTGTACATATACTCAAGATTTTGTCATCATCAAAAAGGGGGAGATTGTTGACCCTGAGATTGATTTTGATGATTCCAAAATATTGAGTATATTATGTATCTAATCATGTGTTTCAAGAATGTGTGTAGAATTTTTCAAATATCCAAAATGAAGAATTTATCTCAAGAATAAATCTTCTCAAGATGCCATGCCAAAATACTTAAAAGAGCAAATTCACACATATTTGGATGGCTTGGTATAAAGAAAGTATGATTGAAAGAAGAGAAATTAAAATTGGAGGCAATTATGTTTAAAATAGTTTGGGGCCAAGAAGCTCAAGTTTGAAAGGTCAAACATTGAAGAAAAATAAAGTCAGGATTTTTTGAGACGTCTCGAATTTTTTTCGAGAGCTTTTGAGTGGTCTAGCATAATAAAATAGTATTCTGGCACAGTCTCGAGAGGTCTCGAGTTGAACTTGAGATGTCTCATTCTTAGGAGATAGTCTATGCTCTGAGAGTGAGAGGTCTTGCAGATTTCTCAAGAGGTCTCGTAGTTCTGGTGAGACGTCTCATGAAAAATCAAGAGGTTTCGAAATTTGATGAGAGGTCTCGATCTGCGCAGACAGCCTTCAATAGATAGTTTTCCAACGGCTATTTTTCGATCCCAATGGCTATTTCAGAGCTTGCAACGGCTAAGAACTCTCACTCCAATCTTCTCCAAAGGTATTTAAAGGTGGAGAATCAATTAAAAAAAATAAAAGAAAGAGATTAAGGGATTTAGAGAGAGAATCTTTTAGATTTTGTGAGGAACATTGAATATCCAAAGAAAAGAAAAAAAAGAAGTGTTGTGCATAGATTTCAACGAGCCTTCAAAGGAATCTTCTCTAACATCTTCCACATTCTCTCAAGCACAATTTGAAGAAAAGCCAAGCTTCAATCGAGCATATTATCAACTTGTTCTTTAGGATTTAAAAGAGCTTATACTCTATTTTTTATATTATACTGAAACTTTACTTGTATTTTTGATTTCTTTACAAGTTTTTTTGGGGAAAAGAAACTTGGGGTTTAGGCCTATCCAAGCCTAGAATTGGATATTATAAATTTTAGTTGGTGATCCCGAAAAACCAATTGGATTGTTAGTGAACCCAAAAAACTAGTGGTATTAGGTTTTGATTGGTGCTTCTGTAAAAATCAACTAGGTTTGTTTGTGAGCCTGAAAAAATAAATACACTGTAATCAAGGATAGCTATAGTAGAATTCTCAAGAAAAGCTTGGAGAGTGGACATAGGAGCGGGTTGCTCCAAACCACTATAAATCTTTGTGTGTTTGTGTTGTGCTTTTTTCTTCTATCTCTCTATATACTTTGCATGCTTATAATTCTTACTTTACTTGCATAGTTTGATTTTGTTATCTTAATTCCACTGCTCATATTATATATATCACATTCTCACCACTTGGATTAAAATCAAAGCACATAATTGCTTAGAGTTAAATTTGGCCAAAGCTTTTATAAGAACCCAATTCACCCTCTTTTCCTCTTGGGTTGCTACCTCTGGGCAACACAAGCAAAGAAAAAGAGGAAGAGCAGCCCCTTACATGTTACAAATTTAAAAAACTAGGGCACTTTAGATCCAAATGCCCTCAACTTAAGAAGGCCCCTAAGAAATTCTAAAGAAGCCTATGGTGGCAACTTGGATTGATAGCAATGAATCAAGCTCCGATGATGACACCGATGAAAAAACCAACCTTTGTCTCATGGCATATGAAAATGAGGTAACATCTGAATCCTTAAATGACTTTATAATTGATGAATTACAAGAGACTTTTAATGATCTATTGGATGATCTAAAAAAGTTAGGATTAAGAAATAAAGAGCTAAAAAGCAAAACCAATATTTACTCAAAGAAAAAAAAGATATTTCACCTAAAAATAAAAATTTAATCCAAAAAAATCAGAATCTTAAAATTGAAGTAAATAAGTTGAAACTTATTGTAGATTAATTTACCTTAAGTTCAAATAAACTAAATATAATTCTTGAAAACCAAAGGGCTGTTATGATAAAGTTGGTTTTGGTTACAACCTCCTAAAGAAATAGAGATTTTTGAAGAATATATTTGTGAACTTCCTTCAAAGTATAATTTCATATTTCAGCTATGGTAAAATAGGTCATAAATTCTTTGCATGCTCTTCAAATAGATCTAATAGTTCTCATGTAAAAATGATTTGGATTTCTAAAGAAATCATTATGACTAACTAAAAAAGACCTAAGAAAGCTGGGGTACCTAAAGTTAAAACTTGATTTTCTTTGTAGGTATATCTTGCATCCGAAGGATCAAAAAGAAATTAGTATCTTGATAGTAGATGTTCAAGATATATGACCAGTGATGAATCTCAATTCATTACTCTTGAAGCAAAAGACAGAGTGATAGTCACCTTTGGAGATAATGGCAAAGAAAAGATCATTAGAGTATGTAATATTGGTATCACTCCCTCTATATTTATTAAAAATATTTTATTAGTAGATGGTCTCAAGCATAACCTATTAAGCGTTAGTCAATTATGCGATAAGAATTTTAAAGTTATATTTAAATCTTTCTTATGAATTGTAACTAGTCCCAATAATGATGGCACGAGATTCATTGGATATAGATATGGTAATATTTATATGGTAGATTTAAATGATCTTTCTTTATAAAATATGTAATGCCTAGTAGCCATAAGTACCAAGATTAATGGGACTAGTTGGCTTTGGCATCATAGGCTTACACACATAAGTATGCATTCTCTTTCTAAACTCATCAAAAAGTATTTAGTTATTGGCTTACCTAAGCTAAATTTTGAAAAGAATAAAATATGTAATGCATGTCAATTAGAAAAATAAACTAGAGTTTTATTCAAAAGTAAAAGCATTGTTTCAACTTCTAAGCTATTGGAGTTATTACATATGAATTTATTTAGACCTACTAAAACTACAAGCTTAGGTAAAAAAAGATATAGTTTTGTAATTATTGATAATTTCTCTCAATTTACATAGGTTTTATTTTTGGCATCAAAGGATGAATCTTTTTTAGCTTTTACCAAGTTTATCGAGAAGTTTCAAATAAAAAAGGTCTTTCAATTCTCAAAATTCATAGTGATTATGGCATCGAGTTTAAAAATCATGATTTTAAAAATTTTTATAATAAAATAGATATTGATCATAACTTTTCTATACCTAAAATACTTCAATAAAATAGGATAGTAAAGAAAGAATAAAATCCTTGAAGAAATGGCCCGTACCATGCTATATAAAAGCAACCTTCCAAAATATTGCTAGGCAAAGATAATTAACATGGCATGTTATATTTTGAACCATGCTTTAATTAGACCAATTTTAAAGAAAATACCTTATGAACTTTGGAAAGAAAAAAATCCAACATTACATATCTTCATGTTTTTGGTTGTCGATATTTTGTTTTAAATAGTGATAAAAAAAATCTGATGAAGTAAATTTTCTTGATTATTCTACTTCTAGTAATGCTTCTAGAGTATTTAATAAAAGAACCTTAATTATAGAAGAATCAATACATATTATTTTTTATGAGACTAATGATCTTCCATCAAAAAAGAGAAATAGTATTGATGATGCAGATCAAATTATTGAAAGCATGAATGAGCTCACCATAAGAGAGTCAACACTTCATAATGAAAAGAAACATGAAGACAAAGAGAAAAATGAAGATGAGGAATAATAAGATCTACAAGAATAACCTAAAGGTACAAATAACCTTCCAAAAGAATGGAGGTATGTTCACAATCATCCAAAAAAAAACTTATCATTAGTGATCCTATAGATGGGATAAGAACTCGATCCTCATTTAGAGATGTAAATAATTATTTTTTTATCTCTTATTTTGAATCGAAAATTATTGATGAAGCCAAAAAAAGATCATAATTGGATAAATGCAATGCAAGAAGAACTTAATTAATTTGAAAGAAACAATATGTGGATCCTAGTTGAAAAATCAAGAGATCATCATATAATTGGAACTAAATGGGTGTTTAGAAATAAATTAGATGAAAATGGAAGTGTTATTAGAAATAAGGCAAAACTAGTAGCTAAAGGGTATAATCAACAAGAAGGAATTAATTTTGATGAGACTTTTGCACTCGTTGCTAGATTAGAAGCTATAAGACTCTTACTTGCATATGCATATTTTATAAATTTTAAGTTATTTCAAATAGATATTAAAAATGCTTTTCCAAATAGTTTTATTATAGAAGAAGTATATGTAAAATAGCTCCCTAATTTTGAAAATCATGCTTTTTTAAATCATTTTTTCAAATTAAACAAAGCCTTATATGGTTTAAAACAAGCTCTTAGAGTTTGGTACAAAAGATTAAGTAAATTTTTGCTAGATAATAATTTTTTAAGAAAAAAAGTAGATACAACTCTTTTCATAAAAAGAAAGGTTGAGGATATTCTTATGATACAAATATATATTGATGATATCATTTTTGGATCTACTAATAAGACTTTATGTGAAGATTTTGCTAAGCTCATATAGGAGGAGTTTGAGATGAGCATGATGGGAGAACTCATTTTCTTCCTCAGACTCCAAATTAAACAGTCTAAAGAAGAAATATTCATTTGCTAAGGCAAGTACACAAGAGAACTATTAAAAAAATTTGGGATAAAGACCTCTAAAAGTATTAGCATACCTATGAGTCCTTCATATAAGCTCGACAAGTATAAAAATGGCAAGAGTATTGATTTAAAACTTTATAGAGACATAATAGAATTCTTGCTATATCTTACTGTTAGTAGGCCTGATATCATGTTCAGTATTTGTATGTGTGCCAAATTTCAATCCAACCATAAAGAATCATACTTAAATGCTATTAAAAGAATCTTGAAATATTTAAATAGAACTCAAACTTTAGGCTTGTGGTTTTTCAAACAATCATCCATAAATTTAATAGGATATTTAGATGCAGACTTTGCAAGATGTAAATTAGATAGAAAAAGAACTAGTGGAACTTGTCAATTTTTTGGTGTAAACTTAATCTCTTGATTTAGCAAGAAATAAAATTCGGTAGCATTATCTACGGTCGAGGCCAAATACATTGCAGTCGAAAATTATTGTGCTCAAATTTTGTGGATTAAGCAGCAACTCGAAGATTTTGGTATGAAACTTAATAACATTCCCATAAGATGTGATAACACTAGTATCATTAATCTAACTAAAAATCGAATTCAATATTTTAGGTCAAAATATATTGAAATAAAACACCATTCCATAAAAGAGCATGTGCAAAATAATGATGTACTAATTGACTTTATTTGCTCAAAAAATAATTAGCAGACATCTTTACAAAACCTTTAACTAAAATAAATTTTATGAAATTAGAAGGGACCTAGGAATCTTGGATCCATATACTTAGTGATCTCAAGTAGTTTCTCCTCGAAACATCCTATGAAAGATCTTTTGAGGCATAATCCTCTTTCCCCCATTCACAAAAATTCCTTTTTCTTCACTCATGAGCCTTGGTTTGATCAAAAAGAAGAAAATCTGATTTTTGAGCCATCTTTTTTCTTCAGACTTAAAAGAAAAACACCTCTGTTCATCTTTCCTTCTTCCACAAGATGCCTCCTCTTCATTCTTTTACTTAGGCATTCTCTCCTTTTCTCCCGCCGAACCCTTCCTTGCTTGAATCTCACCAAAAACTTCTTCCAAACCGATTCTAACCTCTCCAAAGACATTCTCTCAATAGTTCTTCCTCCCATCTCTTCCTTGTTTTGATAAATTTTCTCTATTCTTAAATCTACCGCAAGCCCTAATAACCTCAAACTAAATTCCATCTTCTTGGCAAAATCTATCTTCCCTAGCAAATCTCTCACAAAGATTTGATCTTTCCTTCCTTTCCTTTTTTGTCTTGCTTTGCCTAACCTTGCTCGATAATGCTTCCTCGGATGAAGCTTTCTCAATGGTACAAGTCCACCCGTGGCCTAGAAAAAGAGCAGAGATGTAAAAATGCTGCTTCAGCATCTACTCCTGCACCGGCTCTAGCTCCCTCCTCTTCCCCTATGACACCAAGTAAGAAACTCATTTCTAGAAGAAAAATCTCTCTAAGCAGAAACATAGATTTTTGTTTTCTTGAAAAGGATGGTTTTTCTTTTGGAAAGAAAATTAAATCATTGAGATGGGGTTCCTTTTGCACAATGAGGGAAACAATCTAGATTGACTTAGTTAGGGAGTTTTACCAAAATTTTCTATACTCTGATAGGAGAGTGAGATCATTGGTAAAAGGAGTAGAGATTGAGTTTGATGTGGAGCAGCTTGGTTTTTTTATTCACCTATCCCGTGAAGGATTGACCTCTGATAGACTGCTGAACAAGGAGGATGGGCTGAAATCTATTTTGTAAAGAGAAGATATAAGTGGAATTAAAAAGTTAGATGCTAGCAAAGATTTTAGTGTGGAGATGAGAATGCTTCACCGTATTGTTTGCACTATCTTTTTTCCTAGAGCTGGCAGGTTTGACTTTGTTTCCTATAGGGATCTTCGTATAATGCATCATAGAGTATAAGAGATCCCTATCAATTTGCCAGTCTTAATGATTGAAGCCATGAGAGAGGCTATGAATAGAGTGAAAGCACCTTTACTCTATGGCATGTCACTTACTAGAATTTTTAGAAGCCTTAGGATAGATTTTGAGAGAGAGGCTGCTACTTACCTTGCCCACACCAATACCTATAATGCCAACTTCTTGCATCGTACGGGTTATACCAAGATAGATGATCATTGGACTAAGGTTACTGATGTAGCTGAGGAGGAGAAGGATGAAGGAAAATCTAAGTTTTCCTATCGTAGGATGCATCTAATCGGATCAAATTTATAGTAAAATATTTTAAAAATTTTCTATGATCTGACCAGATCTAAGAGTTCTCATATCTGATTAGATTAATCTAAAATTAGAAATAAAAATAAAAATAAAAATAATGATATCTGATATCACCTGATTGGATGAATCATTCACCCTGCAGCGATGATTTGATGTTGATCCGAGGTTCTGATATGAGCTGCACAAATGCCCGACCTCTATCAGTATCCATTTGGATCAAATTTGGAAGTCTCCTCCTTCTAGATCAAATCTCCAAAAATCAAATCTGAAGTCGTTCGGGGATGCCTTCAAATCAGAGACTCAACTTTTGATCTTTGATTTTTTCCAACCCTTTGGATATGGAAGAGGGAGAGGAGTAGAGGAGGGAGGCATGGAGATTGACAAAGAGGCAGGGCTTCACCGTACATTAATTGCTATTCAAAATAGCTTGTGTAGGGTCCTTTTTATAAGCCTAGGTACCACCTTGGGGTCCTAGAGCTTTAAGCAACTTGATTACTTAAAAGCAGAAGAACTCCCAATCTAATCTCCACACCCCACACCATATTTTTTTTGATTTTTTCATACAAAATACTAAGGAAATGGCATGGAGATGGGAGGATAAAGATGGTTTGGTGCAAGCCTCTTTTCTCCAAGTATTTGAATCAAATTCAAAAGCTTTGACCATTCAAACCTATTTGAATGGGACTCTCTCCATTTATCCATATGGGGTGCATGGAAAGAGGAGATGTGTGCCCTCCTCTTCCTCATGGATCCATCTGGGGCGTGCGCCCCCTAGCGGCTCTTATCTCTAGGTATTTGAATCAAATTCAAAAGCTTTGACCATTCAAACCTATTTGAATGGGACTCTCTCCATTTATCCATATGGGGTGCACGATAAGAGGAGATGTGTGCCCTCCTCTTCCTCATGGATCCATCTAGGGCACATGCCCCTATCCTTTCTTTCCTGCATAATGGATTAAAGTTTGACCCTTGTCTTAATCCCATCCAATGGAATTAAGACAAGCCCTAATCAACTCTCATCCAAAGGATTTCAGGCAAGTCCTTATCAAGTTAGAACAAGCCTTGATCAGGCTAGAACTAGGTCCAATTAGATCAAGACAAATCCATCCAGAATTTTTGGAAGAGGCTTGTCCAAATTTTATCTCATGATTTTAGGACATGCCCTAATCTTGTTAAGACAACCCTTATCATATTTTCATCTCATGGGATTTAGGACAAGCCTTGATCAAGCTAGAACAAGGTCCAATTTGGTCAAGATAAATCCACATAGAGTTTTCGGATGAGCCTTATCCAAATTTCATCTCATGATTTCAGGACAAGCCCTGATCTCATCAAGACAAGTCTTATTTTATCAAGACAAGACCTGTTCTCATCAGAACAAGCTTTAGTCAGACTAGAATAAACCCATACAAGGCTTTCGAATGAGCCAAATCTAATTTAGCTCAGTCGAGATGAACCAAAAAGACTACATAAGAAGAATGTTAGGCTCAATCGTGTACTAGCATGATTTTCTTGAATCTAATTGGATCTAATCCAAATCAATCAAACTGGATTAGCTCAATTGATGATATCTAGATTCAAATTCTAGTTTGTGTGATCTAGTTAGGTTTAGTTCTATATGGTAATGGGACATGTTATGATCTCCATCATCAACATCATCAAAACATCTTTTGATGGACCAGAACTCTTCTGATTCACCCAATTATAATTGTCGATCATCAAAATAATTCTAATTGATCCCAAAATCCACCAGCGACACCTAGCAGTATATAGTGGCAATCCATCATAATCGAATAGTGAATCTCTCGGTGCAGCTACCTATATGATTGGGTTCTTCTATCATGAGCCTCGATAGGATTAGGATTAAGGCGAACTCATCAAACCCAACACCCATCATATGAATGAATCATTCGATTCAAGTTCGATATAAAATTCTAATAGAAACTTCTTTTTATTATTTCACATTACCATAGATGGGTTTTAAGATTCGATCTCATGATCATCATAGGACCACTCTTCCTCTATTGAGATTGATAGATCCTATCTTGGTGCAATCCAGTTCCTACAACGAACAGCTACGGCCAACATACACCTCAGGGTTCGAAATTGTTAGGAGATCGAATTATGGTGTAGTCAAACTATAACACCCTCAAGGTGAATTGTCGATGCATCTCAGGTCAAAGAACCAAACACATGCTGCAACATTAAGCTAGTTATCGATGAGAAGATAGACACCCTTATGACTGCTTGAGGTGGTCACACTCAGTGCCCTCATTCTCAGCAAATATCTGTACTCTCATTTTGGTCTCTCCACACCATAGACACAAGACTCATCTATCCTAGAAAAATGATCGTACACCAATCTTCTGGATCGATTACCATCCTCATGATGATCCTACGATTGAAAATAATTTATGAGTTAATTATGATAATACATGTCTTAAATTTTTAATTTTTGAGAATATGTGTTATCATACCCAGTATCACAGATACTTTAATACATAATATAATAGAATAACTAATCTATTTATTAATTTTAAGTTAAAATTATGAAAATGTCCCTAGAATGTATTTTATAAATGTCGGCCAATCTGGCTTCTAGGGCACACATCTAACAAATTTTTACTTGATCTAAAGCTAATTAGCTGCAAATCTAAGTTCCATCTTCTCAAGATGGGCTTCGATCTTCTGCTGGCCTAAAGGCTTCATCAATGGGTCAACCGTATTGTCTGTGGTTTTGATGCTTTTAACCTCGATATATTCTTTTCAAGGTAATCATGGATATGGTGGAAACTATTATCACTACCTGTTTGAAACTCTTTCGGCTTATAGCACTACCATTGCACACAAATAGACTCTGAGATGTCGACTTTCGATCATCTATGTCAAACATAAAATCTAAGTCTATAAATCTCTAGACCTGGAGTTCTCCATGCTAAACCTCTTCAGCACCTCCTCTATAACCATATTCTGTAAGAGACCCAGCATCCTCATCGATCTATCCCTATAGATCTTAATTCCAAAAATGAGGGATGCTTCTTCTAGGTCTTTTATAGAAAAACTCCCTAGATTACCATACTTTGATCGAGGTCAACATGGAAATATCATTTTCGATCAAGAGGATGTCATCCATGTATAGTACGAGGATGACAACAGCGCTCCCACTGATCAATTTAAATACATAGGATACCTCCTCATTGTCGATGAAAATAAATAATTTGATTACATCATTGAAATAAGCATTCTAACTCCAAGATGCTTGCTTAAGTCCATAGATGGATCTTGCAGCTTACAGACCTTGTAATCACTATCGCTGGATGTGAAACTAAGTGACTGTTCCATATAGATATATTCCTCAAGATATCCATTCATGAACATCATTTTCATATCCATCTATCATATTTCATAATTGAAATAGGCTGCTATTGCAAGTAATGTGCGGATGGATTTTAGCATGACCACTAGCGAGAAGGTATCCTGATAGTCAATGCCTTTACACTGACTATACCCTTTCACTACTAACCTAGCTTTGAATGTCTCTACATTTTTATCTGCACTTATTTTCTCTTGAAGGTCCATTTACATCCAATAGGTACTATACCTTCAAATGGATCTACCAAGGTTCAAACTTGGTTTGAGCACATTAAATCAATTACTAACTTCATTGCATCTAACCATTTTTTAGAGTCAATATCTGATATCACCTCATCATAGATTTTGGGATCATCATCATGAACCCTATTTTTCATGAGGAACATTTTCTTTACATCCTCTAAAATAGTATCTAAGTGTCTTTAGAAAGATGAAAAATCCTATTCGACTTATGAGGTGGAGGTAGTGAGTGTGGATCGGCTCAGACTAACTAGGTTCCTCAGGTTCCTTGGCTCATCGCTCTTTGAAGACTTTCTCCTTGAGCCTAATTTATTTTTTGATGCCACCATCTTGAATAAACTATTTTTTAATAAAAATGGCATGTCGACTCATAATCACATTATGATCTTCTGAAAGATAAAAGTAATATCCTAATGACTCTTTAGGATATCCAATAAATCTAGCTCTAAGAGACCTAGAGTCTAATTTGTCTGCCACCGGACAACCCCAGTTCTGAGATGACTCGGACTTGGCTTCTTACAATACCATAACTCATATGTAGTGGCAGGAATGATTTTAGATGGAACCCTATTCAGTAAATCAATAGCATCATTAAACTATGTACCTTAAGAAACTTAGGAAGATTCGTGAAGCTCATTATGGATCGAACCATATCTAATAGAGTCTAGTTTTTCCATTCTAAAAATCCACTGAGTTAAGAGTTTCAGGTGGAGTCCACTGTGAGACTATACTATTATCTTTGAGATAGTTCAGAAATTTTTGACTAAGGTATTCATCTCCTCAATCTGACTGAAGAATCTTAATGGGCTTTTTGGTTTGCTTTTCTACTTTGTATCTAAATTTCTTGAACTTTTCAAAGCTTTACACTTGGATTGCATCATGTACATATACGCGTATCGAGATAGATCATCAATAAAGATAATGAAATAGACATAATTATCTTTAGTTGGTACATTGAATGGGCCACACACATCTATATGTACCAGGGCAAGTAGGTTTGTGGCTCTTTCCCATGTCCTACAAAAGGGAGCTTGGTCATTTTACCTTGAAGGAGTGATTCATAAATTAGATATGACTCAGAAGTCAACGGACCCATTAGTCTGGATTTTTCTAATTTGTTAAACCTATCTTTGGCTATATGACCTAGTCTAAGGTGCCATACATACCTTTCATTAATACTATCTCTAAACTATTTTGGTCCTCCTTCCTTCTTATTCTTTAGGCTGGCTAGGTATGCAGGGCATTTTGCTTCCAATGATCATCAGAGTTATAGTGGAAATACTTTTTCTCCTCTACGATCTTCTTCTTTGGCTCATCCTTCTTTTCTCCTTCTATTTTCTGCTTCTTCACAAACTTCTTCTTTCTAAAAGACTTTCTCTTGGAAGAAGTCTACTCCATAGCAAGAATAAGCCCTTTGAACCTTCAAAGTCTGCTAGCAGTAACCAGCTATCCATTAACTCAGCCAAGGTGTACTGGAGCTTATTCATATAGAAGTTCATGATGAACTGTCCATATGAATCACTCAAGGACTGCAAGATCACATCAATCTATAGATCATTGTCCTTCAAGACACCAAGCTTCTCAAGTTCTTCTAGGTTCTTGATCATCGCTAGGCAATGATCTTTGATCGATTGCCCATCATGCATCTTCGCCTTAAAGAGTCTTCTCAAGACTTGATAATGCGCTGCGCGACTATGATTACCAAACAATGCTTATAGGTAAGCCAACATTTGGCATGTAGTCTTAATGTCTCCATGTTGGCATTGTGACTCATCAGATATTGAGCCCAACATGTAGCACCTGATCTGAACATGCTGGTAAAGTGGTGGGTTCTGGTCCAATACATAGGTCAGATTTTTTGAATCCAAAATAATTTTGAAGTTCCTTAGCCAATCCTTGTAATTTGGTCTGGTCAGTCTGTGGGTATTTAAGATTTGGGCTTAGGATTTAGTCGTAGACATTTTTCTATAGAAAGTCAAAGTTTTTAGTTAGACTTGTAATTTGACTCAATCAATTTGTTTACAAATTTTATTTTTAAACAAATTAGGCTCCCACTATTCTCTTAGATCCCTACACTCTCTTGATAGAGAAGCGAAAATCTTCATGATCATTAATTTCTAGTGGATGGTGCGGTCCCACTGACTGGCTCACTACCTCACCTAATAGTTACGAATGATGGATCATTCGATAAGTGGACAACTCTTGTCCAATATTTCTCTAAACATGGTGCACCTAAATCTAGTCTCTAATTTATGAAGCTCACCATGTCCAGAATATTGCTCTACTTCTTAGTTAAGTTAGACCCATCATTTGCATGAATTGAATTCTTGATTAGGTCCCTCACCGTATCTAGAATATTGCCCAACCCATCCTCCAACCCGTAACATCCAATGCCTAATAGATATGATTTCATCTTTTTAATGCAACTGAACCACTATAACTAGCTAAGAACAATCAACCTCAGAAAGGGCCCGCATATCTACAATGGTGAAAGACCTATGACTTAATATTTTCTTAGAAAGATTTGATTTGATCTCTTAGACTCGACTAGTCATAACATTTATGACTAACCTAGTGGCATGGGTTAGCTCGAAACGTTAGCCATGTCAAACCAGAACTAGATCGATCCAATTGGCTAGATAAGTAAGATCAGTGGAAGAAATATGATATTAACTTGCCATGAATGCATTCAGATCGAGTAGCTTCCAATTAAAAATTACTGGTCATATCTGCTAAACTTACCTTAGACACTGATTCATCTGATCAGAACTGATAGGATTAGCCTACAATCTAGACGGAGCCAAATTAGGTCTTAACTTGATCGACCACATATGACTATAAGTCGATCTTGACCCAGACTTAATCTTATTAGGCTGATCAAATCTAAGCACTCTTGATCCTACCAAACCAACTCTTGATTCGGTTTGATCAATTACTAGACCTAATTGAGCTACCCATACCCGAACCCATGTTTTATGAAGGTATCTTAGATCTAAAAATTTATAATTTTTAGATCTAATTAATTTTATAAATTTAATTTTTAATTAAGTTCAAGGGTTCAAAAATAAAATATATATCAAAAAAAATTCTAGGATTTTAGGATCTTGAGTTTTGCAGAAAAGTAAGTTTTTGATTTTTGATTAAGAGCAAACACACAGCATCCCTACACGACATAAGAGCATTCCATCGAATGAAAAGAGAGGGCCTTTAAACCCTTCTTACTCTTACGACCAGATGGCCAAAAAGAATACCTTAATCAAAAATATAAACTATACTACAAAACTATTAGATCTAAAGCATATAACTATTACATGATTTAAGATCTAATCTATACATATTTTGCATACATCTCATGTATCAAATTTGATATTTAAATTTATATTTTAGATCTAATTATATTTGATGTAATATCTAAAAATAAAATTTTAAATAATCTCATCATAAAAAATTTTTAATCTAGACTATTCATGACATTGATCTATAGAACTAGTTTAGACATGCATTGCATATGTCATACATATGAAATTTTAAAAATATCTCATGCTTTCAGATCTACTTATATCATATATAATATCCAAAATTTAACTAATCAAATCATATAATCTTTAAAAAATTAAATAAATATTTTATTAAAATTTTTAGATCTAGACTATGATAGAAAACTATAGATCTAGTCTAGATGTGCATTGTCTATATCATATATATCAAAATTTTAAATTAGATCTTATGTTTTAGATTAGATTACATCTAATGTAACATTTGAAACTTAAATGATTAAATCATAAAAAATTAAATCAAATCTAATCTAAAATATATTTGTAAACTATCATGATATAGAACTATAGATCCAGAATAGAACATGCATTGTATATATCAATTATATAATTTTAAAACATGCAATTTTTGATTTTAGATCTAATTATGTCCTATGTAACAATTAAAAATTAAAAAATTAGATCACAAAAAAAAAAAAGATTTTAGATCAAATCTAAAGATAAATCTGGAATAGGCAACCTGGCTCTCATACCAATTGAAGGAAAATCTAAGTTTTTCTACTGTAGGATGCATCTGATCGGATTAGATTTATAGCAGAATATTTTAAAATTTTTTTATGATCTGATCAAATTTGAGAGTTCTTAAGTCTGATTAGATTGAACTAAAATTAGAAGTAAAAATAAAAATAATGATATCTGATATCACCTAATAGGGTGAACCGTTCACCCTATAGCAATGATCTGATGTTAATCCAAGGTTTCAATCTGAGCCACGCACGTGCCCGACCTCTATCAATATCTACTCAGATCATATTTGAAAGTCTTCTCTTTCTAGATTGGATCTCCAAAAATCAAATTTGAAGTCGTTCGGGGATGCCTTCGAATCAATCTTCAATGGTAGCACTTTCGTCTCTCAATCCGAGAACTAGTCACACAGCTTTGCAAGATCAGAGACTCAACTTTTGATCTCTAATTTTTTCCAACCTTTTGGACATGGAAGAGGGAGAGGAGCAGAGGAGAAAGGCATGGAGATTGACAAAGAGGCAGGGCTTCGCTGTATAATAATTGCCAGCTTGCATAAGACCCTTTTTATAAGCCTAGGTGCCACCCTAGAGTCCTGGAGCTTTAAGCAACTTGATTGCTTAAAGCAGAAGGACTCCCAATCTGATCTCCATGCCCCACACCATTTTTTTTTCTGATTTTGTCACACAAAATACTAAGAAAATGGCATGGAGATGGGAGGATAAAGATGGTTTGGCGCAAGCCTCTTATCTCCAGGTATTTGAATCAAATTCAAAAGCTTTGACCATTCAAATCAATTTGAATGGGACTCTCTCTATTTATCCTTATGGGGTGCACAACAAGGGAAGATGTGCACCCTTCTCTTCCTCATGGATCCATCTGGGGTGCATGCCCCTAGAAATTCTCTAGTGGGTGCATGCCCCTATCCTTTCCTTCCTGCATAACGGATCAAAGTTTGACCCTTGTCTTAATCCCGTCCAATGGAATTAAGACAAGCCCTAATCAACTCTCATCTAATGGATTTAGGCAAGTCCTTATCAAGTTAGAATAAGCTTTGATTAGGCCAGGACTAGGTCTAGTAAGATCAAGATAAATCCATCCAAAATTTTTAGGAAAGGCTTGTCCAAATTTTATTTCATGATTTTAGGATAAGCCCGAATCTTGTTAAGACAACCCTTGTCCTATTCTCATCTTATGGGATTTAGGACAAGCCTTGATCAAGCTAGGACAAGGTTCAGTCAAGTCAAGATAAATCCACACAGAGTTCTCAGATGAACCTTGTCCAACTTTCATCTTATGATTTTAGGACAAGACCTGATCTCATCAGGACAAGACTTATTTTATCAGAACAAGGCCTATTTTCATCACGACAAGCTCCAGTCAGACCAAGACAAACCTATATAAGGCTTTCAGATGAGCCAAATCTAATTTAGCTCAGTCGAGAAGAACTAGAAAGACTACAAAAGAAGAATGTTAGGCTCAATCATGTGCTAGCATGATTTTTTTGAACTTAATCAGATCTATTCCAAATCAATCAAATTGGATTAGTCCAATTAATGACATCTAGATCCAAACTCTTATTTATGTGATCCAGTTAGATTCAGTTATATATAGTAATGGGATATGTTGCGATCTTCATCATTGACATCATCGAAATACCTTTCGATGAACCAGAATTCTTCTGATTCATCCAATTAGAATTATCAATCATCAAGATAATTCTAATTGATCCCAAAATCTATCAGTGACACCAAGCAATATATGATGGCAATCCATCAGAACCAAATAGCAAACGTCTCAATGTAGCTATCTGTGTGATTGGATTCTTCTATCATGAGTTTTTATAAGATTAGAGTTAAAGTGAACTCATCAAACTCAACACCCATCATATGAATGAATTATTCGATTCGAGTTTGATGTGAAATCCTAATAGAAACTCCTTTCTATTATTTTACATTAGCATGGCCATGAATTTTAGGACTCAATCTCATGATCATCATAGGATCACTCCTCCTCTACCATGATTGATAGATCCCATCTTGGTACGATCTAGTTCCTACAATGAACATGCTACAGCCAACATACATCTCAAAATTTTGAATAGCTAGGAGATTGAGTTATGGTGTAGTCAAACTATAACATCCTCAAGATGAACTATCGATGTACCATAGATCAAAGAATCAGACACATGCTATAGCATCGAGCTAGTTATCGATGAGAAGGTAGACACCCATATAACTACTCGAGGTGGTCATGCTTAGTGCCCTCATTCTCAATGAGTACCTGTACTCTCGCTTCAGTGTCTTCACACCATAGACTCAAAACTCATCTATCCTAGGAAAGCAATCATACATCGATCTTTCAGATCAATCACCATCCTCATAATAATCCTATAATCGAGAGTAGTTTATTAGTTAATTATGATAACACATGCCTTAAATTCTCAATTCTTGAAAATATGTGTTATCATTCTCGTTAACTTAAAGGATGTATCATAGATACTTTAATACACAATGTGATAGAATAATTAACCCATTTATTAATTTTAAGTTAAAATTATGAAAATATTCTTAGAAAGTATTTTATAAGTGTCGATCAATCTGGCTTCTAGGGCACACATCTAACAGAGGATAGACCTAAGGAGGAAGAATCGTCTTCACCATCCCATGACCATAGAGCTTCACCTAATATACAGTTTATTTTTGATCACGAGGCTGGTCCTTTAGAGATAGTTGGTGGCACTTTTTCTGAGCCATGTTCTACGTATTGACATCATTTTTCTACTATCAAACTTGCTAATGATTAGCTTCAGACTCTTGCATAGGAGGTTGCTAGCATCATCATGTCAGCTCGAGGAACCACTTAGAGGGAGAGCACATACTTGGCACCATCTATTGATTACTCTATAGTTTCTCATAGTACCACTATAATCTTCAGTACGAGTGTGATGCTTAAGTACTTAGTTCAGACTGTGACTGCTATCAATTCCAAAGTTTTGGATTTGGGGAGAGAGGTCATAAAGTTTTTCACTTCCTACTTATCAGGATTTGGGAGATCCCACTCAAATTTTTGATTTATTAGTTGAAGCTGGAAGGCTTCGTGGCTTGATGGAGTCAGGGATCGTAACCTTGAGGAAGGAGATCAAAGGTTCTAGTGAAGCTATTACTGCTGGGATTCACTCACTCATGCAATCATTGTCAAGAGCACTAGGACAGCTTGATTCCATTTGCCTTCTCCTTCTAACCAGAGATCATTCATCATTTTAGCCTTGTACATCTTCTCCTCATTCCTCTGCTTGTGTCGATTCCTCTAGTAGGAGCCATGGCAGGCATGATCGTGGTCAAGCTCGTGGATATGTGCCTAACCTTCCTCATCCTATTTTTGATTTTTTTGATGATTCGGACCCTAGATATGGCATATGATACTATTTTGGAATCCTTGATGTTAGCCACTTTTGATGTATGGTTGTATTTTGATATAGGCTAACATGAGATGACTATGTTTGACCCTTCTATGTAAAAACTATATGTTACAAAGTAATGTGAACATATCTTGTTCATTTTGAATACCTTGAATGTCTTATATTTTTCTTTGGCTATATATCATTTTTTTTTCTTGTTCACTCATGCAGATTCTAGAAGCTTAAAACATTTAGGGGGAGCATTATCATAAATCTAAATTTTTTTGCTTTCCTTTTTCCTCCTTGATGATGTTAAAAAGAGAGAGCGATATAAGATGTTCTGTATCTAATGGTATAAGCAATAATCAAAGTCACCAATAATTAAATATTCATACTTAAATGTTAAAGTTTTGGTATAATATTAAAAGTCTATACTAAATTGCCAAATCTTTTCATTCTTGAATACTTTATTTTCAAATTGCAAAATTTTCTATGAAAAATGCCAAATGGTGGATATTATAAATGCTGAAACTCTCTAAATTATATGCATGAAACAATACCCAAATTAGATGCTTTAAACTAATCACTTACATATAATTTTTTTGAGCTCCTTTTCAAATAGCATCTCCCTCTTCAATATCAAATTTACTTCATTTTGCTTATACCCAATTATTTTATCATAATAAAAAAGGAAAAGATTGTTGCTCCTAGGATTGATTTTGATGAGCATAAAATAATTAAGAGAGATACTAATGATTTTTATCCTTGAAGATATTTTAAAAAGTTATTTCAAAAGCTTCAAGAAATTTTACATTGAAAGAAATGGTTGAAAATAATCAAAATAGCAAATTCCATTAGTTGGAGGTAAAATTAAAGTTTTTTGGAAGCCTCAAGAACTCTCAAGATGATATCGATTCATTTAGAAGCATTCTCAAATTTTTTGAAAGCTTAAAAATAAAGAAATAGTAGTTTGGGCTAAAAAGAACGACTCTAGGTCAATCTTTTTTTATTGGCATGCTGGCATGCAAGGCTAGAATTGGCATGTTGAAAAGGGGCGACCCTAGGTCGTCCCATGGAAAAGGGATGACCCATAGTTCATCCCCTGCAGATCCTACATGCAGAATAGAAAGTTGGTTTTCTTATCTATTGCAAAATGGGCATCCTATGGGGTGACCCTTTTCCAGAGGTCGACCCTTGGCATCCTATGGGGCGACCCTTTTCCAGAGGGCGACCCTTGACCCTTTTCCAGAGGTCGACTCAAGGGTCGTCCCCTATGATGGAAAATCTTGTAATGACTACTTTCTTCTTCATTTTGGTACATTTAATGCTACCCAAATTATCTATAATGGCTACAAAATGGCTACTGTTTGCTCTTCAGAAAGCATTCAAAATGAAGAAAAAAACTTAAGAGAATATTCAGCTCAATAAAAACTCAGCTCTATGCAATAGAAGTATTGATTTCAAGCTCAACTACTCCAACGCTCATTCAAGTCTTCAATCCTTTGAAGAGGGTTTCTAAAAGCTTTTTCTAGTTTGTGTAAAGCATTTTTAAAATTTTATTGTGCTCATTTAGAAGCTAACTATGTTGAACTTGTATATCTTTTTATATCGTGTTCACTATTTTGGGACTCAAGCTTTGGAGGTTCCAAAGATTGAAAAGGTTGATCCGAACCTTGAATTGAAGTATTTCAGATTGACTTGTACTTGAGAAATAAGTATCTAGCTTGGGATAGATAGAGTCGGGGCACTTGACATTGTATTTGGTTAAATACGGATAGTGGATTGAAATTTCCAAGTAGGAGCTTGAGGAGTGAATGTAGGTGCAAGGTTGGCACCGAACCTCTATAAATCCTTTTGTTTGTATTACTCTCTCTCTATCTTCTTTATTTGCTCTATTGTGTTGACTTTTTTTCTTTTAAATTAAACTCTTGCACATTACTTACTTCACTCTCTCCACTTCACTTAAAATATCAAAAGCACATCTTGCAATTCTATTTTTATTTAAATTTTTTTAAAAAAAATCTAATTCATTCCTTCCTCTTGGATTGCATAGCTGGGTAATAGTTTTCTCATGCCAAAGACCCCCATGCACGTCCTCTCTCATCTAGATTTGAATATTAGTTATGACTAAGTCAAAACAAGTAAGTTGTTTTGACCTAAAACTCTATTTGATAGAGTTTGCCGATTCCCAAACTCTATCCATTGAAGGCAGTAATTATAATCAAAATTTGATCTAATTTTTTGATAAAAAAGGAATATTTTGTGTGTTCCTTTCTGGTATCCCATGCCCAAGAAAAATATGGTGGCACCCAAAAGTTGGGCTTCCCAAAGTTTCTTACATTGGAACCTTTCTTAACTAGGTATTTGACCTAGACTAGGACTCTTTCATTTCTCCCTATTGAAGAGGGCTAATGGCATGGAATTTTTATTAGAGTTTCATTGAGAGATAGTGACCTTGGGCATGGGTTATTGGGCATACAACTCTTAGGGGCGTGGGTTTTATTTATGACAATATTCTAATCTGTCCTGGTGAGAGAAAAGAAAGAAGAGAAGAAGGTGTTCTTCTCCAGGGCTTTTCTTCCTCCCACTTTCATAAATCTTTGAGAGATTTAAGAGGAAGATAATCTCTTTCATGTCCTCCTCAGGTTTTTTATCTCTTAGAAGGTTCAAGCGATCCAAAGAAGAATAATCCAGATCAATCATCAGGAGGGATCTGTAAGGTGCTAGCATGCTGCGCGGATCTCCGATTGTCGAACCTCAAATCATCCTAGAAGCCTCATATGGACAATCTATAGAGGCTGGATGTTCTGTGTGGCTCTAAATGATATTCTCAATCATAAAAATTAGCAACAGAGTTCTTGACTCAAGATCAGGTATAGAGTTATGATCTCTATACCCTACTAGATTAGATCTAGATTGATATTGATATGATCAATACCTATGCATGTTATTTATTTTCAAATTTATTACATATTTATATCATGTCATAAGATCCTAGATATAGATATTTTTACATGCATTAATTAGAGTAATATGATTAATTTGAGTCTTTCACTATGCAATTTTCAAAAAAAATTCAAAATCTATGCATAAAATTCTAGAATTTTTTCATTAGTTAAGCGCCATAACTAGATGTTATGCTAGCTTAAGAGATTCATAGCCTCATATGGAGGTGAGAAGATAGTCATCTTGGACTACTATTTTAAAGGAAGAGTTGCATTGATGAAATGCAATTGGTTTGACACCTTATCTCAATTAGGGATGAAGACTGATGAGTGCGGTTTTACTCTCATCAACATGCAATACCATCTTTGCATTGAAGAATCCAATATACTTGCCTTTCAAGCTAGTCAAGTATTGTACCTTTGTGATCCCATAGAGCCTCAATGGGGTGTTATTGTGAGGATGGTGTCTAGGTATATTTTTGATGATACCGAGCTTGATGACGATGTTAGACCATGCATACCAAGTATTTCTTAGAACAAAACTTATCTGGTATTATCAAAATCATAGATACATTTATCAAAAGTGATGGTGATGTCCATACTATAGATGCCAGTAGGTGTGAGTTCAATTAATCAAAGAATATAAATGTTAGTATTTATTTATTGATGCTCTACTAATATTATTGTTCAACATGTTATATTTGTTAATATTCATTAATGTTGCAAATCACGATGGCATCGAAATGCCATTTAGCACCCCCGTCTCTCGATGGGCTATGCAAAGCTCTACATTTAAGCCACTGCCAATGCATATTCCATCCACCTCCACATCGGCTTTGGCTTTGCAGGCACATACTCCTCCTATCGGCCCATCTGAGCCTCCACCAACAGCCACATCACCAACCTATGCATCTCCTCCACATACTTCATCCATTGATCTAGCTCTACCGACATCCATATCGCATGATCCTAATGAGAGTAGATTTTTATTATATTATTTATTTACTTATTTATTATATAATTATTGCATACTCTCATATATTCATAATATATTTTCATTGTAGGTGTATCATCCAGTAGAATATTCTACAGTCCCACACACATGCCACATGTATAGAACCATCAGTATCAGGTCATGGTGGAGTACAATTAGGAGGGAAGGCCAGTAGGAGAAACCGTGCGGAAGATGCATTCCTTTTTTGGAATACTTGTGAGGTGGTTGCTGGGAAGCATGCAGGATTTTTAATTCTACTTTCAAAACTTTTTCAAAAATCAAACACCGCAAAATTAAAAATTAATCTAATTAATTTTTCTAGAGTTATAGATCTAATCTAAAAATCCTACAAATCTAAGATCTAATATGATATATATGCAATAAATCTAAAAAATAAAATAAATAGTAGCAGTAGTAAAACTATTTTACTGATCTACGTGTTCAAAACACGTTATCTTTATGCAGATTATCGATCTCCATAACTAAATCACCACCAGAGAGATTTGATTATCACAATGTAGCCACACAAAATGTCTGACCTCTATGGATAGTCCACATGAGGTCCTGATCCCGATCGGCTCCTCCTGAGTGCTAGCTCGATGTAGAATGATTTTGATGGTTGAATCTTGATCAAATGCTTCGATCTTCCTCCATCGAATATTTGAATGCTATGGATTAACAGCAAAGGGAGATGAGAGGTTGAGGAGATACTTCAAAAAATTTCATGAAGATCTGACACTCATATCTCATGAAACTCCTCGAATCCTCGGCTGAAACCCTAGGACAGCACTTTCACCAAATACCTTGCACCTGATTTTTCTCTGATTTTTTTTTCTCTCTGATTTTTCTCACATAGAGAGGAGAGCTCACAAACAGAAAGAAGCTTCTATTTAGGTGTCACACATCCCAAAAAAATTTCGTGATTTAATAGTGGTGCAAAGAGAAGTGCAGGTGTAGGATAGGATGAGGTGGTTGCTTATTGAATTCAAACTCCATTTGAATTCAAATTGCAACCAACCATGGTCTATCCTTTTGGGATGTGAGAAAGTAGATTGTGAACCCTCTCTTGCATGAGAAAAGCCACAAGAAACATTTTTCTCATTAGGAAAGGAAGTGGTGCAAGGAATGGTGAGATGGCGCAAGAAGACTAGGTCAAACTAGTCTCAAACTAATCTTATCTAATTAGACCAACCCAAACCAATTTGGTTAGGCCCAATAAGACTAGATTAAACCCAACTCATTTAGGCTTAATTAGACTTAATTAAATTATAATCAAATTAGAAATTGATTAAACTCAACTCCTAATCAAATCAGGGATGAAACCTCCTCGGTGATTAGGTCATCTCATAACCTAATCGGGTCAAAACCAACTGAATCTAACTTAATTAAACTTGATCCAAAAATCATTACTCAATCAAATTAAGTTAAATAGTAATCAAATTACTAATTAAATCTCTCATAAATATAGAGTCCAAATTTAGTGGATGTTCGAGCAGTAGAGTCCCATCAAAATGAAAATCTTGATCGAAAAGTTTCAAACCAGTGGAACTCTTGACCCCAGTATCCCAAACAAATGAAATTCATGATTATAGAGTTTCAAACTAGTAAGACTCTTAATCATAGAGTTTCAGATAAGTAGGACTCAAAGTTTTAATGTAGTAGAACTCTTGATCGAAGAGTCTCAGTTCAGTGGGACTCTTGACCATAGAGTCCCAGTCTACTGGGTCTCCTGATCATAGAGTCCCAGACAACCAAGACTCAGAGTCCTAATGTAGTAAGACTCTCGATCGAAGAGTTCTAGTTAAGTGAAACTCTTGATCATAGAGTTCTAGTCCAGTGAAACTCTTTACCAGCCATCAGATCATGTAGGAACCTCTAGTGTATGTGACCCCACAGGTTTAAACCTAAGTCGGTAGCATAGGAACCAATTTCTATATCAATCAAAGTGACCATTAATGGTACCCAACATCCGAATAGGTCGAATAGTCATAATCATAATATTTAGAATCTACGTGAATATGATTACCATATAATTCATTTTTTTGACCTCTGTGTATATAGGATGACTCAGAGTTAAACTATCAATACTGAAAAGTACATCCAAATCATGTCTCAAAGCAATTAGTCCCGTGACTCCTTATTAGGACTACTCTGACCAAGGTTTTGTTAAATTGAAATATAATTAATATATCTCTCAAAATGAGAAGTGGTCAATTCCATCTTGATATACACACTGACTCCTCAAGTACTTAATCATGCTAAAAAATCTTCCATCACTGAATTAAAAATTTAGGTAATCTGGCACCAAAGCATAGTAAGTTGCTGGGAAGTCACCATGATGATCTCAAATCGGAGGATATTTATACCCATATTCTATCAGAGCAAATTTTGATAATAGAAAAGCTCTAAAGTTGGTCACTTTCAGTGTAGATGTACCCCTACATCTCACCTGCATGCCATACTAGTGTCTCCAAACTCCTTGATTAAGAGGACAGCCAATCAATATGGTACACAATGATCTATACTCGATAAATATTGTTATCCTTGGTAACAACATATCATTTGATCGTAAACTAGTTGAAGGACTAAATAACAAATCCTCTTTTGTTGATTCTAAATAGTCTTAAGAACATCACCACAACACAGGAGTTCATTAGAAGATGAAAATTTATGATGAAGAATGTCAAAATAATTTTTATTTATTTATTAATTCAAATATAAGTATAATAATCAGCACAACCATCAATAGGCTGATGATTATCTTTAGGACACTATTTTCAATAATCTTCCACTTGAACTAAAGCCAATCAGTGCAGTATCTAATACCCATCTTCGACTTAAAGTTATCGAACTCTTTCATTGCAATGGTTTTAGTGAATGGGTCGGCCAGGTTCTTCTTTCCATTGATCTTCTGAAGGGCAATGTCATCTCGATCCATAATTTTCTGAACAAGATGGTAGAGGCATAGAATATGCTTCATCCATTGGTGTGCCTTCGGTTCCTTTGCCTAAGCAATAGCTTCAGAGCTGTCATAGTAAAATAGAATTGGACCATCAAGAGTGGATGCCACTTCGAGCTTAATGATGAACTTTCTCAGCCACACCACTTCTTCGGCAATATCTGGTGCAGCGACATACTTCGCTTTGCAAACTAAGTCGACTATATTATGCTGCTTGAAACTCTTCCAGTAGATAGCTTCTCCATTAAGGATAAACACATATCTTGACATACTCTTATTGTCATCATGATCAGATAGAAAATTGGAGTCTGTAAACCCCATAAGTCTCAAATCCTACTCATCATAAACAAGTCATTGATCCTTGGTATTGCTTAAATACTTCAGGATGGTTTTAACAACCTTTTAGTGGTTCTCCCCTGGATTAAATTGGTATCTACTCACTATCCCTAGTGAGTATGCCATATCTGGTCTCGTACATATCATGGCGTACATGATAGAATCCACTGTCGAAGTATATAAAATTTTACTCATATGCGCTCTCTTGAGGTGTTATCGGATAATCCCTCTTCGAGAAAAAAATTTTATGGCCTATCAGTAGATAGCCCTTCTTGAAATTCTCCATGCTAAACATTTTCAACACAGTGTCTATGTACGTGGATTAAGATAATTCAAGCAATATTTTAGATCTATCTCTATAGATCTTCATCCCTAGGATATAGGAAGCTTCTTCCAAGTCCTTCACGGAGAATTGCGACAACAACCAAATCTTTATTTCCTAGAATGCAGGAATGTCATTTTTGATTAAGAGAATATCATCCACATACAGTATAAGAAATATAAGTATAAAACTATTAGTCCATTTGTACGCATGGGGTTCCTCTCTATTCTTAACGAAGCTATACATTCTGATCATCTTATCAAAATGCATGTTCCAACTCTGAGAAACCTGCTTCAATCCATAGATAGATCTTTGAAGTATGCATATCTTGGACTCATTTGTAGATATGAATCCCTCAAGCTATATTATATACACCTCTTTGTCTAGCTTTTTGTTTAAGAAAGCTGTCTTCACATCCATTTGCTAGATCTCATAGTCTAGGTATGCCACTATTGCAAGCATAATCCGAATGGACTTGAGCATTGCCATCAAAAAAAATATCTCATCATAGTCAATACCATAATGCTGAAAATATCTCTTGGCAATCAAACGAAACTTATAGGTTTCCACTTTTCTATCTATGCCCTTTTTTCTTTTGAAAATTCACTTACATCCAATGAATTTTACTCCTTCAGATGGATCAACCTGAAGGGAAAACCTGATTTCCCAGACCAAGTTCGTTCAAATCTGATCAGATCAAGAGATATATTTCAAAAATTTTTCTCTTTGATCTAGATCAGATCTAAGATATTTTAGATCTGATTATTATTATTTTAGAAATTAAAATAAAATAAGATAAATTAAATTAGATTTAATTTATCTTAAAGTGGGTAATCCTATTATCCGTTGATGATCCTATAAGCAGTAGAAGGTTCTGGATCAAGCCACGTAAGTGCCTGGCCTCTATCGGTATCCACTTCGACTGGATCTAGAGATCCTCTTCTTCTCTATCATGTCTTCAAAAATTAGATCTGGATCTGATCTGAAGGATCTTCAAAATTTTTTTCGAAGATCAGCAGTTGTCCTATGCAGCAGTGTAGCCTTCTAGCTTTCAGTCGCCTTTCTTTGATCTGGATCGCACCAACCAAGAATCCAAACACTTTGGACGTGGAGAGGAGAGGGAGAAGGTGGGTTTGGCATGGAGGAAGAGGGGAGAGGCAGTCTTGGGGCATGGGATTTCAATTCTCCAATCATACAATCTGAGTTGGGCGTAGGGTCTTATTTATAGATTATCTGTAATCCAACTTCTCTTTTTTCCAACCAATCATAACTCTTTATGAAATCAGATCTAAATCTGATTAGTGGGAATAGAGTCCCCTAGATTTCTCCTTAGAGGGTGCCTAAGATCAGTCAAAGTTGGTTCTTAGGAGAACTCTAATTGGAATCCAAAAAGGAGATGGAGTCCCTGTCCAACAGGGACTCCTAGGCGCCTCCAGCTTGGGCACACGCCAAGGGTGGCATGCGCCCTCTTTCTTGCCAGGTTTTGGTAGGAGGACAGGCCCCCACCAGCTCTCCAATAGGTGCATGATACGTGGACAGAAGTCAAAGTATCAATGGTCAATATTTGACCAGTCAAAGGTAGACTTTTGACCAAAGTCAAAGAACGAGAAATGGTAGGTGACCAAAAATGGCAGGTAATGTCCTACAAAATAAGACAACCTTTTCTGACTTGGACAACCTCCAGTCAGACCATATGAAGGCCTCTGATTGAGCACAAACTCCTTTGGCTCAGTCAGGATAACTTATTTATGATAGCAAAAGAAGAACATTAGGTTCAATCGAGTGCTAGCACGAATTTCCTTGAACCTAATTGAATCTCATTCAGATCAATTGAACTAGATCAGTTCAATTGATGATCACCAGATTCAAACCCTTATTTGTGTGACCCAATTAGGTTTAGTTCTGTATGGTAATGGGATATGTCATGATCTCTATCATCGACATCATCGAAACTCCTTTCGATGGATCAGAACTCTTCTGATTCGAACAGCTAGAATGATCGATCATCTAAATCATTCTAATTGCTCCCAAAATCCACTAGTGACACCTAGCAGTATATGGTGGCAACCCATCAGAGCTGAATGTGAACCTCTTGGTGCAGCTACTTGTGTGATTAAGTTCTTCTATCTTGAGCCCCGATTAGATTAGGGTTAAGGTGAACTCGTCAAACCCTAGTCTCTATCATATGATGTAATCATTCGATTTCAAGTCCAATGTGAAAACCTAAATAGAAACTCTTTCTATTATTTCACTCCGCCATGGTCATGGACTTCTGGACTTGATTCTCATGATCATCATAGGGTTGCTCCTCTACCACTGAGATAGATAGATTCTATCTTGATGCTATCCAGTTCCTACAATGAACATGCTATAGCCAACATACACCTCAGGGTTCCATATGGCTAGGAGATCGAGTAATGGTGTAGTCAAACTATAACACCCTCAAGGTGAACTGTCGATGCACCTCAGGTCAAAGAACCAAACACACCACTATAGCATCGAGTCAATCATCGACGAGAAGGTAGACTTCCTAATGACTACTCGAGGTGGTCACACTCAGTGCCCTCGTTCTCTAATGAGTATCTATACTCTCGCTCCAGTGTCTCCACACCGTAGACTTAAGACTCATCTATTAAAGAGAAGCGATTGTACACCAACCTTCTGGATCAATCACCATCCTCGTGATGATCCTATGGTCGGAAGCATTTTATGAGTTAATAATGATTATTCATGTCTTAAATTTTCAACTTTTGAAAATATGAATTATCATTATCATTAACTCAAAGGATGTATCACAGATACTAAATACACATATGTGATAGAAAATAATCCATTTTATTGATATTAGTCAAAATTATAATTTTGCCCCTAGAAGTGTATTACAAGTGTCAGCCAATTCTGGCTTCTAGGGAATATATATCTAACACAACCAGTATCCATACACTGTTGACCCTCATGGACTCCATTTCGGACTTCATGGCTTTCAGTCACTTATTGAAGTTGGATCTCTATATGGCATCCATGTAGGTGATCGGATCCTCATCATTCTCATTGAGTTTGATAGGATCACCATCCCAAATCAAGAAACCATAGTATCTGTCCAGTTGATATGGTACTATATCGGATCTCCTTAAAGGTGCCTCTTCAATGGGCTCTAGGTTTAATCTAATCAAATCCAGTTCTACAGGTTCACTAGAATGTCTTGGTTTTTCCACCTATCAAACTTCACTAAGTTCAACATTAGAGATAGTAGTTTCTTCCCTAAGAAACTTCTTTTCCAAAAAGACTATCTTATTACTGACAAACACCTTTTATTCTTCAACAAGATAGAAGTAATAAACCCTAGTTTCCTTGGGGTATCCTATAAACAAGCAGTTATTGGATCTAGATCTAAACTATTTTGGCTGTAAATGTTTGACATAAGTCAGACATCTCCAAACACTAAAGTGAGAGAGTGTCGGCTTATACCCAGTTCATATCTCATATGGAGTCTTTGCAGCAAACTTGCTTGGAACATTATTCTAAATAACATAAGCAGTCTCGAGTGCATACCCAAAAAAAAAATAGACAGACTTGCAAACCCCACCATGGATCAAATCATATCCAACAGGATTTGATTCCTCCTTTCAGACACACCATTATGCTGTAATATTCTAGGAGAGGTACATTATGAGAGAATTCCATTCTCTCTTAGATATATAAAAAACTCGTTGAAAAGGTATTTATCTCCTCGATCAGGTTGAAGGATTTTAATACTCTTTTCAAGTTATTTTTCTACCTCATTACAATATTGCTTGAACATTTCAAGTGAATTGGATTTACTCTTTATAAGATAGACGTATCCATGCCTAAATAGGCCGTAAGTAAATATGATGAAGTAGCAGAACCCACCTCTAGCACATGTGTTCGTAGGTCTACATACATCACTATGTATTAGACTCAGAAGATCAGTGTCTCGTTCATCCTTTCCAATAAAAGATGATTTGGTCATCTTACCAACAAGGTAGGACTCACAAGTAGTTAATGATTCACAATCATCGATGTTAAGGATATTCTTCTTGACTAACTTATTTATCCTATCCTTGTTTATATGATCGAGCTGACAATGCCAAAGATAGGCATTGGTGACATCATCTAGTTTTGAACATTTATTAGACGTGTATATTATACTAATAGACTATGATAATATATAAATACTATTTCTTAATTATTATTATCGTATTACTGTAATATCATTCATAATGATATCATAATAATTTTTTTATTGATAAAGAATAACCATCCTAGGCCAAAAGCTCAATAAATATTATGTTCATCATAAAAGATGGACAACAATGATAGTCATTAAAAATAACATTATTATTTTTGAAAACAAGCTCAAGAGTTTTCAATGCTAAGACTAGAACTTTACTTTCATCTCCAACATTCAAGAATCTATCACCGTTCTCAAACTTTCTATCAGTTTGAAGTTCATGTAATTAATTGCATATGTAAATTGGACTCCCAATATCTAATACCCAGGTAGATGTATCACAAATGAAGAAATTATAAGGTGTTATCATATAACAGCCTTGACTAACAACCACTTGCTAATTTCCCCTATTTAGCCTATTCAGGTCCAGAGGATAATTCTTCTTTAGGTCTGCCTGATTAGGATTAATACTAGACCATTCATAATTGGGTCCTAAAAGCTTGTACTATCCAACAGTGAATGAAGCGGACTTACACTAGCCATTCTATTCAACTAAAAGAAAAACACAAGACCATATTAGTACTTGAATTCATTAACCCTAAAGATATGGACTTTAGTCTAAAGGTCCTCCCACTATTTTTATGAATTGATAGCCTCTACTTCTAATTTGAGGAATTATACTAACTCCTTTGTGGGTACTGAAATCCACATAGACTATAGACGGGTCTGAGGAAAGCTCTGGCCAACTCTTGTGCATCTATAGGTAGGTTCACCACCAATTATTTTTCTAAATAATTTTTAGTATTTTGGTTTTGCCTCAAAAGCCAATTCAGTAGGCTATAACCTCCACTAAAAAGATTTGGTTAGGTTCAACCATTGATATGATTGAGTTCGATGCATCAAACCAATGATGACCAGGCCTGAGGAAAGCTCTGGCCAACCTGATGAACACCAGATGTAAGGCACCTCTAATGTCCACCTAAAAAATTAGACCTATTGCTATCCACCTTAATGAGAGGCTATGACTCAGTTATCCCCATAACTTAGTCATTTTTAAGAACCTAATAATTTAGAGAATTTAGGTTATATGTGATTTAAAGATAGAAAGAATATGTACCAATTTACTCCCACTAACTTCACCAAGTCAAATCCTTTCACTAACTTCACCAAGTCAATAGATTAGGACTAGGATCAATTTAGGTCCATGGACACCTAATTCAGTCTTACTGATTGAAATCAGTCAAATTGATTTTTAGTGAAAATGGGTCAGCCTGAATCACCAAGTGATCTAATCAAATCCTAATCGACCATGTCAACCAGGTAAGTAAGATCAGTGGAAGGGATATGCCATTAAATTATCAAAGATCGAATCAGTATGAGTAGCATCTAATTAAAAACCACTAGTCTAGATTGCAAAACTTACCTTTGATACCAATCGATAAATTAGATTCAATATGATCAACCTAGTAATTTCTGACTCAACCACGTAGCCATGAATCAAGTCCATCTTGGTCTCTATTAAAGACATGGACTCATCCAACTATAACTATTGAAGTTGAATCTAAAGTGTCCTTGACCTAATCTAATTCAACATTTGGTTAGATTTGATCAATTACTCTAATTTAGTCCATTCTTTAACTAACCTTAGGTCTAACCTAATTAATGGATCAAATTCATCTAACACAATAACCCAAATTTTATGATCAATAACTTAGAATCTTTAATTCACAATTCTAGATCCTAATTGATCATACTTAACTCTTAAATAAATTTTTGAACTGAGGGTTGGGGTTTGGCATTTCAAAAATATTTTTTAAAATTTTGAAAGATTCTTTCACAATCTAGCACTATTCACCAAATGGATCGACTCATTTTGAAAATGGGTCGACTCATTTCACAAATAGTACTAGTTGAAGGTTTTAATCTATAACTATATACAATACATAAAAATCATGAATTATTTTGGATCTAATCTAAACACTTATTCATGATTAAAAATTAAATTAAAATCATACAAATATATCATAAAAAATATTAGATCAGATCTAAAATTTTATGATTAATTTTTAGATCAGCATGTACCAAAATAACATATACACTATAAGGGGTAAACCTTATAATAGGGCAACCTACAGTCCGTACAATCATGATTTTATTTTTAAATTTAACAATTAGATTCTTATTTAGATATAATCTAAAAAATAATCTAAGCATGCATATATATCATATTAAATAACCTGAATGCTCTGATACCATTGCTGGGAAGCATGTAAGGTTTCTAGCTCTACTTTTAAAACTTTTTTGAAAATCAAATGCAACAAAAATAAAAATTTATCTAATTAATTTTTCTAGAGCTATAAATACTACTATAGAATAGAACTATGATAGTGGTTTGTAACCACTACCGTAGCCTAAAAAATCGCTGCCATAGGCTATAGCAGTGGTTAGCTAACCACTGTCACTGCGGCCATCACCGTAAATCTATGGTAGTGATTATTGTAGTGGTTATGAGAACCGCTGCCATACATAGCCTATGACAGCGGTTCCCAAACCGCTACCATAGATTAAGCTATGGCAACAGTGAAAACTACTGCCATAGATTGAGCTATGACAGCAATTAGAAAACTACTGGCATAGCTTTATCTGTTGCAACGATTATGGAACCGCTGCCATAGGTTAATGATAATGGTTGGCATGTAATTTACGACCTTGCTTGGCATGCCTACAGCAATAATTTTACAACTGCTACCATAGCTTTTGAATAATAAAAAATATAATTTTTAAATTTTTATATATTTTATCTGATAAATGCATAGATATATATATAACATAATAAAAAATATAAAAAAATATTATAAATATAAGAATATTTCTGAAATACTCAAATTTTATTATCGAATAAAATTTATTATAATATTTTTTTTATAAAAAATATATTAGAAGTTTTTTAAATCTATATTATCATTGTCACTGGAAGATGGAGCATGAGCTGGAGGAGGTGGAGCTAAAGCTAGTGCCGGAGCTGGGAGAACTGAAGCTGGAGGAGCTGAAGCTGGAATGTCGGCCAACATATTCTCAAGTCTCATGATGTTTGCTCCAAAATACGTGCTGAGTCTCATCACCATGGTGCTCAGGATGCCCTCTAGATGAGATGTGCGCTCCTTAACATGAGCAGCCCACACCATAACCTGATCTACCCGTGCCATAGCCTGAGCTACCTGCGCCAATGCCTCCTTAAGCTGCTCCTAATTGACGACATCAAAAGCATGTGAAGAGATGCTCGCCTCAGACTAGTAGCTTGTTGGCGTATGTCCAGGCCTACATCAGATCCTCCCAGAGTGCTTAGGCACCAAGAACTAAGATAGATGGTCATGGGGGGCAGAGGTATCCGGACCCTAGCTCATGAGCACATATTACTGCTCCTATAATTATAAATTTAAATAAACTTTTATAAAAAATATTATAATATTGATAATATATACTAATATATTTAGTACTTATAAAAATTCTTTCGATTGCAGTATTCATCGACCTACCCTTCTTGTTCGTACGGCTGGATTGAAAGATCTTGCTATGGTTGGGCATCACTCCATCTCTCATTGACTATAACAATGAATCAGTTTATTAAAATATAAAAAAATTATCAATTTAATTTATCAAGAAAGTTTCAGAATTCATTACTTCTCTATGCACATGATTGGCCATAGACTCATAGCCTAGAATGTGCGTGTACTCCTGGATTGCCTAGTTCAGATGGAAGGTAGCCTAACAAGTATTTAAATAAATAATAAGTATTTAAAAAATATTTAAATATAATTTTAAGCATATTTAAAAATTTAAAAGTTAAAAATTTTATCTCAAACTCCTAGCTCCTCCAATGTCTAACCATCCCCTCCCACTAACTCGGGGGATAGTCCTATATCCAAGAAACAAGCTCCTTCAGAGTGTCTCATTGATGCTCGAGCCATCCCCTATGAAGCTTGATCTTGTAGCTTTGGTACAACTCCTCAATCTTCTTCAATTGGGCATCTGAAGTCCTCTCATGATTTAAAAAATCGTACCTCCTTTGCACAAAGTTATCAAAAGTCAGTTACCAAATTATTCTAATCAAATAAAGTATAAACATATCAAATGCATTTATATAATTAAGATACACTTATCCATATCTCCTTCCATACTTGGTCCCTAACACCAGCATCTATCAATTGCCAGTCTATGGGCAATACCAAAATGATGTAGGACCACCTCACAAGCACTTCAAAAATGAAATGCATCTCCCATGCGATCTCCCCTACTGGCCTCTCCTCCACATCATACTGTACCATCACTTGATGCTTTCCATACATGTGGCATGTGTGTCGGACTACAAAATGTCCTATTCAATAATGCACCTACAATGAAAATATGTTATGCAAATATATAAGTATATAAATACTATATAAATAAATAAATAAATAACATAATAAAAATATACACTCAGATGCTGGTGTCGGAGCATGTGTCGGAGATATGGTTGATGGTGGAGGCTCAGATGATAGTGTAGTAGATGTCAACGATGGAGTAGATGTCAATGGTCCCTGAGCAGCCAATGCGGAGATAGATGGAGTATGCTCCGACTGCTCCTCAGATGCCGAGCTCTGCATAACCCGCCAAGGGACGGAGGTGAAAGCTAGATAGCATTTCGATGCCATCGTGATCTGTAATGTTAATGAACATTAACCAATATAACATGTTAAATAATAATATTAGTATAGCATCAATAAATAGACTCTAATATTTATACAAGAATGTTGAAGTCATCGTCTTGTGGCATCTACAATATGGACATCACCATCACTCCTGATAAATGTATCTAGGATCTCAACAGTACTAGGTAAGTTTTATCCTAGAGGAGTACTTTGCATGCATGGTCCAACATTGTCATCAACTTTGGTATCATCAAAGATATGTCTAGACACTATCCTCACAACAACGTCCCATTGAGGCTCCAAGGGATCACTAATGTAGAAGACTTGACTAGCTTGGGAGATAAGTATATACGGTTCTTTAGTGCAGAGATGGCGTTATATATTAACGAGAGTAAAACCACACTCATCAGTCTTCATCCCTGACTGTGATAAAGTGTTAAACTAATCACACTTCATCAATGCAATATTCCTTCCTTTAGAATAATAGTCCAAGATGACTATCTTCTCCACCATGCCATAATAGTTCAAATCCTTCGTACGAGGCTGTGAATCTCTCAAGCTAGCATAACACCTACTGGTGGTGCTCAATATCATGCCACTATTTTGTGTTGCCATGTTTACAGATCTATTATGAATATTAAATCTATAGCCATTAATGACTAGCTATTTATACTCATGCATGGTACGACTAGGATCCATTAAAAGAACACGCACTACAGGGCTCACATCATTGAACGGTAATCTCCACACCTAATTAAGAAGATGAGATCTAATTAGTAAATATGTTCAAATAAGTTGCACAAGGCAAGAATATATAATCATTTATATGATCTTTGAACCATTTAAGAAATTTTTTGCTGTGCATTTTTTCTTTCTTCCATATACTTAGAGCATCATATTTTATTCTTACAACCTCCTTATGTTTGCTGCATGCACAATGAACAAATTTAGATGTAATTGAATATTTTCTTTTAATTATTATAAAATAAATAGGACTGAGTAACTTACCTTATGTACAGCTCAATGACATCACAGTTAAAGAGCACGTAGCGGTGCACCTTATTTCTTTCCTTAATGCTCAAATAAATGAGGCAGTATGAAGTAAAAAGTCTACCTGACAATGGAATGAACCTAAATGCTAGCTCAATTGGCTCATACTGATCATCCTAATTCCTCATTAGCCAATTATGATGTGTCTCGAGCTTATTTAAGTACATGGTATAAAAATTCATACACTCTTGACCCCGATCTTCTACTATGGATCCTTCTGGACGATTCATATTTCTTATATAAGATTTTAAAGTTTGAATATTCCTCTTGGTAGGATACATTCATCGGCAAAATATTGGACATCTAAGTGCAACTTCCTCTGCAAGGTGCATGATGAGATGCTTCATAACCATAAAAAATAATGATGAAAATATCTTCTCCAGATCACATAATATAGTCACCATCCTTGCCTTCATTTTTTTCATATCTTTCTTAAGCAACATCTTTGCATAAATATCTCTATAAAAGTTGCAAAGATAAATAACAGCCATTCTGACATTTTTTAGAAATACACGGTGACTAGCTATTGGGATCAATTTCTACATCAGCACATGATAATCATGAGTCTTCAATCCCCCAAGTTTGATATCCTTGCTATTCATACGCTTTGATATGTTGCTTAAGTATCCATCTGGGACCTTTATGTTCTCTAACATATGAAAAAATATGGATTGTTTGGAGGCATTTAAACATAGCATGCATGAGAGAGCCTCCACTATTCTCTCCCTGCCGGCTTCGGATGGAGTGATCTCCTAACACCCCATTCTTTCAATTCAAATCGAGAATTCAAGTCATCCTTGGTCTTATCATTGATATCCAAAATTATTGCCAATAGAAGCTCACACATATTCTTTTCAATATGCACTACATCTAAGCAGTGGCGCAATAAGTTTGTCTTCCAATATAGCAAGTCAAAGAAGATGCTCTTTTTCCTCTAATTAAAGTATGTCATCTTCCTTTGATCGATGCTTCCTCTTCTTACCACCAATCAGATCACCTTTCCCAAATTCAACATTGAGACCATCCAACTCTTCAGTACCTCACTCCCAGACATCCAGCTAGACGTCTCACCTTCTTCAACAGTGCCATCAAAGGATTGTGCATTTCTTCTGTATGGATGATTTCGATGGAGGAAACATTGATGCCCCATATAGCTAAAGCTCCTCCGATGTGTCAACCTTCTAGACTGATATTTTTTTATAAATCGGGCATGCCAGCTCACCTTTTATGCTCTAATCTGATATTAGGGCATAGGCTGAAAAGTCATTTATTATCCATAAAAGTACTACACGCACGGAGAATGACTCATTTAGCAAAGCATCAAAAGTTGGAACACCTTGAATGCTCCATAACTATTTCAGCTTGGTAATAAGAGGCTGCAAATAGATATTATTGTCATTACCTATCTCCATCAGTCCAGAGATGTGCATTGTCATGAAAGCAAATAATTTTTTCATACACATCCATGATGGGAGGTTGCAAATATGAATAAATACTGGCTATACACTGTGGACGATATTCATATGCTTGAATGGGTTGAAACCATCGCATGACAAGCCCAACCTCATATTACATATCTCTTGTGTGAAATCGGGATGTACTTCATTAAACTTCTACCATGCCTCTCCATCGGTTGGATGCCTCAATACATCATCTTTTGTTCGGTCCTCTTCATGCCATCTCATGTCCTTCGATGTTCTTGCTAACATAAATATTTTTTATAGTCTCAAAATCAAAGGTAAGTATCACATGAACTTTTGAGGTACATGAATCGATGTGCTATCTTTATTCTCTTTTTATCTTGATACACCACACCTCATGCACTCATTCTAGTTAGCATCCCCCTTCCAATAGAGCATGCAATCATTAGGACATGCATGTATCTTGGTATAAATAAAGTCCAGCTATTCAATAATCTTCGATGTCTCATAATTATTCTTTAAGATTTATGCATTGTCCAGAAGAATATCTCCTAAATGCTCTAATATGCAGTTCACTCCATTATTACTGAACCCATTGGAGCATTTCGCATGGTACAATCGAATTAAGAACTCAAGCTTCGCCATCTTTTCACATTCGGAATACAACGAAACATTAGCATCCACCATAAACTTGCAAACCTTCTCCACATCCTTACTGTTTGTCATTCCACCAATCATATATAGGATCAGACATTGACGTAGATGCACCGTCATTATGGCCAATAAATTAAAAAATATCATAAATCATTTATTCCACTCTTCCATCATGTTAATCGCCTCTTTGCGGCTTGCCCTCATCATGTTGATCTCAATAATTTTATAACCAAGTTTAAAGCCATAAATAGTGAGATGATCATTTACATCTTGATGAGGTAGCCAAGGCCTACCCATACACTTTTTATAAGGATATTAGATAAGTCCGTGGTCTCCAAATTTTTCTATAGCAAAATCAAGAAATTTTTAAAGTCTAGCCTTATATTCTGACGAGAGCCTACTAAACTTCATCCACTCCTTATCCATTATAAAAATTGGTGATACTGCAATTAAATCATGCATGAAACTTATAATATATATTAATGCATTATAAATAAAAAATATATCATAAAAAGAGATCAAAATAAATATCATGTGTGGAACTTATATTAAATATTATTTTTAGATATATAATAAATGCATCTTATCACCAACTAATAGATAAAGATAGATCCTATCCTATTCAGAAATTACATTAATTCTATAGATTTATTATAATAATCAAATGATATGCAATAGGGATCGAATGAAATTTTGGCAGCATTTTTTCTTAGTTATCTCATGTAGAGAGAACAAAAGAAAAATACTATCCAGAATTTTATTTAGAATCCTTAGCATACCGTTAGATTATTGGAACTACCTATAGAATTATTTATAATTTTTAAACTATCTAAATTGGATAATCAATTGATCATTGTACATAATTCTTCCATCCGTATAATTACATATAAATGTACGGATATTGAAGATTATGTACACTAATCAATTGATGGATCTATCGTTATGTAATGTAAAAAACAAAAGCAATAAGATATAAACATCCAAAAAATTCTTTCTAGAATCTTTTTCTTAGCTTGTACTGAAACCAAGAAGTAAATATTATATTACTATATTATATATTTATATATGTATTAAGACATAGAAAATTGTCAACAAGCTTTGCGGGTTCTCGATATCATCCTATGGCAGAATTCAGCAAAGCAGTAAGTTGATTTGTTTATGCTTTCATGATTTAAGGCTGAGAGTCATGGGATAAGTAAACAAGCAATAAGTAAACAATCTATCATCTTAGGGCCCAAGGTTGTCAGCATGACCTAAAATCTGTCGAGGGGGGTGAGGATTTTCTAAGCAGTCGGCATAGCTCACGACTACTAACACGGCCCAAAATCCATCAGTGGAAATTTTCTTATCGGTCGGCATGGCCTAAGGGCCATCCACGGTCGTCGACATGGCACGGCCCAAGGCCACCGACATGGCATGGCCCAAGGCCATCCATGACCGTCAACATGGCATGGCCTGACTCAGAACCCATCGACACAGTCCAGAACCAGTTGATAAGAGTTCTCTTATCCATCGGCACGATCCACGACCGTCGACACAGCCCAGAATCCATCGATGGGGATTTTCTTATTGACTGGCATGGCCTAAGGGCCATCCACAGCCATAGACATAACATGGCCTCGGGCCATTCACGACTGACGATATGGTACGACCCAGCCCAGAATCCACCGACATAATCCAGAGCTAGTCGATAGGAGTTCTCTTATCCACCGACACGATCCATAATCGATGAATAATTATAATTTTTATAATAAATATTTATAATATTTATTATAAAAATTATAATTAAATATTATTATAAATATTATAGATGATAAATAAATAATACTATGAAATTTTAAAAAAATCATACCTATGGAGAAGGGGTCACATAGAGAGCTCCAAGGGTCGTCGGCAGCAACGCTAAAGGAAGACGATGGTGCTAGAGATTACCTATGAAATGAGAGAGATAGTGAGTTAAAAAGAGAGAAGAGAGAGAAAAAGAGAGAGAAAGAGGGAAGAGAGAGAGATATATAGTAAGGAGGGTGGTCGCACCAAGGGAAGAGAGGAAGTGGCAGAGCCGACGGCCAGGTCAGCTGGGGAAGAAGGGGGAGGAGGAGGGCTCAAGCTGAGGGAAGAGAGAAGAGAGAGAGCAGGAAGAGGTCAGGGCCGACGGTCGGGCTAAGAAAAGAGAGGAGAGAAAAAGAGGTGGCGGAGTCAGCGGCTAAGCCGATCGGGGAAGAAGGAGGAAAGGGGGTGGCATGGTGACGGGGAGGCCGGGGGGGTGGGCTGCAGTAGAGTCGGAGAGGGGGTGGGGGCTGGGTTGCGAGCGGCAGCCTAGCAGAGGAGCCATGGGCCTAGGTCGGGGAAGAAATGGAAGGAAAAAGAGGAGGGGGAGGTGGCGGTGCCGACCGGGGAAGAAGGGGAAGGCACAAGTGGAGGCGGCACCGACTAGAGAGCCAACAAGAGGCAGAGGAGGAGGCGGCACCAATCGGAGAAGGAAAGGGAGGGGTGAGGTCTCACCAACGGTGAAAAGGAGGGAGAGATAGAGAGAGAGAGCAATCGATGGAGGAAAAATCAATTTAGGAGCTGGGGGCAAAAATAATCTAATCTATTGTAGCGATTTTCGAATCATTGCCATAGACCTACGACAGCGGTTACTGAAAACCACCACCATATGTCTGTAGCAGTGGTTATAAAATCACCGCCATAGATTAAAAATTATTTTTTTATATTTTTACTCTAAATATTATATAATTTTAAAATTTAATGCCCATCTTCATCATTCATTATCTAAATAATTATCATTAGAATGGCATCATAAAAGGCCACCTCGATCCGATGGCCCTAGCTTCATCGATCAGAAAAATTTGATTTCAACAATCATAAACGATGATGTGATGATTTGATAGATAGAGACCTTCGATGGATCCAAAAATCTGCAATGATGATCTCAGTGATGTTTGAAGTATACTATCAAAGTTTTACTACAATCAGATATCGTTATCATGATCAATTTAGCATGGAATTATTTTAGTCGTTAAATAAAAAATGAGTAATCAAAGGACCAGACAACATCCGATTATGAGATAATTTTTTTGGATAGATGATCTTGGCTATTATTTTAATTATTTGATGATGGTGATTGTAAAATTTAAATCATGGATCTAAGAACGATCCAAAACTATACGTCGCTTGATACCCATTCTTAAACTTCATTGGTAATTATGCTCGTGCTTTTGCAAGATCCGCTTAACATGAATAGTTCTTATAAAAATAATTTAAATTTTATGATCACTATCATAAAAATAATTAAAATAATAGTCAAGATCATTTATCTAAAAAATTATCTCATAATCGAATGCCGTCTGGTCCTTTGATCACTCATTTTTCATTTAACAGCTGAAATCAACCCATGCTAATTAGCCATGATAATAATATTTGATTGAAATAAAACTTTGATAGTATGCTATAAACATCACTAAGATCATCATTGCAGATTTTTGGATCCATCGAAGGTCTTCATCTATCAGATCATCACATCATCATTCGTAGTCATCGAAATTAAATTTTTCTAATCGATAAAGCTAGGGCCATCGGATCAAGACAGTCTTTTATGATGACACTCTAATGATGATTATTTAGATAATGAATGATAAAGATGAATATTAAATTTTAAAATTATATAATATTTAGAATAAAAATATAAAAAAAAGATATCGCAGCGGTTATGCCTAACCGATGCAATAGGTTGAGTCTACAGTAGCGGTTACAAGGAACCGCTGCCATAGGTTGAATCTATGGCAGCGGTTACATGTAACCACTACCATATATTGATTTATAGCAGCAGTTAAGATAAATCAATGCTATATATCAGATCTATAGCAGTGGTTAGTGTAAACCTTGATAATGGATCAGATCTATGGCAACGGTTCTTTGTAACCACTACTGTAGACTCTATTACAGCAATTTCAAAAACCACTATCATAGTTTGTGCTACCGTAGCTCTTTTCTGTAGTAGTAAGATTTGATCTAAAAATCCTACAAATCTAAGATCTAGTGTGACATATATGCAATGAATCTAAAAAACAAAATAAATAGCAGCAGCAGTAAAACTATTTTACTGATCTACATATTCAGAATACATTACCTTTATGCAGGTTATCAATCTCCACAACTAAATCACCACCAGAGAGATCTGACCAACATGATGCAGCCACATAGGATGTCTAGCCTCCATGGATGGTCCACATGAGGCCCTGATCCCAATCGGTTCCTCCCGAGTGCTAGCCTGATGTAGAACAATTTTGATGGTTGAATCTTGATCGAATGCTTTGATCTTCCTCCATTGAATCTTTGGATGCTTTGAATAAGCAGTAAAGAGAGATGAGAGATTGAGGAGGTACTCCAAAAAATTTCATGAAGATCTGACACTCAGATCTTATGAAACTCCTTCTCGAATCCCAGGCTGAAACCCTAGGATAGCACTTTCATAAAATACCTTACGCCTGATTTTTCTTTGGTTTTTCTTCTCTTTGATTTTTTTTCTAATTTTTTTTACATAGAGAGGAGGGCTCACAAACAGAAAGAGGCTTCCATTCAAGGGTCACACATACCAAAAAAATTTCATGATTTAATAGTAGCACAAAGAGAAGTGGAGGCATAGGATAGGATGAGGTGGTTGCTTATTGAATTCAAACTCCATTTGAATTCAAATTGCAACCAACCAAAGCCTATCCTTTTGGGACATGAGAAAGTAGGGAGTGAGCCCTCTCTTGTGTGGGAAAATCCATGAGAAACATTTTTCTCATTGGGAAAAAAAGTGGCGCAAGGAATGGTGAGGTGGCACATGAAGACTAGGTCAAACTAGTCTCAAACTAATGTTATCCAATTACACCAACCCAAATCAATTTGATTAGGCCCAATTAGATCAGATTAAATTCAACTCATTTAGGCTTAATTAGGCTTAATTAAATTTTAATCAAATTAGAAATTGATTAAATCCAATCTCTAATCAAATCAGGGATCAAACCTCCTCGGCGATTAGGTCATCTCATAACCTAATCGGGTCAAAATTAATTGAATCCAATTCAATTGAACTTGATCCAAGAATTATTAATCAATTAAATTAAGTTAACTAAGAATCAAATTACTAATTAAACCTCTCATAAATACAGAGTCCAAATCCAGTAGGTGTCTAGGCAGTACAATCCTATCAAAATGAAACTCTTGATCGAAGAGTCCCAAATCAATAGGACTCTTGACCCCAGTATTCCAAATGAATAAAACTCATGATTATAGAATTACAGACTAGTAGGACTCTCAATCACAGAGTCCCAAATAAGTAGGACTCAAAGTTCTAATGCAGTAGGTGAAAGAAAAACATAGTTTTTCTACCATAAGTTCGATCTGATCTGATCTGATCTGTAAGAAAATTTCAAAAATTTTCTAACAAATTTTGATCAAATCTGAGAGTTCTCAGATTTGATCCTAATGATTTGATATTAAATCTAAAATTAAAATTAAATTAGATATAAATTTTGTACTTGATTGGATAATCTAATTATCCCACTGATGATCTGTTGCACCCAAAGTTCTAAATCAAGCGATGCACATGCCTGACCTCTATCGGTATCCACACAGGCTGGTTCTGCATGTCTTCTCCTTTCAAATCAGATCTAAATCTGATTTATAGAACCTTCAAAACTCTTTCGAAGATGTCGCTGTCATGTCATGTGTAGAGCTTTCTTCTTCCTAATCTTGGCGCCAATACCACTTGGATTTTGCTCGCTAATTTGCCCAACTACTTGGGCATGGAGAGGGAGAGAGAGGACTAGAGGGAGGCATGGAGAGGAGCTTAGGGGCAACCTTGGGGCATGGTACTTGGGTGCATCAATTAAACCCTAGGTGCAGCAGGGTTTAAATAAATCCTGCTATGTCATGCAGTGCCACCTCGCTTTGACCAATCACATGGCTTGATTTAATTAGATCTCAATCTGATTGGCCGTGTGATGTCACCAATCTAATGAGGTTAGAGACCCCTCAAAACCTCCAAAAGTGGTGCCAATAATGGATAAGCACAATCAGTTTAGCACCAGGGTGTTTAATCCCATTAAAAACCCTGGAGTCTCATCCTCATGGGACTCCTTCCTTTTTTCCCCATGTGCGCACGCTAATATGGGGCGTGAACACATATTTGTGCTTGAAAATCCAAGGAGGCGTGCCTCCCTAGAAAGTCTCTAGGGGGTGCATGCCCCTATCCTTTCTTTCCTGCATTGGGTCATCTCATGTCCCGACAATGACAAGAATTGGCAGGTCTTGTCTTGTCGAATACAAGAATTGGTAGGTGTTGTCCTATTCCCATCTGATGGATTAAGATAATATTTTTTTGACCTCGACAAGCTTCAGTCAAACCAGGATAAAGCCATATAAGATTTCTGAGTGAGTCCAAACCAATTTGACTCAGCTGAGATGAACTAAAAAGACTATAGAAGAAGAAAGTTAGACTCCATCGTATGCTAGCATAATTTTCTTGAACCTAATTAGATCTAATCCAAATCAATCAAAGTAGATTAGCTCAATTGATGACATTCAGACCCAAACTCTTATTTATGTGATCTAGTTAGATTCAGTTCCGTATGGTAATGAGATATATCATGATCTCTATCATCAATATCATCGAAACATCTTTCAATGGATCAAAATTATTTCGATTCATCCAATTAGAATGATCGATCATCAAGATCATTCTAATTGCTCCCAAAATCTACCAATGACATCTAGCAGCATATGGTGGCAATCCATCAAAACTGAATACAAATCTCTCAGTGCAGCTACCTGTGTGATTGGGTTCTTCTATCTTACGCTCCGATAGGATTAGGATTAAGGTGAACTCATCAAACCCAACATCTATCATATGAATTAATCATTCGATTTGAGTCCAATATGAAATCCTAATATAAACTCTTTCTATCATCTTCACACTACCATGGCCGTGGGCTTATGGACTTGATCTGATGATCATAATAGGGCTACTCCTTATCTACCGAGGTAGATAGATTTTCTATTGGTGCAATCCAATTTCTACAATAAACATTCTATAGCCAACATACATCTCAGGATTCCAATTGGCTAAAAGATCGAGTTATGGTATAGTCAAACTATAATACACTTGAGGTGAACTATCGATGCACCTCAAGTCAAATAACCAGACGCACCACTACAGCATCGAGCTAGTCGTCGATGAGAAGGTAGACTTTCTTTATGACTACTTGGGGTGGTCACGCTTAGTGCCCTCATTCTCAACGAGTACTTATACTCTCGTTCTAGTGTGTCCACACCGTAGATTCAAGACTCATCTATCCTAAAGAAGCTATTGTGCACCGATCTTCCGGATCGATCACCATCCTCATCATGATCCTATGGTCAGGAGTAGTTTATGAGTTAATTATGAAAATTCATGTCTTAAATTTTCAACTCTTGAAAATATGTATTGTCGTTATCATTAACTCAAAGAATCTATCACAGACACTATATATATAATGTGATAGAATAAAATAATTTTTTATTAATTTTTAAGTTAAAATTATAAAATTGCCCTTAGAAGTGTATTATAAGTATTAGCCAACCTGGCTTCTAAAGCACACATTTAACAAACTTTCACTTGACCTAAAGTCAATTAGCTACAAATCTAAGATCCATATTCTCAAGATGGGCTTCGATCTTTTATTGGCTCAATAGCTTTATCAGTGAGATAGCCGCATTGTCTATTCTATTGACTCTCATGATCTCGACGTAATCCTTCTCGAGGTAATCATGGATAAGATGATAACGCCGCTTGATATGCTTCGACTTATAGTGAGATCTTGACTCCTTAGCTAGGGCTATGATACCATTGTTATCGCAGTATAAAGGAACAGCATCTGATGGCATCACTCCGAGATCTATGGCAAACTTCTTATACTAGAATACTTCTTTTGCAGCTTTCGATGCAGCGATATACTCAACTTTCATGATGGAGTCTGCAATCATAGTTTGCTTGAAACTCTTCCAGCTAACGGTACCATCATTGCATATAAACAAACTTTCAGATATCGACTTTCAATCATCTATATCGAACATAAAATTTGAGTCTATATACCACTGAACCTGGAGTTCTCTATTTTCAAATACTAGAAACATATCCTTAGTCCTTCTCAAATACTTAAAGATACACTTCATAGAAGTTCAGTGCTCTTTGCCTGGATTCGACTGATATCTACTTATGATACTCACAGCATGGGCAATATCAGGTCATGTACATAACATGGCATATATAAGGCTTCCTATTATTGAAGTATAAGGGATCTTGCTCATACATTCAATCTCCTCAGGTGTGTTAGAACACATCTTCTTGGAGAGATGAATGCCATGTCTAAAGGGTACTAATCCCCTCTTGGAATTTTCCATACTGAACCTCTTCAATACCTCCTCTATGTACATCTTCTGTGATAAATCCAGTATCCTATTCGGTCTATCCCTATAGATCTTTATTCCTAATATAAAAGATGCTTCTCCTAAGTCTTTTGTAGAGAACTCTTTCGACAACCTTATTTTGATGGATGTCATCCACGGACAATACGAGGAAGACAACAACGCACTCACTAACCCTTTTGAATATACAGGGCTCCTCTTTATTTTTGATAAAATCAAATGATTTGATCATATCATTAAAATGAGCATTCCAGCTCCGAGATGCTTGCTTAAGTTCATATATGGATCTTTGCAGCTTGCAGACCTTATGATCACTATCACTGGATGTAAAACCAAGCAGCTATTTCATATAGATATCTTCCTCAAGATATCCATTTAAGAATATCATTTTTATGTCTATCTATCATATTTCATAATTGAAATAGGCTGCAATAGCAAGTAGTGTATGGATGGATTTTTGTATGGCTACTAGCGAAAAGGTCTCCTGATAGTCAATGCCTTCATGTTGACTATACTCTTTTGCTATGAGCCTAGCTTTGAATATCTCTACATTCTCATCTATATCTATTTTTCTCTTGAAGATTTATTTCACCTAATAGGTACAATGCCTTCAGGTAGATCTATCAAGGTTTAGACTTGGTTCAAGCGTATTAAGTCAATTTCTAACCTCATTGCCTCTAACCATTTCTTGGAGTCGATATCTGATATCGTCTTGTCATAAGACTTGGGGTCATTACCATGAACCCCATTTTTTATGAGGAATATTTTCTCTACATCCTCTAAAATTATATCTAAGTATCTCTTAGGAGGATGAAAAATTCTACCTGATCTATGAGGTGGAGGAGGTTGTGTTTGGACTGGCTTTAGTTGATTTGGTTTCTTAGGTTCCTTAGCTCGTTGCTCATTGGAGACCTTCTCCTTGAGCCTTATCTATCTTTCAATGCCACCATCTTGAAGAAACTATTTTTCAAAGAAGATAGTATATCGACTCATAATCACATTATGGTCTTCTGGAATGTAGAAATAGTATCCTAATGACTCTTTAGAATATCCAATTAATCGAGCTCTAAAGGACCTAGACTTTAACTTGTCTGCCTACTATCGCTTGATATGGACTGGACAATCCTAAATTCTGAGAAGACTCGGACTTAATTCTTTACCATACCATATCTCATAGGTGTGGTAGGAATGATTTTAGAGGAAATATGGTAGGAACGATTTTAGAGAAAACCCTATTTAGTAGGTATATTACTGTTAATAAGCTATGTCCCCAAAGAAACTCAGAGAGGTTGGTGAAGCTCATCATGGATTGGACCATATCCAATAGGGTTTGATTTCTCTATTCTAAAATCTCGTTGAGTTAAGATGTTCCAGGTGAAGTCCATTAAGAGACTATGCCATTATCTTTGAGATAGTCCAAAAATTTTTGACTAAGGTATTCACCTCCTTGATCTGATCGAAGAATCTTAATAAACTTTTTAGTTTGGTTTTCTACTTTAAGTCTAAATTTCTTAAACTTTTTAAAGACTTCAGACTTATGCCTCATTAGATACACATACATATACCATGATAGATCATCAATAAAGTAATGAAGTAGATATAATTGCCTTTGGTCGGCACATCAAATGGATCGCATACATCTGTATCTACCATTGCAAATAGGTTCGTGGCCCTTTCTCCATGTCCCATAAAAGGGAGCTTGGTAATTTTGCCATGATTCATAAATTGGATATGACTCGAAAGTCAATGGACTCATAAGTTTGGATTTCTCCAATTTGTTAATCCTGTCTTCAGCTATATGACCTAGCCTAAGATGCCATAGATACCTATCATTAGACTATCCCTAGGTTACTTAGATCCTATGGCATTCATGTTTTGCTTGATATTAAACACAAATACATTAATATGCAACTGATAGAGACTGTTAATCAAGAAACTACTTGCAAATTTATTTCTTTCAAAAAGATTAATATAGTGGTCCTTAGGAAAGCTAATTACATAACCTTCCTGTGCTAAATAAGAAATAAAAATCAAATTTTTTCTTGCTGCAGGCACAAAATAACAATCTCTAAGAACAAATCTAAGCTTGATGGTAGTCAAAGAGGGTAGATTCCTACGACCACAACAGTAATTTTTGCTTTATTTTCGATGCGCAGAATCATCTTAGCATCCCTCAATCTCCTACTCTCCTCAAGATCCTGCATAGAAGTACATAAGTGAGCACTAGAACTAGAGTCAAGCATCCAACTGGATGCAGAAGAAACTGTTAGGTTAGATTCAATTACAAGCATACCTCCAGAAGGACCTACCTCCTTATTTTTTAGGCTGACTAGGTATGAAGGGCAGTTTCGCTTCCCATGGCTATCGGCATTGCAGTGAAAATACTTTTCCTTATCAGCAACATTCTTCTTCGGCTCTGCCTTCTTCTTTTTTCCACCTTCCATCTTCTACTTCTTCATAGATTTCTTCTTCTTTCTAAAGAACTTTCTCTTGAAAGAAGTTTGCTCCACAGCAAGTACTGAGCCCTTTGAACCTTTCAGAGAAAACTCAGCAGTAACCAGTATATTCATTAACTCAATCAAGGTACATTATAGTTTATGCATATGGAAGTCCATAATGAACTGCCTATATGCATCAGTCAAGAACTACAAGATCACATCAATTTGCAGGTCCCTGTCCAACTTGACACCAAGCTTCTTAAGCTCTTCTAGATCCTTGATCATCATCAGATAATGATCTTGGACTGACTATCCATCATGCATTTAAGCCTTAAAAAGTCTTCTTATGACTTGATATTTGGCTGCACGACTCTCTTCACCAAATAATTCTTATAAATGAGCTAATATTTGGCGAGCAGTCTTGATATCCTAATGTTGGCGCTAAAGCTCATCAGATATTGAGCTCAACGTGTAGTATCTAACTTTATTATCTTCATCCATCTATTTCTCCAGAGATGCTCTCTATTTAGTGGATAGATATGCTGATAAGGTGGAGGGGGGTCCTGGTGTAATCATGAGTCAGCTTTTCAAAATCCAAAATAATTTTGAAGTTTCAGAGTCAATCCTTGTAATTCGATCCGGTCAGTCTATGGGTGTCTAGAATTCGGACTAGTGGGTTGAACGTAGATATTTTTCTATAGAGAGTCAAAATTTTTAGTTAGACATTGTAATTAGACTTGATCAATTTATTTAAAAATTTTATTTTTAAATAAATTTTGGTTTTCACTATTTTCTCGGATCCCTACACTCTCTTAGCAGAAATGCAAAAATCTCCATGATCAAAGTCTTCTAGTGGGTGATGCGGTCCCACCGACTGGCTCACTACCTCATCTAACAGTTATCGATGATGGGTCAGCCCGATGGATGGACAACTCTTATCCAATGATTCTTTAATCATGATGCACTCAAACCTAATCTCTAATTTATGAAGCTCACCATGTCCGAAATATTACTCCAATCCTAAGTTAAGTCAGACTGATCATTTGCATAAATTGGATCTCTGATTGGATCCCTCACCATGTCCAAAATATTAGGGCCAATCTATCCTCTAATCCGTAGCATCCAATGCCTCATAGACATGATTGTGTCTTTTCGATGCAACTGAACCACTATAACCAGTCGAGAATAATAAATCCCGAAAAGAGCTCACACATCTACAATGATGGAACATTTATGATTGAATATTTTCTTAGAAAGATTTGATTTAGGTCTCTTAAATTAGACTTGACTTAGTCATAACAATTATGACTAACCTAGTGGTATGGATTAGCTCAAATTGTTGGCACCTCAAATCAGAACTGGATCGACCCAATCAGCTAGGTAAGTGAGATCAGTGGGAGGAATATATCATTAACTCACTATGAACGAATTCAGATCGAGCAACTTTTAATTAAAGACTATTAGTCATATCTACCAAACTTATCTTAGACATTGATTTGTCAAACCAGAACTAATTGGATTAGCCTACAATCAAACTCGAACCACGGAGTCAAATTAGGTCTTGACTTGATCAACCATATGTGACTATGAGTGGATCTTGATCCAGACTTAATCTTATTAGGCTGATCAAATCTAAGTACTTTTGATCCTATCTAACCAATTCTTGATTCAGTTTGATTAACTGCTTGATATAATTGAGCTATCCATATCCAAACCCAATTTTATGAAGATCTCTTAGATCTGAAAATTCAGAACTTTTAGATCTAATTAATTTTATAATCTTAATTCTTAATTAAGTTTGAGTTCAAAAATAAAACATGCATAAAAATTTTAGAATTTCAGGATCTAAAATTTTGCAGAAATTAAGTTTCTAAATTTTTTATTAGGGACAAACACATAGCACCTCTATATGCCATAAAAGCATTCCATCGAATGAAAAAAGAGAGCCTTTAAATCCTTCTTACTCTTATGACCAGATGGTTAAGGGAAATGCTCTAATCAGAAATAATAACTATACTACAAAACTAATAGATCTATAACATATATGACATATAAAATTACAGATCTAATTATGCATGCTTTATATACATCTCATGTATCATTAATTAAACTAAATATGCACATTTTTAGATTTGATAAATCTCATATATCATCTAAAAAATAAAATTTTAAATGATCTAATCATATAAAATTCTATTCTAGATAATCATAGAATAATTCTATAAACTAGTCTAGACATGCATCCATCATATCACATATAAAAATTAAATTTTAATTTTTTGATTTCAAATCTAATCACATCTGATGTGACATCTAAAATTTTTAATATCAGATCATAAAAAAAATTAAAAATTAGATCTGAGGTAGATCTGAAGAACTGCTAACGCAGCTCTGATACCAATTAAAGCAAAAATTTAGTTTTTCCATCATAGGACCGATTTGATCTGATCAAATCTATAAGAAATTTTTAAAAATTTTCTAATAAATTTTGATTAAATTTGAGAGTTCTCAAATCTAATCTTAATAATATAATATTAAATTTAAAATTAAAATTAAATTAGATATAAATTTTGTATCTGATTGAGTAATCTAATTATCCTATCGATGATCTACTGCAATCGAAGTTTTGGATCAAGCCATGCACGTGCCTGGCCTTCACTGGTATCCACTCAAGCTAGTTCTGGGTGTCTTCTCCTTCCAAATTAGATCTACAAAAATTAGATCTAGATCTAATTTGTAGAATCTTCAAAACTCTTTTGAAGATGTCATTGTCGTGTCACGTGCAGGGCTTTCTTCTTCTTGATCTTTGGTGCCAATACCACTTGGATTTTGCTCGCTGATTTGCCCAACTACTTGGGTGTGGAGAGGGAGAGAGAGGACCAGAGGGAGGCATGGAGAGGAATTAAGGGGGTAGCCTTGGGGCGTGGTACTTGGGTGCATCAATGAAACCCTAGGCATAGTAGAGGTTTAAATAAATCCTACTATGCCATGCAGTGCCACCTCACTTTGACCAATCACATGTTTTGATTTAATCAGATTTTAATCCGATTGGCCATGTGAAGTCATCTGATCCAATCAAGTTAAGGAACCCTCAAAACCTCCAAAAGTGGTGCCAATAATGGATAAGCACAATCAGTTTGGCGCCAAGGGTTTAATCCCATCAAAAACCCTAGAATCCCATCCTCATGGCACTCCTTCCTCTTTTCTCCATGTGTGCATGCCAATATGGGGTGTGCGCACATATTTGTGCATGAAAATTTAAGGGGGAATGCACCCCTAGAAAGTCTCTAGGGGGTGCATGCCCCTACCTTTCTTTCCTGCATTGGGTCATCTCATGTCCCAACAGTCATAAGAATTGGCAGGTCTTGTCCTGTCGAATACAGAAATTGGCAGATATTGTCCTATTCCCATTTGATGGATTAGGATAATATTTTTTGACCTGGACAAGCTCCAGTCAAACTAGGAAAAAATCATACATGATTCTTGGGTGAGTCCAAACTTAGAAATGTATTACAAGTGTCAGCCAATCTGGCTTCTAGGGCACACATCTAATAGTAGGACTCTTGATCGAAGAGTCCCAGTCTACTAGAAATTTTGATCACAAAGTCCCAGTCTACTGAGACTCTTGATCATAGAGTCTCAGTTAACCAAGACTCAAAGTCCTAATACAATAAGACTCTCGGTTGAAGAGTTTCAGTCCAATAGGACTCTTCACTAGCCATCAAATCAGGTAGGAACCTCTAATGTGTGTGACCCCATAGGTTCAAACTTAAGCCAATAGCATAGAAACCAATTTCTATACCAATCAAAGTGACGATCTAGTAATGGTATCCGACGTGCGGATAGGTGGAATAGTCATAATTGCAATATTCAGAACTTATGTGAATATGGTTACCGTATAATTCATCTCTTTGACCTTTGTGTATATAGGATGACTCAGAGTTAAACTGTCAATCCTGAAAAGTACATCCAAATCGTGTCTCAAAGCAATTAGTCTTGTGACTCCTCACTAGGACTATCCTGGCTAAGGTTTTGCTAAATTAAAATATAATTAATACAACTCCCAAAATGAGGAGTGGTCAATCCTATCTTGATACATACCGACTCTTCAAGTACTTGACTGTGCCCAGAAATCTTCCATCATTGAATTAAAAATTTAGGTAGTCCGGCTTCAAAACATAGTGAGTCGCTTGGATGTCACCATGGTGATCTCAAGTCGAAGGAACATTTGTACCAATATTCTATCAGAGCAAATCTTGATAACAGAAAAGCTCCAGAGTTGGTCACTTTCAATGTAAATGTATCGCTACATCTCACCTGCATACCATACCAATGTCTCCATACTTCTTGGTTAAGAGGACAATCTATTCATATGATACACAATGACCTATACTCTAAAAACATTATCGTTCTTAGTAATAATGTATCATTTGGTCACAAACTAGTTTAAGAACTAAATGATAAATCCTTCTTTGTCAATTCTAAATAGTCTTAAGAACTTCACCACAACATAGAAATTCATTAGAAGATGAAAATTTATGATGAATAATGCTAAAATAATTTTTATTTATTTATTAATTTATATATAAGTATAATAATCAGCACAATCATCAATAAACTGATGATTGGCTTTAGGACACTTTTCCTAATAGTGGTCCGACATCACTTTCATACTACCTATAGACTGGTGATTAATGGATGCTGGTGTTAAAAATCGAGTATGGAAGGAGATTTGGATAAATATATCTTAATTATATATATGTAAATAATATATTTATACTATATTTGATTAGAATAATTTCGTAACTGACTTCTAATAACTTTGGATAGAGAAGGTACGACTTTCAAGATTATGAGAGGACTCGAAATGTCTGATTGAAGAAGATTGGAGAGTTGTACCAGAATTAAAAGTTCAAGCTCCATAAAGAATGGCTAGAGCACCATAGGGATACTGAGGAGGAGCTTATTTCTTTGATCCAGGACTATCCTCCAAGTCAGTAGGAGGGGATGGTCGGGCATTGGACGAGCCAGAAGTTTCAAGTTTAATTTATAACTTATAAATTTTTCATTAAATTGATAATTGTATTTCATTTTAACTTATGTGATTTAAATATTTTTTAGGCTACATCTCATCAGAACTGGAAAAATCAAGTTGCTCAGGAGTACGCACACTCTCGACCATGACTCAATGGCCAATCATATGCATAGAGAGGTAATAATAAATTTTGATCCTTTAGTTTATAAGTTATTGAATTATTATTTTTTTACATATTTTTAATAAATTGATTGATTGTTATAGCTAATGAGAGAGGGGGTGATGCCCACCCATAGTGCCATCTTCCAATCAAGTTATACAAACAAGAAGGGCAGGCTGATGAACACCATGATCGAAAGGATTTTTATAAGTAATAACTAGAGTATGATTAGTATTATAGCATTTCTTATGAGATTTTATTTGAATTTATAATTACATGAGCAGTTAGACGTGCTTGCGAGTGAGAGCTTAGACATCTTTAGCCCCCACGACCATCTATCTTAGGTCTTGGGACCTAAGTACTCTGGGAGGATTCGTTATAGGCCCTAACATACGCCGACGAGTTAATGGTCTGAGGTGAGCATCTCCTCACATGCTTTCAGGATCACTAGCCAGGAGTAGCTTAACGAGGCCTTGGCATAGATAACTCAGGCTAAGGAACGTACATCTCAGCTACAGAGCATCTTGTCCATGATGGTGGCACAACGCTCTAAGGAGCGCACATCTCAGCTACAGAGCATCTTGTCCATGATAGTGGCACAACTCTCCTCTCATCTTAGAGCTGATTTTTCACGCATTCAGAAAATGTTGGCTACCATTTTAGCTACAACCCCTTCAGCTGCTGCTCTAACCCCTCCAGCTCTTGCTACAATCCCTCCCGGTCCTGCTTCAACCCCTCCCGATGATGATGAGATGCTTCAAGAGGATAATTTTAATTTAGTAGGTTTTTGATATATTTTATTTTTATTTAAAAAATATTATAATATAATTTAATCTATAATATAATTTGAATATTTAAGATATATTTCTACATTATTATTGAGTTTTATATAAAATTTTTGGTTCTTTCAAGTTTTAATTGGAGTAATTATATATTAAATTGCATCTATAAGATAAAAAAGAGGCCAAAAATGATCAATTTATGATATTTTTTTTGTTATTCAAAAATCTATGGTAGCAGCTGAAAACCATTGTCATAGTTGTGCCAATCACTACCATAGATTTATGCCAACCACTGTCATAATATATGATAGTAGTTATAAAACCACTACCATAGTTCTATAGTAGCGATTTTAAAATCGCTACCATATTTCTATTTATAGCAGCAATTAAGTAGCGGCTACTATAGATGAACTATAGCAGTGGTTCATAATAAGTATCATAAATTTACTAATAAAAATATTAATTTATTAATTAATCTATATTTATTTTTAAGAATTAATAATTAACTTATATATATTTTTAAGAAATTAATATTTTTATTAATTAAAAAATTAATTAAAATAATAAAAATAAAAAATAAAATATTATTATCAATAAAAAGAGCTCATTTTTTTGATCGTATTAAAATAAATATGGATCAAAATAAAGTTAAAATAAATTCAGTATGAATTTTTTTAAAAAAAAATAAAAAATGGATTCGGCTCAATCGGCTCATCCAGCCAAGCCGACGTGCCAAGACAAACCATCACATTTGGCTCAACCAACATGTCCTAACTCAATCGGCACACCATTCAAGCCAGCTTAGCCATAAAAGCCACCTGCTGGTCCACGATCCAGGCGTGGACCGCTAGCTCAATAGCATTCAGCCAATCACACGCTGCCACGTGGTGGACCAAGATCGCTAAAAGATTTATAGAAAATTCATTGCAGCATATAAGGAGAAAATGGTGATTTCATAGGCCAAGCTGCATGCTGATTGGTTGCGGTCTGCGGTATGCTCGGTCTACACTATCCACAACCATAGGAATTGCACCATCATGTGATCTAGGTTGATGCCGATGAAAATCCAATGGTCTGTGGGATTTTCAGTTTTGATTTGATTTTTCCAACTCTCCACTGCATGATCCAATGATCATATTTCATCTAGGCGATGATCCAATGGTCCATGAAGCTTCCGACTTGATTAAAATACCCAGGCATGCAATCAACAGCCAGATTTCTCTCATTAAAGCTCCATCAGACGGCTAGGAGACATTCCAACTTGATTTGGGCTTTTAAAACTCAATTTTTGGTGTTTTTTGGACCTTTTGATCAAGATCTGATGGCTAGAACTCATGGAATTGCACAAAATTTGATTCAGGGACTCTTTTAATCTGATTTTCACCAAGATTTCACTATTTTTGTCAATCAAACTCCTCTATAGTCCCATATTGCCTACAAAGAAGATCTCCAGCCCTCCAACATCTATAAATAAGACCTCAGGCCATCAAATCAAAATATTTTCGATCATGGAAAAGCTATGATTCAGAATGGGAGCCATGCTTGGATTAGAGGCTACTTCAAGATAATGGGTGCTGTGAAGAAGAGCTATCTCCTATGCTACCTTCATGTCGACATCGATCCAAGATCGAGATCAGCTTGTTTTAATTTTTATTTTCTTTTTTTTTTAATTTTATATATTTAAATTAATATAAAATTTTATTTTTATAAACTTTAAATTCATGCTTTTTTATTTTTAATTATAATTTAATTTATGCTTTTTATTTTTAATTACTCATTATTTTATTACATGTAGATGCTAAGATCTAACTAGTAGATTTTAGTACTAAGTTTAAATTTTTACATCTTTTAAATTCTATTTTTTATTTATAATTTTATTTTTTAATTTTAATTTTTTTTAATTTTTTTTTTAAAAAAATTAAAAATTTTAAAACTAAAACACTATCTTCTTTATGAATTCAACCTAACTCACTACATACTACATATTTTTAATTATTTAAGAAGTTGAAATTAAAATGATAAATATGGTGTCTTAACGACAACATCCTGCTCTTATTAAGTTTTTGGCACCGTTACCGAGGAAGGCATAAGTATTAATTTTTTTGATTTTTTTAATTTTTTTTATAAATAAATTTTTAATTTCTTTAATTTTCTATAAATATTGCTTACTAACTTTTTCTTCTTTATTTTATAGAAAAAAGAGAAGAAAAAAGAGAGTAAAAAGATTAGGATAAGGAGAAAGCTTCTAGTCTTATTTGGTCACATCAATCCTAAATCCTAAAAAAAATTTATTATTTATTTTATTTTTAAATTAATTAAAAATTATCCACTTAAATCTAATTAAAAGCTTCATAACAAGATTAGAAATTCTAACTGCTTAGAGCATCCATCATATTAGATTTAATTTTTTTTTTATTTTTTTTTTGGTGATCGCTGGAGGCAAGGTAAGCTTCTTAAAGTCTAATCAGTTGCATGCATCTAATTTAGCTGCATAGAACCTTTTATCTGAAATTTTTTTTTTTGCATATCATATTAAATCAAATTAAGGGCATAACCTAATTAATCAAAATAAGATGGAAATTTGATCACCCTTTCTTGGTCTATAAACAATCAACCAACATCCTGCATTAACCTAAGCCTTTAATTAAAATTAATTAGACATCGATTCTAGGAACTCGAGCTTATTAGAATAAGAAATCCTAAAAGTTGGATCGGATTAAGATTAGTCAGTTTGACTGGTATCTAAGGCAAGTAGTTCAAGGATGACTAGGGCCGAAGGAAGGTGGCTTATAATTGATTCCGTTAGCTTATATGACCAAGCGTAATTGGTGTCTAAGATAAATAATGGAGGGACTCCCATCAACCTTATACTTACCTGACTAATTGATTGGCTGATCTTATACTTGGAGGGCTCGAAGGTAATCTTAGTAGTTAGAAGTTGTCTAGATCTAGAACAACCCTTAATTAAGATTATTTGCCTAACTTGATTGCTAACTAAAATATTAAACCTAATTAAAACTAATCTTCTCTCTCTTCTTAGCTCTAGGACTTCTTAGGACCTCTTCTTTAAAGCTCTTCCTTCTTACTTCTTTTTTTTTTTTTTTTTTAAATTAAATTAAAATAAATTAAATTAAATTAAATTAAAAAAAATAAAAAAAATTAATAATTAAATAATAAAAATAATTAAAAATAATAAAAAAATTTAAATAAATAAAAATTATAAAAAAAAATATATAAAATAAATAAAATTATTAAAAAAATAATAAAAATTATTAAAAATTATTATTTTTTAAAAAATAAAATACTAATATAATAATAAAAAAATTTAAAAATTTAAAAAATAAAATAATAATATAAAAAATTATAAATAAAAAAATTATAAATAAAAAAATTTAAAAAATTAAAAAAATCTAAAAAATTTTGAATCACACATTAGGATTATACTAATACATACATGATAGGAGATTACTTTACCTGACCTAATTGAACCTAACCATAAAATTGAATAGCCGAACCATATTAAACTCAATAACTAAATGACTGAAAATTTTAGAGAACCACCTAAGCAGATGAAAGAATATTTTATTTCTTCCATCTATAATTCATTGATTTGTATCCAGTTATCTGATATCTATGCTATCCACTATGAGATCAAGTCGACATAATCTAGATACTTCCACCTTTCTATGGGAACATCAATGAAGATCCTTATAAGCATCTGAATGAATTTTAGAAATCTACTCTACGGTAAAAATCCAAATTTTGACTGATGATGCCCTTAGATTAATCTTATTATTCTTTTCATTAAAAGACAAAGTCAAGTACTGGCTTAGCACAATAGAGAGACCAATCCAAACTTGGGCTAATTTGCAAAGTAAATTTCTTAAGAAATTTTATCCCATAGGCCGAACCAATATCATAAGACAAGCTATCACTAGATTTGCATAGCTTCTAGGAGAACAAATTCATGAGTCATGGAAGAGACTTAAGAAACTTCTTAGAAAATGCCCACATCATGATTTGTCTAAGTGGTAAATTATTCAAGCTTTTTATGAGGATTTAGGAGACCATTATAGACTAATGATAGATGCATCTTGTGGAGATGCATTCATGAATAAAAGTGAGGACGAAGCCTATGCTTTGTTTGAAATCCTAAGTAAAAACTCAATCAACCATGCTTCGTTATCCTTCTACCAAAAGTGGATAGAAATCTATGAATATCCAGAATCTAGTTTTAAGACAAACTTGAAATTGATAAATAAAATGGACCTTCTTGTCCAGAAATTAGATCATTTTCTAACCCTTGGCCAACAAACTCCTACACAATACACACCACCCTCTAATTACTAGGAGATTTATTCAATCTGTGCTAGTCCAATACATCATATGAGTGAATATGCTACTCCAAGCTGATTAATGATTCTTTTTCAAATACATATAACTCAGATTGAAGAAACTATTTCAATTTTTCTTAGATACCCGAATAGACTCAAGCTCAGACCCACTATCAAAATTATGCCTATAATAAGGGTCAGCCTAGTCAGTCCACTCAGTCATCGTATTATAATCAGCCATCAAACTCACCTCCTCAACAGACCAATCTAGCTAACAATAGATTTAACCAACTGCAATAATTAATTCTAACTCAAAAACAATCCATCGTTAGACTAGAAGCACAAATAGGATAATTAGTTGAGTCTAATATGAGAAGAGAACTAGGTCAATTACTGAGCCAACCAAATTTTATAAACAACCCACCCATTGTCTACCAACCACGTGGACCTAATTATCAATCTAATGTTCTACTTAAGAATCCCTAATTAGACAATGCCAAAGTAATTTTTGAACTTAAAAATTAAAAGATTCTTATGAATCCATACCAAAATTAGATGAGAGAGGCTAATGCTGATGCTAGCCAAAATAAAAATATAAAAGAAGAAGTTAGTACTGAGACTAACCATATAGAAGAACCTGAGTTTGAAACTAGTACTGATGCTAGTTCTAGTTTAAATAAAATTGATAAAGAAAAAAAGAGAATAGATGAGTTTCCCAAAATCTATAAACCTAAAATCTTGTTCCCTTCACCCCTAGAAGCCAATTTTTCTTATAAAAATCAAGGGGCAAATAATGAAAAGCCAATGGAATTATTTAAACAAGATTATATTAATTTAGCTCCATAATTAAATCCTTCTCTAGACATCCTTCCAGTATCCATTGAATCAAATTTATCTTCTAATCCAAAAAAATTGATTTATAAGCATTCTAAAAAAATAAATAGAAAAAATTTTTGACAAACAAGAGTCTAAGAATAGGGTCATAAATCATATTTTCATAATTAATAATAAATATAATAATAAAGAGATAAGAAACTATCTTTCTGAGATTGATAATCCAAAATTATTAAAATTTATCAATCCAATATTTGATATGGGATAAGTAAGCTGCCTTATGTCTGGCTAAAGATGATAAATTTAGCACTTATTGGAAGGCAACCCAATATTTAGTTTTCTTTCATCAAATTTTTTTAATTAATTTTTTTTAGAATATTTTGAATAAAATTGGAGGGAGAGCCAAATTTTTAAAGGCACATGCTGGACCATTAAAAAAATACATTAAGTTAGGTGTATTCTTTTCTTTTCTTTATTACACTCTTTATTTTTTTTTCATTGAGGATAATGTCCATTAACTTGGAGAGATAATAATATAACTTTTTTTAATTTTTTAAAAAATTTTTGAGAAAAAGTTAGTATTTAGCATTTAGACATTCGATTATGCTTAAGAATCAAGTTGAACTAAACTTTTTTAAAAGAAAATTGATGTGCAGACTAGAGAATTTGTGAGATATTAAGGGATCAAGTATTAAGAAAATCCAATAAAGAGTTAAGTCTAGAACATAAAAAAAAAAAAAATTAAGCATTTCTAATTTTTTCGACCAATATCAAAGAAAAATCTACTTTTTATGAGTTTGTATAGGATAACTATAATTCATATATATAAATAAATTTATAAAATAAAATAATTTGTAAGTACTTCTCACTGAGTAATCGGGCTTTTTTGCCTAAGCAAACATTGAGTTTAGCGTCAAAAGATAGGAAGAATGAAGAAACACATTGTAAAGCTAGTCCTAACTCATAGCCTGTTTGATTCGAACTAGTAAGCCCAAGGGATATTTTATATCTAGTACCCTAAAGTCAATTAGTTTGGAAGTCATTGGTCCAAGACTAGCTACATAGATCAAATAAAAAGCTTAAGAAATTAAGGCACTCAATAGTGGTACAACATTAAAAAAATACATTAATTTTTCACCAAGTAATTGAATCTCGTTGCCTAAGCAAGCAATGATATTCGCATTAAAAAGTGAGTAATTTGAATAAAAAAATTTTAATAAATGAAGGACAGAAGTAACAATACACTTGCTCATATGAAAGTTTAGATAATTCAAAGATAAAGGTAGGAATAATTTAAAAAAAATTTAGAAAAGTTTAATATTCTTCACTTAATTTTATATTGATAAGTATTAATACTTCAATGATATACCTCACTTATGCTCTACTGAATATCAGTGGCCATTTTGAAAACTGCTTCGATGAAATTCAAAACTCTAAAATTAAAAGATATCTAAAACTAAATTCTTTCTTTACTTAAGGACGAGCAAAGCTTAAGTTGGAAGTGTGATAAGTACCATAAATTCATCAATAAAAGTATTAATTTATTAATTAATTTATATTTATTTTTAAAAATTAATAATTAATTTATATATATTTAAAAAAATAATATTTTTATTAACTAAAAAATTAAGTAAAAAATAATATAAATAAAATTAAAATATTATTATTAATAAAAAAGCTTATTTTTTTAACATGATGAAATAAATTTGAAGTAAAATGAAGTTAAAAATGGATCTGATATGAATTTTTAAAGAAAAAAAATTAGATTCGGCTCAATCGGCTCGCCTAGCCAAGCCATCGCATTTGACTCAGCAGCGCATCTTAGCTCAGCTGGCATGTCGTCCAAGCTAGCTCAACCATAGAAGTTGCCCGTCGGTCCATGATCCAAGCAATGACTACCAACTCAGCAATGTTCGACCAATCACACGCTGCCACGTGGTGGATTAAGATCGCTAAAGGATTTACAAAAAAATCATCACGGCGTACAAGGATAAAATGATAATTTCACAAGCCAAGCTACGCACTAATTGGTTGCGATCTACGATATGCTCAGTCTACACATCCATAGCTATAGGAATTATGCCATCATGCGATCCAGGTTGATGTCGGTGAAGATCCAACGGTCCATGGGGTTTCTAGTTTTGATTTGGTTTTCCCATCTCTCCACTACATGATCCAACTATCAGATTTCATCCCGACGATGATCCATCGATCCACGAAGCTCCCGACTTGATTAAAACACCCAAGCATGCAATCAATGGCTAGATTTTTCTCATCAAAGCTTCATCGAATGGCCAGGAGACATTCGGACTTGATATGAGCTTTTAAAACTCAATTTTTGGTATTTTTTAAACCGTTTGATCAAGATCTAACGGCCAGAACTCATGGAATTATATAGAATTTAATCCAAGAATTCTTTTAATCTAATTTTCATCAGGATTTTACTATTTTTGCCAATCAAACTCCTTTATAGTCCCATATTGCCTACAAAGGAGATCTCCAGCCCTCCAACATCTATAAATAAGATCCCAGACCATCAAATCAAAGCATCTTTGATCATGAAAAACTACAATCTAGGATGGGAGCCATGCTTGGGTTAGAGGCTACTTCAAGACAATGGATGCTGCGAAGAAGAGCTATCTCCTACGCCATCTTCATGCTGATGCCAATCCAAGATTGAGATCAGTTTATTTTAATTTTTATTTTTTTTTAATTTTATGTATTTAAATTATAAACTTTTAAATTAATTCAAAATTTTATTTTTATGCACTTTAAATTCATGCTTTTTATTTTTAATTATAATTTAATTTTTGCTCTTTACTTTTAATTGCTCTTTATTTTATTGCAAGTAGATGCTAAGATCTAACTAGTTAATCTTAGTACCAAGTTTAAATTTTTGCACTTTTTAAATTTTATTTTTTATCTATAATTCTATTTTTTGACTTTAATTTTTTTTCTAAATCTTTTTTTATAAAAAAATTAAAGATTTCAAAACTAAATATTGCCTTCTCTATGGATTCGACCCGACTCACTACTTACTATTTATTTTTAATTATTTAAAAAATTAAAACTAAACTAATAAATATGGTGTCTTAATGACAACATCATGCTCTTATCAGTTCGCTAATGGCTGCTATTGACCTCTATAGTAGTAGTTTCTAAACTGCTGCTATTAATCCTTATAGCAATGATTTTCTAACTGCTGCTGTAGTCCATCTATAGCAGTGGTTGAAGAACCATTGTTATAGAGCAGTTATAGCAGCGATTGAATAACTGTTGCTATACCTGACATATGGCAGCAGTTATAATAATCACTGCATAAACTGTTGCTATAGACCTACGATGATGGCAATAATAGCAGTGGTTATGTAACCACTACCATAGCTCTTTTCTATAGTAGTGTCCTGAGTGAGCTGAGCATCCAAAAGTCCAGGGTTAAATCTTTGAACCACCTTCATCAAGGTGAGGAGCTCCTCCTTAATCTGGGACGAGGAGGGCCTAGCCCTGGTCCTGGCTATAGAAGGACCCAAGGTGAAAGTGGATGGCATGGCCCTTGATGCTAGAGCTACCATCAAAAGAGGAGATGGGCCATGGTACACTGCCAAACTCTAAGCCTGACCTCTTATCGAAGAGACTGGTGGAGCTGACCTCGGAAGCACTATGGGGATGACCTCTAGTTTGTCATCGACCTCCAATAGCTTATTGCTAGCGAGAGGATCCGGAGTTGGTGCCGACTCAGATAAGGGAACAACCACCCACCTCTTCCTCTTTGATGTCAAAGCTTCACCACCAGAAGAGCCCAACCTCTTCTTTAGGGTAGATCATAGTGACTCAAAAATTGGCCTCATCACTACAGCAACTAGTAAAGAGTTAGTATCCTACCAAATAAAAAAGGCAAAACTAAAACTGAAGATCAAGTTAGAAAGATCGATCATATCCCTGAGGACTGACCAAGCTGATGAAGGGAAATCCTGATTTCTCGGTCCAGGTTCGTCCAGATCTGATTAGATCAAGAGATATATTTCAAAAATTTTCTCTTGATCTCAATCAGATCTTGATATGTTTCAGATCTGATTCTTATTATTTTAATAAATAAAATAAAATAAGATAAATTAAATCAAATTTAATTTACCTGATTTGGGTAATCCTATTACCCTGTAGATGATCCTGATTGCAGCGGAAGGTTCTGGATCTTAGCCACGCAAGCGCCTGGCCTCTACCGGTATCCACTCGGGTTGGATCTGGAGAACCTCTTCTTCTCTATCACACCTCCAAAAATCAGATCTGGATCTGATCTGGAGGATCTTCAAAACTCTTTTGAAGATCTGCAGTCGTCCTTTTGCAGCAGCGCAGCCTTCTTGCTTTTGATCGCCTTTTCTTGATCTGAATCGCACCAACCAAAGTCCAAAACACCTTTTGGACGTGGAGAGCAAGGGGAGAAGAAGCTATGGCATGGAGAAGGAGGGGAGAGGCAGCCTTGGGGCGTGGGGTTTCTCAATTGCATTCACTTAGGATTAGGGTTGGGCGCAGGGTCTTATTTATAGACCTCTTGTGATCCAACTCCTCTTCCTCTCAACCAATCACAACCCTTTGTGAAATCAGATCTAAATCTGATTGGTTGGAATAGAGACCCCTGGATTCCTCCTTAGAGGGCGCCTAAGACCAGTCAAACTGGATTCTTAGTAGAACTCTGATTGGAATCCAAAAGGGAGGTGGAGTCCTTGTCCAACAAGGACTCCTAGGCGCCTCCTACTTGGGCTCACGCCACCCTTGGCGTGCGCCCTTCTCCTTGCCAGGTTCTGGCAGGGGGACAGGCCCCCACCAGCTCTCCAATAGGTGCATGACATGTGGTCAAAAGTCAAAGTGTCAATGGTCAACGTTTGACCAGTCAAAGGTAGACTTTTGACCAAAGTCAAAGAACAAGAAATGGCAGGTGACCAAAAATGGCAGGTAATGTCTTACAAAATAAGACAACCTTTTCTGACTTGGACAACCTCCAGTCAGACCATTATGAAGGCCTCTGATTGAGCACAAACTCCTTTGGCTCAGACATCAGGACAACTTATTTATGATAGTAAAAGAAGAACGTTAGGTTCAATCGAGTGCTAGCACGATTTCCTTGAACCTAATTGAATCTCATTCAGATCAATTGAACTAGATCAGTTCAATTGATGATCACCAGATTCAAACCCTTGTTTGTGTGACCCAGTTAGGTTCAGTTCTGTATGGTAATGGGATATGTCATGATCTCTATCATCGACATCATCGAAACTCCTTTCGATGGATCAGAACTCTTCTGATTCGAACAGCTAGAATGATCGATCATCTAAATCATTCTAATTGCTCCCAAAATCCACCAGTGACACCTAGCAGTATATGGTGGCAACCCATCAGAGCTGAATGCGAACCTCTTGGTGCAGCTACCTGTGTGATTAAGTTCTTCTATCTTGAGCCCCGATCAGATTAGGGTTAAGGTGAACTCGTCAAACCCTAGTCTCTGTCATATGATGTAATCATTCGATTCGAGTCCAATGTGAAAATCTAAATAGAAACTCTTTCTATTATTTCACTCTACCATGGCCATGGATTTCTGGACTTGATTCTCATGATCATCATAGGGCTGCTCCTCTACCACCGAGGTAGATAGATTCCATCTTGATGCAATCCAGTTCCTACAATGAACATGCTATAGCCAACATACACCTCAGGGTTCCATATGGCTAGGAGACCGAGTAATGGTGTAGTCAAACTATAACACCCTCAAGGTGAACTGCCGATGCATCTCAGGTCAAAGAACCAGACACACTACTGCAGCATCGAGTCAGTCATTGACGAGAAGGTAGACTTCCCTAATGACTACTCGAGGTGGTCACGCTCAGTGCCCTCGTTCTCTAACGAGTACCTGTACTCTCGCTCCGGTGTCTCCACACCGTAGACTCAAGACTCATCTACTAAAGAGAAGCGATTGTACACCAACCTTCCGGATCAATCACCATCCTCGTGATGATCCTATGGTCGGGAGCATTTTATGAGTTAATAATGATTATTCATGTCTTAAATTTTCAACTCTTGAAAATATGAATTATCATTACCATTAACTCAAAGGATGTATCACAGACACTAAATACACATATGTGATAGAAAATAACCCATTTTATTGATTATAGTCAAAATTATAATTTTGCCCCTAGAAGTGTATTACAAGTGTCAGCCAATTCTGGCTTCTAGGGCACATATATCTAACAATCTCCCACTTGTCCTAAAGCCAATTGGCTACAAGTCTAAGTCCCATCTTCTCAAGGTGGGCTTCGATCTTCTGCTGGCCCAACGGCTTTGTAAGTGGGTCTGCCACATTATCTGTGGAGTTGACTCTCTTGACCTCGACGTAACCCTTCTCAAGGTAATCGCGGATGAGATGGTATCACCATTTGCTTGGAACTCTTCCAGCAGACAGCACCACCATTGCACACAAACAGACTTCCAGATGTCGACTTTCGATCATCTATATCGGACATGAAATCCGAGTCTGTGTATCCCTGGACTTGGAGTTCTCCATTACCAAAGACCAACATCATATCCTTAGTTCTTCTCAAGTACTTAAGGATACATTTCACAGAAGTCCAGTGTTCTTCACCTGGATTTGACTGATATCTGCTTGTGACACTCACAGCATGGGCTATATCAGGTCGTGTACATAGCATGGCATACATGAGGCTCCCTATTGCAGAAGCATAAGGGATCTTGCTCATGCATTCTATTTCCTCAGGTGTGCTGGGGCACATCTTCTTGGAAAGATGAATACCATGTCTGAAGGGTATTAATCCCCTCTTAGAGTTTTCCATACTAAACCTCTTTAGTACTTTCTCTATGTACATCTTCTGTGAAAGTCCTAGCATCCTATTCGGTCTATCCCTATAGACCTTAATTCCTAGAATAAAGGATGCTTCACCTAGGTCTTTCATGGAGAATTCCTTGGACAACCACATCTTGACTGATGTCAACATGGGAATATCATTCCCAATAAGGAGGATGTCATCCACGTACAATACGAGGAAGACAACAGCGCTCCCACTGACCCTTTTTGAAAACACATGGTTCCTCTTCATTTTTGATGAAACCAAACTTTTTGATCACATCATTGAAACGAGTGTTCCAGCTCCGAGATGCTTGCTTAAGTCCATATATGGACCTTTGCAGCTTGCAAACCTTGTGATCAGTATCACTGGATGTGAAACCTAGCGGCTGTTCCATATAGATATCTTCCTCAAGATATCCATTTAAGAATGCCGTTTTCACGTCCATTTGCCATATTTCATAATCGAAATAGGCTGCAACAGGCAAGCAATGTGCGGATGGATTTTAGCATAGCCACTGGGGAAAAGGTATCCTGATAGTCAATGCCTTCGCGTTGACTATAACCTTTTGCCACTAGTCTAGCCTTGAATGTCTCCACATTCCCATCTGCACCAATCTTTCTCTTGAAGATCCATTTACACCCAATAGGTACTATACCTTCTGGTGGATCTACCAAGGTCCAGACTTGGTTTGAGTGCATCGAGTCAATTTCTGACTGCATTGCCTCTAGCCATTTCTCGGAGTCGATATCTGATATCGCCTCGTTGTAGGTTTTGGGATCATCACCATGAGCACCATTACCTACGAGGAACATTTTCCTCTACTTCCTCTGAAATAATACCTAAGTATCTTTCAGGGGGATGGAAAACTCTTTCCGATCTACGAGGTGGAGGAGGTAGTGTTCTTATTGGCTCAACCTGATTTGGTTCCAATTGGTCCTTAGCTCGTTGTGTACTTGTGAGACTTTCTCATCAAGCTTAATCTGCTTTCCAATGCCGCTATCTTGAATAAACTATTTTTCAAGAAAGATATGGCATGTCGACTCACAATCACATTGTGGTCTTCTGGAATGTAGAAATAGTATCCTAATGACTCTTTAGGATATCCTATGAATCGAGCTCTAAAGGACCTAAACTCTAACTTGTCCGCTTGTTGTCTTTTGACATGAGCCGGACAACCCCAAATTCTGAGATGACTCAGACTTGGTTTCTTACCGTGCCATATCTCATACGGTGTGGTAGGAACGGTTTTAGAGGGAACCCTATTCAGTAGATAAATTGAAGTTAACAATGAATGTCCCCAAAGAAAATCAGGGAGGTCTGTGAAGCTCATCATGGATCGAACCATATCCAATAGAGTCCGATTTCTCCATTCTGAAACCCCGTTGAGTTGAGGTGTTCCTGGTGGAGTCCATTGAGAGACTATGCCATTTTTCTTAAGATAGTCTAGGAATTCCCGGCTAAGGTATTCACCTCCTCGATCTGATCGAAGAACCTTAATGGGTTTTCCAGTTTGTTTTTCTACTTCATGTCTGAATTCTTTGAACTTTTCAAAAGCTTCAGACTTGTGTCTCATAAGATACACATACCCATACCTAGACAGATCATCGGTAAAGGTAATGAAGTAGACAAAATTGCCTCTAGCCGGCACATCAAATGGGCCGCACACATCAGTATGTACTAGGGCAAGGAGATCTGTGGCCCTCTCCCCATGTCCAACAAAAGGGAGTTTAGTCATTTTGCCTTGAAGACAAGATTCACAAGTTGGATATGACTCAAAAAGTCAATGGACTCAATAGCCCATTTTTCTCCAATTTGTTGATCCTATCTTCTGCTATATGACCTAATCTCAGGTGCCATAGATATCTGTCGTTTGGACTATCCCTAGGTCGTTTGGCATTCACGTTTTGCTCGATAGTTAGAACAGGTACATCAATATGTAGCTGATAAAGACCATTAATAAGGAAACCATTTGCAATTTTATTTCTTTCATAAAGAATGTTACAATGGTCCTTAAAGAAGGTGAATCACATAGCCTTCTTGTGCTAAGCATGAAACAGAAATCAAATTCCTGCTAGCTGCAGGCACATAATAACAGTCTTTCAAAACTAAGTCTAAACCAGATGGTAATCGAAGAGGGTATGTTCCCACGGCTACTGCAGCAACTCTTGCTCCATTACCGATGCGTAGGATCATGTCTCCATCCCTCAGCCTCCTGCTATCCTCAAGACCCTGCATGGAAGTGCACAGATGAGCACTAGAACCAGAGTCAAGCACCCAACTGGATGCAGAAGAAACCGTAAGGTTAGACTCAATAACGAGCATACCTCCAGAAGGACCTTCCTTCTTGTTCTTCAGGGTGGCCAGGTAAGTAGGGCAGTTCCGCTTCCAATGGCCGTCGCTGTTGCAATGGAAACACTTTCCTTTGCCATCGGCCTTTTTCTTCGGTTCTGCCTTCTTCTTCTTTGATCCTTCCACCTTTTGCTTTTTCACAGACTTCTTTTTCTTTCCATAAGACTTTCTTTTGGAAGAAGTCCGTTCCATAGCAAGAACTGAGCCTTTAGAACCTTTCATAGAAAGCTCAGCGGTAACCAGCATATTCATTAACTTCGGCCAAGGAATTTTGAAGTTTATGCATGTGGTAATTCATGATGAATTGCCCATATGCATCAGTCAAGGATTGCAGAATAATATCGTTCTGCAGATCCAAGTCTAACTTCACACCGAGCTTCTCAAGCTCTTCCATGTCCTTGATCATTGTCAGACAGTGATCTTGGACTGACTGCCCATCACGCATCTTAGCCTTAAAAAGTCATTTCGTGACTTGATATTTGGCTGCGCGACTCTGTTCACCAAACATCTCCTGCAGGTGAGCCAACATTTGGCGAGCAGTCCCGATATCTTCATGTTGGCGCTGGAGCTCATCAGACATCGAGCCCAACATGTAATATCTGGCCTTATTATCTTCGTCTATCCATTTTTCCAGAGACGCTCTCTGTTCAGTGGATGGACGAGGCTGGTAAGGTGGGAGGGTCCTGGTCCAAAACATGTGGTTAACTTCTCTGAACCCAAAACAATTTTGTAGTTCCTGAGCCAATCTTTATAATTGGGTCCAGTCAGTCTATGTGTGTCCAGGATACGTGCCAATGGGTTGGACGCAGACATTTTCCTGTAGAGAGAGTCAAAGATTCTAGTTAGATACTGTAATTATTGACTTGACCAATTTGTTTAGGGATTTTATTTTTAAACAAATTAGCTCCCACTATTTTCTCGGATCCCTACACTCCCTCTGTAGAGATGCGAAAATCTCCACGATTAATGATTTCTAGTGGGTGGTGCGGTCTCACCAACTGACTCATCACCTCACCTAACAGTTATTGGTGATGGGTTAGCCAATGAGTGAACAACTCTTGTTCAATGATTCTCTAATCATGGTGCACCCAAACTTGGTCTCTAATTCATGAATCTCACCGTATCCGGAATATTGATCCACTCCTTAGTTAAGTCAGACCCACCATTTGCATAGACTGGGTTCCTAATTGAGTCTCTCACCGTATCCGAAATATTGAGCCCAACTCATCCTCCAGCCCATAGCATCCAATGCCTAATAGACATGGTTGCATCTTCCCGGTGCAACTGAGCCACTGTATCCAGCCGAGAACAATCAACCCCGGGAAGGGCCCGCACATCTACAATGGTGGAAGACCTCAGACTTAATCTTTTCTTAGGGAGAATTGATTCAGGTCTCATTAAACTAGACTTGGCTTAGTCATAACAATTATGACTAACCTAGTGGCATGGGTTAGCTCGGATTATTGACCACCTCAGATCAGAACTGTGTCAACAGATATGGCCAGGTAAGTGAGATCGGTGGAAGGAATATGCCATTAACTCGTACAAGAACGCATTCAGGTCGAGTAGCTTCCAATTAAAAACCAGTCGGTCGTATGTGCCAAACTTACCTTAGACACCAAATTGTTGAGTCAGAACCAATTGGGTTAGCCTACAATCCAGACTCTAACCTCTGAGCCTAATTAGGTCTTGCTTGATCGTGACTCGATCTTGACCCAGACTTAATCCTATTAGGCTGGTCAATTTAAGCATTGTTGATCCCATCTAACCAACTCTTGATTCGGTTTGATCAACCGCTTAGACCTAATTGAGCTACCCAAGCCCGAACCCAGTATTATGAATATGTCTTAGATCTGAAATTCTCAATTTTAGACCTAATTAATATTCCATAAACTTAATTCTTAATTAAGTAGGGTTCATAAACAAAATATGCACAATAAATCCTAGGGTTTCAGGATCTAGGGTTTTGCAGAAAGTAAGTTTTGGGTTTCTGATTAAGGACGAACACGCAGCACCCCTACACGTCATAAGAACACCCCATCGAATGGGAAGAGAGGGCCTTTAAACCCTTCTTCGTTCTTATGACCGGACGGCCAAGAGGAACGCCTTAATCAGGAACATGTAAATACTACAAAACAGTTATTAGATCTATATCATATATCTCATATACAAATTTAGATCTAATCATGGCATATTTTGCATACATCTCATGTATCAAATCATGCATATTTTCAGATCTAAATTATCTCATAATAATCTAAAAAATTAGATTTAAATTGATCTAATCAAAATAAATTCTAATCTAGACAATTATGTAGAACTATTCTACAACTAGTCTAGACATGCATCAATCATATCTCATATGATATTTAAAATTAAATAATTTTTATTTGCTATTTTTTAGATGTTATTATAACACTTATAATATCAAAAAATAGTAAATAAAAGATCTAAAATATGATTTAATCAGATTAAATCAAAGACATGCAAAACTATTCTATAGAACTATTCTATTCTAGAACTAGTCATGCATATCTTCATAATCTTAGATCCAAATCATTTAATTTTAATTTTTTTTGATTTAATTTCAGATCTGATCACATCTCATGTGACATCTGAAAATCACTTTATTTTCTAATTAAAATAAAATTTAAAATTAGATCTAAACAATTTTAGAACCATGGCTCTGATACCAGTTGAAGGGAAAATCCTGATTTCCCGGTCCAGGTTCGTTCAGATCTGATCAGATCAAGAGATATATTTCAAAAATTTTTCTCTTGATCTCAATCAGATCTTGATATGTTTCAGATCTGATTCTTATTATTTTAATAAATAAAATAAAATAAGATAAATTAAATCAAATTTAATTTACCTTGATTTGGGTAATCCTATTACCCTGTTGATGATCCTGATTGCAGCGGAAGGTTCTGGATCTAGCCACGCAAGCGCCTGGCCTCTACCGGTATCCACTCGGGTTGGATCTAGGAGATCCTCTTCTTCTCTATCACACCTCCAAAAATCAGATCTGGATCTGATCTGGAGGATCTTCAAAACTCTTTTGAAGATCAGCAGTCGTCCTTTGCAGCAGCGCAGCCTTCTTGCTTTTGATCGCCTTTCCTTGATCTGAATCGCACCAACCAAGGTCCAAAACTCCTTTTGGACGTGGAGAGGAAGGGAGAAGAAGGTTTGGCATGGAGGAAGGAGGGGAGAGGCAGCCTTGGGGCGTGGGAATTTCTCAATTCTTCACTTAATTAGGTTGGGCGCAGGGTCTTATTTATAGACTCTGTGATCCAACTCCTCTTCTTCCCAAACCAATCACAACCCTTTGTGAAATCAGATCTAAATCTGATTGGTGGGAATAGAGTCCCCTGGATTCCTCCTTAGAGGGTGCCTAAGACCAGTCAAAGTTGGTTCTTAGGAGAACTCTAATTGGAATCCAAAAAGGAGATGGAGTCCTTGTCCAACAAGGGACTCCTAGGCGCCTCCAACTTGGGCACACGCCACCCTTGGCGTGCGCCCTTCTCCTTGCCAGGTTCTGGCAGGGGGACAGGCCCCCACCAGCTCTCCAATAGGTGCATGACATGTGGTCAAAAGTCAAAGTGTCAATGGTCAACATTTGACCAGTCAAAGGTAGACTTTTGACCAAAGTCAAAGAACAAGAAATGGCAGGTGACCAAAAATGGCAGGTAATGTCTTACAAAATAAGACAACCTTTTCTGACTTGGACAACCTCCAGTCAGACCATTATGAAGGCCTCTGATTGAGCACAAACTCCTTTGGCTCAGACAGGACAACTTATTTATGATAGTAAAAGAAGAACGTTAGGTTCAATCGAGTGCTAGCACGATTTTCCTTGAACCTAATTGAATCTCATTCAGATCAATTGAACTAGATCAGTTCAATTGATGATCACCAGATTCAAACCCTTGTTTGTGTGACCCAGTTAGGTTCAGTTCTGTATGGTAATGGGATATGTCATGATCTCTATCATCGACATCATCGAAACTCCTTTCGATGGATCAGAACTCTTCTGATTCGAACAGCTAGAATGATCGATCATCTAAATCATTCTAATTGCTCCCAAAATCCACCAGTGACACCTAGCAGTATATGGTGGCAACCCATCAGAGCTGAATGCGAACCTCTTGGTGCAGCTACCTGTGTGATTAAGTTCTTCTATCTTGAGCCCCGATCAGATTAGGGTTAAGGTGAACTCGTCAAACCCTAGTCTCTGTCATATGATGTAATCATTCGATTCGAAGTCCAATGTGAAAATCTAAATAGAAACTCTTTCTATTATTTCACTCTGCCATGGCCATGGGCTTCTGGACTTGATTCTCATGATCATCATAGGGCTGCTCCTCTACCACCGAGGTAGATAGATTCCATCTTGATGCAATCCAGTTCCTACAATGAACATGCTATAGCCAACATACACCTCAGGGTTCCATATGGCTAGGAGACCGAGTAATGGTGTAGTCAAACTATAACACCCTCAAGGTGAACTGCCGATGCATCCTCAGGTCAAAGAACCAGACACACTACTGCAGCATCGAGTCAGTCATTGACGAGAAGGTAGACTTCCTAATGACTACTCGAGGTGGTCACGCTCAGTGCCCTCGTTCTCTAACGAGTACCTGTACTCTCGCTCCGGTGTCTCCACACCGTAGACTCAAGACTCATCTACTAAAGAGAAGCGATTGTACACCAACCTTCCGGATCAATCACCATCCTCGTGATGATCCTATGGTCGGGAGCATTTTATGAGTTAATAATGATTATTCATGTCTTAAATTTTCAACTCTTGAAAATATGAATTATCATTACCATTAACTCAAAGGATGTATCACAGACACTAAATACACATATGTGATAGAAAATAACCCATTTTATTGATTATAGTCAAAATTATAATTTTGCCCCTAGAAGTGTATTACAAGTGTCAGCCAATTCTGGCTTCTAGGGCACATATATCTAACAATTCCACTTACTAAGCCAATGGCTACAAGTCAATCCCATCTTCTCAATGGCTCATCTTCGTGCCCAACGCTTGTAGTGGGTTGCACTATTGTGGATGCTCTCACCTCAATAACCTTCTCAAGGTAATCGCGGATGAATGATATCACTTTTTCTAGGAACTCCACCATTGCACACAAACAGACTTCCAGATGTCGACTTTCGATCATCTACATCAGACATAAAATCCGAGTCTGTATATCCCTGGACTTGGAGTTCTCCATTACCAAAGACCAACAACATATCCTTAGTTCTTCTCAAGTACTTAAGGATACATTTCATAGAAGTCCAGTGTTCTTCACCTGGATTTGACTGATATCTGCTTGTGACACTCACAGCATGGGCTATATCAGGTCGTGTACATAACATGGCATACATGAGGCTCCCTATTGCTGAAGCATAAGGGATCTTGCTCATGCGTTCTATTTCCTCAGGTGTGCTAGGGCACATCTTCTTGGAAAGATGAATGCCATGTCTGAAGGGTACTACCAAACCCCTCTTAGAGTTTTCCATGCTAAACCTCTTTAGCACTTCCTCTATGTACATCTTCTGTGAAAGTCCTAGCATCCTATTCGGTCTATCTCTATAGACCTTAATTCCTAGAATAAAGGATGCTTCTCCTAGGTCTTTCATGGAGAATTCTTTAGATAACCATATTTTAACTATGGTCAACATGGGAATATCATTCCCAATAAGGAGGATGTCATCCACGTACAATACGAGGAAGACAACAGCGCTCCCACTGACCTTTTTGAAGACACATGGCTCCTCCTCATTTTTGATGAAACCAAATAATTTGATCACATCATTAAAATGAGTATTCCAGCTCCGAGATGCTTGCTTAAGTCCATATATGGACCTTTGCAGCTTGCATACCTTGTGATCATCATCACTGGATGTGAAACCTAGCGGCTGTTCCATATAGATATCTTCCTCAAGATATCCATTTAAGAATGCCATTTTCACATCCATTTGCCATATTTCATAATCGAAAATAGGCTGCAACAGCAAGCAATGTGCGGATGGATTTTAGCATAGCTACTGGCGAAAAGGTATCCTGATAGTCAATGCCTTCGCATGTTGACTATAACCTTTTGCCACTAATCTAGCCTTTGAATGTCTCCACATTTTCCATCTGCACCAATCTTTCTCTTGTAGATCCATTTACACCCAATAGGTACTATACCTTCTGGTGGATCTACCAAGGTCCAGACTTGGTTTGAGTGCATCGAGTCAATTTCTGACTTCATTGCCTCTAACCATTTCTTGGAGTCGATATCTGATATCGCCTCGTTATAGGTTTTGGGATCATCACCATGAACCCCATTACCTATGAGGAATATTTTCTCTACTTCCTCTGAAATAGTACCTAAGTACCTCTCAGGAGGATGAAAAATCTTTTCGATCTACGAGGTGGAGGAGGTAGTGATTGGATTGGCTTAACCTGATTTGGTTCCATTTGGTCCTTAGCTCGTTGCTCTTGTGAGACTTTCTCCTCGAGCTTGATCTGCTTTCCAATGCCGCTATCTTGAATAAACTATTTTTCAAGAAAGATGGCATGTCGACTCACAATCACATTATGATCTTCTGGAATGTAGAAATAATATCCTAATGACTCTTTAGGATATCCTATAAATCGAGCTCTAAAGGACCTAAAGTCTAACTTGTCCGCTTGTTGTCTTTTGACATGAGCCGGACAACCCCAAATTCTGAGATGACTCAGACTTGGTTTCTTACCATGCCATATCTCATACGGTGTGGTAGGAACGATTTTAGAAGGAACCCTATTCAGTAAGTATATTGCAGTTAACAAACAGTATCCCAAAAAAATCAGGAAGGTCTGTGAAGCTCATCATGGATCGGACCATATCTAATAGGATCGATTCCTCCATTTTGAAACCCCATTGAGTTGAGGTGTTCCAGGTGGAGTCCATTGAGAGACTATGCCATTTTCTTGAGATAGTCTAGGAATTTCACCGATCTGATCGAAGAACTTAATGGTTTTTCAGTTTTTTTTCTACTTCATGTCTGAATTCTTTGAACTTTTCAAAAGCTTCAGACTTGTGTCTCATAAGATACACATTACCCATACCTAGATGAATCATCGGTAAAAGAATGAAGTAGACAAAGTTGCCTCTAGCCGCACATCAAATGGGCCGCACACATCAGTATGTACTAGGGCAAGGAAGATCCATGGCCCTTTCCCATGTCCTACAAAAGGGAGTTTAGTCATTTGCCTTGAAGACAAGATTCATAAATTGGATATGACTCGAAAGTCAACGGACTCAATAGCCCATTTTCTCCAATTTGTTAACCTATCTTCTGCTAATGACCTAATCTTAGGTGCCATAGATATCTATCATTTGGACTATCCTAGTCGTTGCATTCACGTTTTGCTCGATAGTTATAACAGGTACATCAATATGCAACTGATAAAGACCATTAATAAGAAACCATTTGCAATTTTATTTCTTTCATAAAGAATGTTACAATGGTCCTTAAAGAAGGTACACATAACCTTCTAGTGCTAAGCATGAAATAGAAATCAAATTTCTGCTAGCTGCAGGCACATAATAACAGTTTTTAAACTAAGCTAAACCAGATGTAGTCGAAGAGGTAT